>CM077180.1:10658663-11023663 GCA_039654105.1 Coreius guichenoti | reverse complement strand
TTCAATTACACTAATGTTGAATGGCTATAATTAATGTTTAAAATTGAAAATTAAAATTTAATTGAGACATCAGTAGCTGTATTAGTATCAGTGATACTGGCCTTCATTCATAATGAGATTAATCAAGAGTTTTTTTTGTCGATTGACAGCACCTATATATATATATATATATATATATATAAAAACATATATATAAAAACAATATGTTATTAAAAATAAAAGCTGATTCAAAATATATAAAAAAAATTTAAGTATATAAATAATACTAAAATAACACTGGAGCTATAGAAAGGAGAAATTGAAACTCACAGTTAGCAGTGATGACACAGCCAGCTAGAGTAAAAACCATACCGTCTTCCATCACCTGAACACAGCAAAAAACACATTTAGTACCTTAATTGTTTGTTTAAAACATATGCATAAATATGTTAATATTTATAAGTCAGTATCCCGATTTAAAAATGTGTTGAGATGTCACCTGCCGCTCTGTCAGACTGGCCTGTAGTAAATAGTTAACGAAAGATGATTGCCCAGCTCTCTGCTTTGCCACAGACTTCAACACTGACTCCATTTCAGCCAGAGCTGCAAATAAGAAACCCACATGATCAATTGACATTGAACTATCAACAATAAAGTCAGCACATTCAAAACGCTGCTGAGCTGCCTTCTTACCACTCTCATAATGGGCCTTTCTGCTGGAACTCTTCTCTAGGGATCCATCCAGATAACCTTTACCAATCTCTGACCAGATCTATTCAAATCCGGAATTGTATACATTTACATTTAAAATATCACATTTCTATCTGTTTAAAATATAATTTTGATATGCACAACGCTAAATATAACTACTAATGAACGCTCACCGCTTCATGGTTCTTACGAAACCGAATGACCTCAGCATCATCCTGAAAGCGACTCCCCATGGCAAGCTGAGTGACCGCCTTCATAGCCAATCCAAGCAGATGAGCACAAAGTGGCGTGTGCTGTGATTTAGGATAAGATGCCCACTTATCAACCAGCTCCTCCACCAGCTAAAAAAAAAAGTAAGTTATGGAATAACATGTCCATAAACAAAAATAGGACACTTTCTTATATAATCTTTATATTCAGTATTGTTCTTTATATGAAAGAAAAAGGAAAAAAAAACTGTTTAATATCAGAAATAATTCAAGAACCTTCAGATTAATGCAATGAAAATAACTTTGTTGCTGTTGGTCCTAATATTGAAAAAATGTGATACATAAACTCCTCCACAGACCTGAAGCAATACAGGGAAGTTGTTCTCCAGGGTTTTATTGATAGCTCCCTCATACACTTTTTTTCGTATCATCGACTCAGTCACTCCCACTCCTGAACCCGACTGGTAACCAAGCAGCGACTTGAGCATTGTCTCAAAGGAATCCGCTAAGGAAAGGGTACAAACATATGTGTTAGATAAAGCATGCATAATAATATGCACAAAAAAGGACTTTATGCTATTTTATACACTACTGTTCATAAGTTTAAGGTCAAAAAGTAGTTTTTTTTTTTAAAGAAATTAAACCTTTTATTCAGCAAGAATTCATTAAACTGATAAAAAAAAAATGACAGTAAAAACATTTCTAGTGTTACAAAAGATTTCTATTTCAAATAACTTTCTATTCTAAGAATCCTGAAAAATGACTGTGTCACAGTTTCCTCATAAATATTAAGCAACACAACCGTTTTCAGCATTGATAATATGAAATGTTTCCTGAGCAGCATATCAGCATATCAGAATGATTTCTGAAGGATCATGTGACACTGAAGACTGGAGTAATAATGCTGAAAATTCAGTTTTGATATACATATTAAAATAGAAAACAATATTATTTCAATTTTAAATAACTTTCACAATATTACTGTTTTACTGTACTTTTGATCAAATAAGTGCATAAGAATCTTCTTTCAAAAACATAAAAACATTACAACAAACTTTTAAACAGTAGTATATATATTATGAATCAAACAAGTAATATATATCATATATCAGTTTATGACCAAATATGTGAATTTCGTTAAAGGGATAGTTCACTCAAAAATGAAAAGTTTGTTATCAAGTGTTGTCATCATTTGCTCACCCTCAAGTTGTTCCAAACCTGTATGAGTTTCTTTCTTCTGTTGAACACAAACAGAAGAAAGAAACTCATACAGGTTTGGAACAACATGAGGGTGAGCAAATGATGACAAAATTTTCATTTTTGAAAACTATCCCTTTAAATTCAGAGCTTCATTATTTTTATAAAAGGCTACTCACTGGTCCTGTTTGGGTTGATATGCTGTCGCAGTTGGTCCACAGCGCCCAGGCTGACCACTGGTCTCCCACCAAACCAGAAAGATGCCACAGACCCAAACTCATCATGAAGACCCACCAGGAACTCATGCAGGCTTCCTTTTCTCACTATGTCTTGCAGATTCCCATCTCTGGAAAAGTGAAGAGAGTTGTTTGTTGGACAAACTGACTAGAGATTGAAAAGAAAGAGGAGAGTATCTTAATTTACTTACTTCTCCTCTGTGGGGTTTAGTCCAGGTACACCAGAGGCTCGTCTAGATGACTGACAATAAAACAAGACGTAGGGTTAATGCATACATATTTGAAATACAAAAAATCCTTTGACAGCAAAGTATGGCAGTTTTAAGGGCTGACTCCCCCCACATTTCCAGCTTTTCTTTCTTTTTGAGACATAGAAAGGCATTTTCTCAAAAGTAACATTTAAAAGTAGCCCAATGACGACCTTCTAAAGGCAGTAGGTCAGAATTGAAACCAAACATATTTAATAGCGATTCAAACATATATTTAATATAAAACAGTATTACAACAAACTACACAACAGTTTGCAAGACTGATCAGATAATGTTAAAAAAAATCACCGGATACAAATATAGGACGGCACCGATGAGGATAATGACAAATGTCACTGCAAATATAGCAAAATCCAGCATATTTGCTTTTCAGAAATGTCTAAGGTTCGTCATAAAATGTAATTAATCTGTTCAGTGAACTAGTAGCTAACAATCCACGTCTACAGTGACCATCAGAAACCTGCGCCCCTGTAGATCGGTGCGCAACTACACATCCTGTAAACAAGGCTGAAACAATCAATCGCAGAGCGGATGGGTTGTTTTTAGGGATATTTGGATTTATTTATTTTTTTATCTGTTTTTTTACCACATGTACCCAAACAGATTAATATAAAACATTATTGTTTGAGCCTTATTAAATATACGTTTTTGGTTTCGTAATATGGGTATTTTTATTTTAAATAGACGTTTTAGTAAAATTGTAAATGTGTGGCTATGGTATAAAATAACAATTTTACCTTTACCACATGGGTTTGTTATTAATTAAATGGGCGGGGCTAATGTTAATTAGGGTCGTTATGAACTCTTTAAATGTGACACGCAGGAACAAATACGCACTTAGCGAAAGTAAACCGCAAAAATGTTGGTAATTGCAGCATCAATTGCGTTTACGCTTAGTGTATGTTTGAGCAATGCTCAGGAGTCACAGTTTCCCTGGCAGGTGCCCCAATATCAGGCCGGTGGTTTATCATTCTCACCAGCTCTTAAGGAATTTCCCCAGCAGATATTTAATGCCCAGCAGGAGAGGACTCAGATGAGCTCCTCCTCTGGCTCTCAGCGCTGTGTGGTGGAGCAGCATGAGCGCATTGAGTGTGGAGAACCTGACCTCACTCCAGCTGAATGTGACGACATCAGCTGCTGCTATGATGCACAGGGCTGTTATTATGCCAAGGCAGGTGAGTTCCTGCACGACACCGTGCACATGGATGATTATACTTTGGTGTCAAATATTTAGCTGTGACCAGCTTACTTTGAGTATTACATTATATAAAGTAGCTACAGTCTAGTTAATTACTATTACCTTGTTGTTGTTGTTGCTAGTATTTGAGCATTATCATAATTTTACAACAGTAATAGTAGTGGAGTAATTCTAACTGGTATTTTGTAAGATTTACCAAGGCTGCATTTATTTGATAAACCATAAAATAAAAATGGTAATATTGTGATTTATTTTTATTATTATTTTAAACAATCATTTTCTATTTGAATATAGTTTCAAATGTAATTTATTGCTGCTGTGGCAAAGCTGAATTTTCAGCATCATTCCTCCAGTCTTCAGTGTCACATGATCCTTCAGAAATCATTCTAATATGCTGATTTGCTGCTCAAGAAACATTTCTTATTATCAGTTCAAAAGTTTGCAGTTTTGTGGAGCTTATGCACTACCATTTCAAAAGTGTGCGGTAATTAAGAAGAAAAACATACTTTTATTCAGCATTGATGAATAAACTGATAAAAAGTTATAATTTTACAAAAGATGGCTGCTAAAAGTTTAGCTTTGGCATCACAAAAATAAATTGCATTCTAAAATATATTAAAATAGAAAAGTTATTTTGAATTGTAATGTCACAATATTAATATTTTTGTTGTTGTTGTTGAACTGTATTTTTGTTCAAATAAATGCAGCCTTGGAGCATAAGAGACTTCTTTAAATAAAAATATTAATTATTCCAAATATTTGACCAGTAGTAAATAAAATGTCAATTTGTATAGTCGTAATAGTGTATCTAGTTGATTTATTTGACAGCTATGGCAGTTAATTTAATTTGGTGTTTATGCAATTATTTTTCATAATACCATATTTGATCTTATATAAACCTTCTAAATTGATTAAATCATGATTTTGAGTTGTTGCCCATGGATTTCCAAGTGATTTACTATAGTTTTTTGTTATGCAGGAGACATTTTAATTTTTTTTTTTTTTCTTTTTTTTCCCCCCCCATTTGTTCCAGTTACCCTGCAGTGCACGAGGGATGGGCAGTTTGTATTGGTCGTAGCTCGAGATGCCACCCTACCAAGCATCAGTTTAGACTCCATCCACATGCTGGAGAACGACCCCAGTGGCCATTGCGTGCCTTTCGGCAGTACTGCCACCTTTGCCATCTATCAGTTTGCTGTTAGCTCCTGTGGCACCAGAATGAAGGTGGGTGTGAATGGTGGGAGAGCCTTTAAGCATGTTATTAGTCATGGGGAGAAAGAGCATGAAATTGTTGTCATTGTTTTAGCTCACCTTATGGTCACTATTAACGGTCCTCTTATTTCCTTCAGGAAGAAAACGGTTTTATTATTTATGAGAACATGATGTCATCTGCGTATGAAGTGGGCATTGGACCTCGTGGATCAATTTCGAGAGACAGTGCTTATGAGTGAGGGGGGCTCGTCTCGTCATACGTACTTTTGGAATTCACCTTGGTGGTCTGTTTCTGTTCAACGTTTTGGTAACAAAATCAGTGGAAAGGAGCCCAGCATTTCCTGTCTGTGTCTTGAAGGCTGGAGTTCCAGTGCAGGTATTCGGGAACAGCAGTTGAGGCTCTGGTGGCGGAGGTGAATGCAGTTCCTCCTCCTCCCCCTGTCTCTCAGCTGGGCCTACTCAGAGTGGAGCTCAGGCTCGCCAGGGGACAGTGTACCGCTAAAGGATGCTCTGATGGTAAGCAGAATCCTGAAACTACTATTTAACAGCATAACCAATAAGAGTCAGGTTTTTCAAATGTTGCTTACTTGGTAAACTGGGTGAGTTTCATTATTTTATTTCAGTACATAATATAATATTTTGCCAAGTTAACCTGAAATGTTCCTGGTCAAACAAGTAAGGTCCCATTTAACAATATGAAAATATTAGATAATTGATTTCTCAAAGATAAAGACATGATACAAAAGTAACTGCAATTTCTATATACACTAATACTATCATTCAAAAGTATGGGTTTGGTAAGATTTATGTTTTTGAAAGAGGTCTCTTATGCTCATCAAGGCTGCATTTATTAGATTTTTTTTAAAAAAAATACAGTAACTCTATATTGTGAAATATATTATAATTTAAAATAACTGATTTCTATTTTAATACATTTTAAATTTAATTTATTCCTCTGATGGCAAAGCTGAATTTTTAGCATCATTTCTCCAGTCTTTAGTATCACATGATCCTTCAGAAATCATTCTAATATGCTGATTTGCTGCTCAAGAATCAATTGAAGAGAAAATATTGATATTTTTGTGGAAACCGTGATTACTTTTTCCCCAGGATTTTTTTTTAATTTACTAGAAAGTTCAAAAGAACAGCATTTATTTGCATTTTACTTGTACAGTGTACAATAAAACTACATTGAATACCAGTAATACGACATTAATTCAATATTGGGTCTATATCATCTTACTATCACTGTAGAGTAAGACACAGTTAATTAATTCAGTAATCTCTATGTATTTTAGAGGATATGTACACTTCATACTACTCCAAGGCGGACTATCCTGTTACAAAAGTGTTGAGAGAACCTGTATATGTGGAGGTGCGGATTCTGGAGAGGACTGATCCAAACATAATCCTGGTCCTGGACCACTGCTGGGCCACTTCTACTCCTGAACCCCTGAGCCTGCCTCAGTGGGACCTAGTGCTTAATGGGTAAACCTGAATTCTTTCATAGCTTCTCCACTTTTCTAATTTATCATCTATAGAAGTTTAGGGAATGGGCTTTTAGTGCAATATGTGTCAACTTACCTCACACATACCTCAGTGCCAAATAACTTAATCACTGTTTGAAGTGTTCCATTTTTCTTATTACTCTTCATAGCTGTCCATATAAGGATGACCATTATCTGACCACTCAGCTTCCTGTTGGATCCTCAGGGCTGCAGTACCCGTCTCATTACAAACGCTTTGTGGTGAAGATGTTCACCTTTGTAGATCAGTCCTCTCTTGTGCCTTTGCAGGAAAGGGTATGTACCGCCTTGCCCACCACATTGTTCTCTTAGCTCTCACTTATCTTATTGTCCTCTGCCCTTTCTTCAACAGATTTTCATTCACTGCAGTACGTCTGTTTGCCACCCCTCCGCCACTGAGCCATGTGAGCTCAGCTGTGGCAGCAGGACAAGTGAGTGTGTGTGTGTTTTTTTTTTATATATATATATATATATATATATATATATATATATATATATATCTATCTATCTCTCTCTCTATATCTATCTATCTCTATATCTATCTATCTCACTCTAGAGGGCGCAGGTCCTTTACATGCAGTCTGCAAGCAGTCACATCATTATGGCACAAGCTGATTGGCCTCTGCTGATCCTGCAGCCAATGGGATTACTTGCTCTACATTTAAATAGTCTGGTTCATTGTTTGCTTTAAGCTAGTCCTGCAGCGCTATCAGAGTTCCTCTGAAACCCTCCACCTGCCTAGATCTGCTACGGGATTTGTCTATTTATGCAGCAGCAGCATATCTTGCATGCTTGCAGTGTATCTATTAGCAGTAGCAAGTCCATACTTGCTTTGCAGCAGCAGCGTAGCAGATCTAGTCCGCCAAGGCCACAGTAACATTGCCACATTCAATAACATGCTAAAACTATTCAGAGGGTTGTCATGATTGAAATACATGTAGTACAGCTATATGGAAGATTCTAAATGTTGTGGTATATAATATAATATAATATAATATAATATAATATATAATTATACATACAGCTACATGGGAGATTCTAGATGTTGTTGTTGTTATTATTAATTAATAATTATATATAATTTAATTAATATTATGTAATGTTACAGAAGGACAGTGGGTACAGCTACATGGAAGATTATAAATAATTATAAAAATATTTATAATTATTATAAATATAATTATACATACAGCTACATGGGAGATTCTTGTTGCTGTTGTTGTTGTTGTTAATTAATTATATATAATTTAATTAATATTATGTAATGTTACAGAAGGACAGTGGGTACAGCTACATGGAAGATTATAAATAACTCTAAAAATATTTATTATTATTATAAATATAATTTTTTTTTTTTTTTTTTAAGGAAGGGCCGTTTCAGAAGACTTGAAGGATTCTGAGGAAAAGGTTGTAGTTTCGAGTGGGGAGGTCATAATTGTATCCCCTTTGGCGGTTTCTGACAATCTTGCATCTAAGGAAGGTATGAAAGCACTGTGTTATTTGTTAACATTCATACAATGAACAACAAATCCAAACTATCTTCTACCTGGAAGTGTTTACCTCTTCTAGTCCCGCAGATATTGGATTATGGATTATGGGCGGCAGGAGCTCTCACTTTGATTGGTGTCTGTGGGCTCGTGGTGGCTGTTATAACACAGCGGGCAAAACCTCGCCCTCAGCCTGCTCCAGTGTGATGTTAATAAAATAACTAAATAATGTGGCCTCTTTTTTGTGATCACTTGTATCGATCAGATAGAGAATGGTTTATCTAAACATTTTTATTGCTGAGATCTTACAATAGACAAGCATTTATAATATATACAATGACCATGTATCAAAATATAGTAGAAAAAAAAAAACTACTTCAGGTGCCTTATGCAGTGATGTCCTTCTCTTCTGCTTTAGGATATTCCATTTCCATCAACATTAAAAACTCTACGAGGGGAAAACAACATGCATAAGTGTATTTATGCATGAAATTTCAATTTAGAACACACCATTATATTCAGAATGCATACTACTATACTTTTACTGTACTGTGGGTTAATGTTCCTACTCAATTTTTATTTTTATTTTTTTTCAAAATGTACTATATATAAACTACCTTTCAAACGTTTGCAGTTGGTAAGAGATTGAAAGTAATGGGTGTTGAAAAATCAGCCTCGCAGTCACAGGAATATTTTAAAATAATATAATACATGTATTTTACATTTTTAATATTACTGTTTTTTTCCTGTGAAAATGCAGCATTGGTGAGCATAAAAGACTTTTCAAAAAACAGTGATAATTAAAATGTAAAATCAGTGTATTCTATTTTACTATAAAATATTATTTATTCCTGTGTTGGCAAAGCTGAATTTTCAGCATTACTCCAGTCTTTTGTCACATGATCCTTCAGAAACTGATTTGGGGCTCAGTTTGTTTTTTTTTTGTTTTGTTTTTTTTTTTTGTTTTTTTTAAATAGTATGAATGTTCAAAACTGTTTTGCTGCCTGACACTAAGCCATTTTTTTTTTTCCCACTTAAGATTGAATTAATTTAATAGACTTAAATTCTCAGGATTTAATGAATAGAAATTTTAAAAGAGCAACATTTATTTGAAATAATTCAATGTAACATTATAAAATGTCATTACTGTTACATTTGATAATTTAATGCATCTTTGCTGAATAAAAGTAGTTTCTTTAAAAAAAAAAAAAAAAACTCTTACTAATCCCAAATGTTTGAATGGAAGTTCATTATTTGATCACACTAGTAAGCTATATATAGCTATTTTTTTTATTCTGAAATAACTGCTGCTGAATTAAATGCGTAACTTGATATGGTTAAGTGATGACACGGTAGCATAGAAATGTTAATTGTGCTTTGTTTTACATGCATTTAACCATATGCAGTACACTAGTATTCAATTCCAAACATAGCCACAGGTGAGCAGAAGACTGCTCTCTGAACTTCAACATCCTGTAGCATTTACCTTCTGTGTGGTCGATATCTGGACTTGTTGACATCAGAACCCAGGCCAGCCCGACCAGCAAAGTGACGACCAGATTCACTATGATCCAGGGATAAAGAAAGCTGCGCTCTGAGCCCGGCTGCCTGAAAGGAGACACAACAACAGCTCCGCTTTTATAACTCTAGAGTATATTTACCCAGCATGCTCTAATGCGAGGGGTCTTACCAGAGTGTTACATTATCGCTGGAGTACTGATTATAGAGATTGATGCGATCACTCGTCATCTGCTGGCTTAGCGATAAAACAAGCGCCGAGAAGTAAACTGAAAAAGAATACATTAAAACATTGCTGTTTACATGTGTGGCTACAGACCTTAGCCAGGGTAGATGCCATATCGAAACACGGATAAAAAAAAATCTGTGAGGGATGTAACTTTCAAAACTTTTATGGATTTTTTTGTCATAAAGACGTTTTGTCAGCTGAACGCGCTGTATTCTATCCCTTCACAGCCTTGTTTTCATTCCTGTCAAAAAAATAAATATGTGCTACCCTGACTAAGGTCTACTGCATGAGTACATAAGGAAAAGTACATAAGGAAAAATACAAAAGGAAATGTGAACTCACAGAAGGAAGCAAGCGCCACAGGGCTCAGGGTTAGCAAACTCCGCATGGCCGCAGTGGCTTTGGCCAGATTTAACCTATTAGGAGAGAGAACAAACACTAATTTAATCTCAAGGGCTCTTGAGAGCTACAAACACTTGTGACTACAGTGTTTACTGTACTTTTGTTTGTGTTGGTCCAAGTGAATGGCATTTAGGTTTGGTGATTCACCTGTCAAAGGCAGAGACGGTGCTGAGAGCCAGCAGCAGGTAGAGGAGGGACTGTGCGGGGTAGGCCAGGGTACGATACTGCTGCAGGAGGTTGGAAAGAGTGCTCAGCTGTTCCCCAGCCAACACATAGACCACAATGATATTCCACACAGCATAACCAGCCAGAAAGCCATGAGAAAACAGGCCAATCACTCTGTGTAGCAAGAACAGTCAAGGTTTAGAAAATAGTCTTTCCACAGATGTACACTACCATCCAAAAATTTGGGGTCAGTGAGATTTTTTTTGAAAGAAAGAAAGAAAAAGAAAGACATTTTTTTTTTCAGCAAGAATGCATTCAATTGATCAAAAGTGACAATAAAGACATTTATAATGTTACAAAAATAATTATATTTCAAATAAATGCTGTTCTTTAGAACTTTCTATTCATCAAAAAATTCTGAAAAAAGTATCAAGGTTTCCACAAAAATATTAAGCAGAACAACCGTTTTTCAATTTATTTTTAAGATAAGATATGTTTCTTGAACAGCAAATCAGCCTATTAGAATGAGTTCTAAAGGATCATGTGACACTGAAGACTGGAGTAATGATGCTGAAAATTCAGCTTTGCCACCACAGCAATAAATGATATATTCAAATTATATAAAAATATAAAAGTTATTTTAAATTGTAGTAATGTTTAATTTTATTGCTGTTTTTATTGTATTTTTGCGTTCAGCCTTCTTTCAGACGTCTTTCAAAAACACAAAAAAATCTTACAGACGCCAAACTTTTGAACGGTAGTGACAAAAAGTGTATTTTTATAGTTTTGTGTATATTGGATGGTATATAATATAATATAACTATAAAACATTATCTTAAACTATGACATCAGTGGTATTGGTATTATACAACATGCTAGATAAATGGTTAAACTTAATTAACTAAATACTTGATAGATGAATAATGAATACATCAATTTAGAAAAAAAATTAACAAAGAAAACATTAATAAATGGATAATATTGATAAAAGCATATGAGTAAGAAAATAATCATACACATTGAAAGTTTGGATACACCAATCTAATTTTAAAGAAAACTCAATTAGAAAAATGTAACAAGCCTCAACACTCTTGATTTATGTACTTTTTCATCTTTTTTTCCCACCATAGCCTGATTGTCTGACACAGTTTACCCTACCCAATATAGCAATTATCAAATCAAAGGCTGCAATTTAATTACATAACTGTATAGTCTGATGCGCTGCATGTTTTAGAGTGAAGTGCATTTCATTATTATAATTATCAAAAAATCATTAGTAATATATAACAGTAATATATTTCTGTCTTTATTTTTATAGAGTTAAAACATACTACTACTACTACTACTGATATTATTATCATCAACAACAGTGAACCGTGAACATTCAAATGTGTTGTTACATTTTTTTAAATATTAACTTAAGGTACTTTTATGTCTAAGGGGTTTGGCTGACAGTTGACTATATTATTACAATGCCTAATTTTGTATATTAGTCATTCTTTTCCATTCAGAACATAGTATATACTAATGAAATAACATGTAATTAATTTTTAAAGAAACTTTGATAATAGCTTCCACCCTGTTATGCAACATTCCATTATTGAAAGTGCCCCATTATGCTATTTTAAAGGTTCTTAATTTTGTTTTGCAGGTTTCCTAGGTTTACATGCATCCAAGGTAAAAAAAAAAGAATTGGAGATGATAAATCTATTTATCGTGCACTTTGATCTTTGAAACTTTGCAGACCTTTTACATTCACAAACAGCTACGTATATTACATATGACATGAAGGTAATATCCAAAAAAGCATACTAGGGGCACTTTTTTTACTCAAAAAGGCACCTCAGGCGAAGAATCTAATCAAATACATTAGTCAAAATCAATTGCACAGATCTGAATGAATTGGAAAATAATGTGCCATTTAAAACCAAATGTGGAAAGGACACCTGAAGCCACTGTGTACTCTCAAGGAGACATCTCTAGTGGTCCACACTGAACGGATGTCCATAAAGCTCTGCTCCATCGGGCCACTGGCCTTCCACTGGTCCACTCGCTCAGCTGCTTGAAAACGACCTGCCACCAAAGAAACATGGTCACTACTTACACTTAACCTTCATTTCATGATGCAAAAAGCAACTTGCATGCACACAATTTCAACTTACAAATAATTAAATGTTTAGATGTAAAAAGCTGCAACTTATGAACTTGCAAACAGTCCTAAAAACCTGCACTATATACACAATCTTGCTTGAAACTTACGGCTCCTCTCCACAAACACCTTCCCCACAGGCTGGCTCTGCCCTTGGGGAGCGGAGAACAAGGAATGCTGGGGAACTGGCACCTGGGGGTCTGTGATGATATCTTCATCCTCTATGTCCAGTTCATTGTTGGACTGTGTTTCTGTTACTTTAGGTTTCACTCTGAAGAAAGAAAGAAATATAATTGCTAATTCAATGGCAAATCCAGAGAGCTTTCATAAAAATCAGTGGTGCATATCTGGATCCTTCTTAATTTTCAATAATCAAACAGTTTAAAGTAAGAAAATGACTTACTTTCTCTTTTTTGGTCTGCGTGTCACCTCTTCATCAGTGTTCTGATCCACCATATCTCCATTTGACACCAGGTCTCTCTGATCTCCCTCCACATCTGATCAATCAGAGCAGCATTATTGTGTGGATGTCTATGTTAATCAGGTATCAGATCAGGTGAATTGAACAGGACATCCAAATGAACGGTGTTTTTACCAATGGCTTGTGCTTTCTTCTTCTTTTTCCTCCTTTGTGGCGGATTGTCCAGAGGCTCCGGGGTCAAAGGTTCCTGACATTCGGATTGCCTGCAACTGGCAAGTCCTCCCATTTCCATTCCACCATCTACAAAGGGCAAGGGTAAAACAAACTCATCACAAATGCACACCATGCTTTTACAGGTGATACCCAGCAGTCAAGTTTGGCTGGTTTGCAGTCTAGTAGCCCGTGGTGGAAGATGTTGTAACTACAACATCATCTTCCGAAAATGCCAGAAGCAAAGTACTTCCTCCATTCAGAAGTAAATATGTATTCTACTTTTGTAAAATGTGCATACAATTCCAATCCATACTGACAAGTATGGCAACACAATTCTAATTTGCTGATTTATGGAAGTTGCAATAGTGTTTTCTTCCCTATTGTGACATATATATCCGAGTGAAATGGCTTCTCGGACAAGAAAAAATGTAGGACAGGACTTGATTTTGTCTACTGCAAATTGATTGGCTCGTTGGATGGTTGTGGTTTGCTATTGGTTTATTTCATGTGAGTGACAGGTTGTCCCGCCCTTATGCCAGTAAACACATCATTTGAGAAGAGAAGAGATGTCGCTACAGGTGTGAGGGGAAGTTGTTGGCACATGAATAAAAAAAAAAAAAGACATGTGCCCGGATAAATCATTTATAATAAATACCACAATATTCCATAAAAAAAGAAAAGAAAAAAAGAATTGTCCTTTTTGATTTCATGGTGACTTAAAATTTTAGAGCATCCAGTTTTGTGACAACATGCCTCAAATGGGAACCTGCCATTAAATAGCATTTTAAAGACTAAAATAAAATAAAATTTAAAATATTATGAAGCACAAAATTTATGAAACAACAAAAATCTAAAAGATAACACAAAAATATCAAACCATTTTATGTTGGCAACAGAAATTGTAATTAAAGTGGTAGTTCACACAAAAATGAAAATTCTGTCATTAATTACTCACCCTCCTGTCGTTTTTTTTAACAAAGCACTCGTGTCGCTTCATAAAACTGAGGTTAAACCACTAGAGTCACATGGATTATTTTTATGTCTTTACTACCTTTCTGGGGCTTGAAAGTGGTAGTTGCGTTGCTCTCAATGGAGGGACAGAAAACTCTCAGATTTCTTTAAAAATATCTTTATTTGTGTTCCGAAGATGAACGAAAGTCTTACGGGTTTGGAACGACATAAGGATGAGTAATTAATGACAGAATTTTCACTTTTGGGTGAACTATCCCTTTAAAATAAACAACTGTATACAATAAACATTATTTATAAACACATTAACTGTCTTCATTCATTACCCACCAGTTACAACATAATAATAAAAAAAATACAAAAATATGGTTTGGAGGATATAACAAAAGTATCCTAATTTATGATAGTTATAAACCTGTATATAAACTTGTTAAAACCAACATAAAAAAAACACTGCTAGAGAAAACAAGAATTTGTGTAATTGGTCTTTTGACTCAAATCTCGTATAGTTATCGAGATAAAGCTCTTGTGACAACTAGCCCCAATCTCTCCTATCATGTGTGTTGTTTATATCACCCAAACCCACCGTCAGGTTCATCCACACTCTCCACATCTCTCTTGGCCTTCTTTTTCCTACTCTTTGGAGCAGGCATCTCCTCTGTGTAGAACAACAGAAGAGCTTCATTATATAATGAATATGTTAAATGTCAATTTTAACTTGAAATTTAAAGGCAATCAAACAGACATATATCATATCAAATATATGATATCATCATATCATATCATATCAAATGTGAAAAAAGTTTCAAAGAGAAACACTCACCTACTGTGTCTTGACTGTGTTTGAAGGCATAATGAAGAAACAGGAAGGAAATTAGAGACTCAGCGTGTGACTTTCCTTTATAAATTACAATGTGAACATCTAATCTGCTAGGTGAACTTACCTTGGCATAGATGGCAGTGCTCGTGGTCCCCGCTAAAATGTTAAAAGGTAATATTAGATTAGCAAAAAACAGTTCCAGTCAAACTAAAGCATCAGATGCTAAACCTGTTGCGTCTAAACCATCTTGGCGCACTTAAAGCAAGGATTAATGCGAGTCTAAATCTGAGGCGAGCATCTGCCAAGCAGCAGGATTATGTAAGGAAGGATCAAACAGTGTTACTCAACCTTCTGACATAAACACTCACTAGGGTTATTGTAGTTAATTAAAACATTTTCGTTACTTACTTCATTATCAACATTGATAATAATAAGAAAAGTTTCTTGAGCACCAAATCAGCATATTAGAATGATTTCTGAAGGATCATGTGACACTGAAGACTGGAGTATTCAGCTTTGTCATCACAGGAATAAATTACATTTTAAAATATATTAAAATACAGATTTATTTTTTATCTGGTGCTCTTTGGTCACTTTAGACCAAAAATATATATACATTTTGATTTTTAAAAATGTTTTACTTCATCAGAATAGTATGCTAAGTGAAAACACACACACACACACACAAAATATTGTAGACATGATTCGAAAAGGTTAAATAGTCCTAAGAAATAGTCACACTCCTTGCAGTCAAAAATGACTTCCATGGAAATATGAAAATACAGAAACTTCTTTGGGGGTACAATCTACAAATTAGCCACAATACAGAAATAAAGCACATAAAGGGATTGATTGAAAAATAATAATTAAAAAATATTTTATAATACAAAATATAATACAATTAATAAAATATTAATTTACAAACAAAATTTGTCACAAGTTTTTTTATGGAAAGACTTAAAGGGATAGTTGACCCAAAAATGAAAATTCTGTGATGCACCCTCATGTTGTTCCAAAACTGTATAGCACATATAAGTATAGAATATATATTTTTTTATAAATGTTTCAGTGTTTTTTGGTCCATACAATGGAAGTCAATGGCCTCCAATGTTTGGTGCCCAATGTTATTCAAAATATTTTATTATTGAACAGAAATATATTACATTGATTTTACTGGGGGAAAAAGTTACATCGAGGTGTTCGGCCACTTTTGACCGAGAGGAGAGAATGTGACCCCTAAATGCCCAAAGAGTAATTTTCTTTTGGTTTTAGGAGTCAAATATTATACAGGCATTTCTGTGAGATTCATATTTTTACCATGCTAATAAAGCAAAAGAAGATGTATCTCCTCGGATCTAGCCTAGCCTATCTAAATTACCTCAGTACTGATTGGATTTATTAATTCATTTATTTATTTATTTGGTATCATTTCAGTCCAGACTGTCTTAAACAACATAATTTAACAGAGATAAACAGATTGTACTGTATAAGCCCGGAAAGCCTAGTTCTCTACATTTACAAACCTACAGGGGGAGCAAAAGCCTCTGACTCTCAGAGAGTTTACCTTTATGTTCTGCTCGTCAGTGTAAAGCTTATATTCAGACAAATCAATTAGAATGGGATGTCTGATGAACACAGCTCAAAGAAACATAAACACATAGGAAATGTCATGCATATCCCAGACCTACCCTCTGTCCTTGAGGAATTGGAGGAAGATCTCTTCTCCTTGCGCTGGGAACCTACGTACAATAATGTTTAATTCACGTCTGTGAGCAACTGCTTGCCAACAAACTACTGTACAGAACACGAGGCTTCTCATTCAAGCAAGTAACAAACCTTTGCTTCCGTATCCATTCTTTTGGAGTTGAATAATATAGGCTTTATCGATTTAATTAATGAGTAAAAATTATCTTTGAATTTTCATGTCGTTTGTGATCTGAGATTTTGTTGTGCACGTTGACTATTGTTGATGTTGGAGACGAGTGGGCGTGTCTCACTTCCCTGACGTACTGTCTGTACTAGAGGCGCGCGACAATTCAGAACGTAATTATATGTATATAAGGGCAATTACGGTTACTCACTGCCAGATAGCGAAAATCACACTGCAATGTACTAAACAGAAAACAAGACACTTTTAATGTTTTTCTCGAAATAGAATTATGATCGTATTATTAATATTTACAATTATTTTAATGAAGGTCTCCTACCTAGAGTATGAAAATTTCATGTAACTTATCTGTAGCCTAATGCAGACTACATTTTTTTCTGTTTAAAATAAAGGTAAAAAAGGTTTGATGTAAAATACAGAATTTAGAACAAACTGAAATGAGTAAAACCTTCAATTAATAAAATATTAATTTATATTTTAAAAAAAAAATGGTCACAATTTTTTTTTTTTAATGGAAAGCCTTAAAGGGATAGTTGACCCAAAAATTTTAATTTTGTGATGCACCCTCATGTCGTTCCAAAACTGTATGACTTTCTTTTTTTCAGCGGTACATATAAATATACAACATATATATTTTTTTATAAATGTTTCAGTGTTTTTTGGTCCATACAATAGAAGTCAATGGCCTCCAATGTTTGGTGCACAAAGTTCTGCTAAATATGTGACTAAATTTTTTTCTGTCTAAAATAAAAAAATAAAAAATAAAAAAAAGGTTTGATGTAAAATACAGAATTTAGAACAAACTGAAATGAGTGAAACCTTCAATTAATAAAATATTAATTTACAAACAAAAATTCTCAGTATTTTTCTTTATGGAAAGCCTTAAAGGGATAGTTGACCCAAAAATAAAAATTCTGTGATGTCGTTCCCAAACTGTATGACTTTCTTCAGCGGTATATATAAATATACAATATACAGTGCCTTGCAAAAATATTCATACCCACTGAACTGTTCCACATTTTGACACATTACAACCACAAACAAAAATGTATTTTATTGGGATTTTATGTGATAGTCAGACCAACACAAAGTGGAAGGAAAATAATAAATGGTGTCCAAAATTTTTTACAAATAAATATATGAAAAGTGTGGTGTGCTTTGATCTAAACCATTCCATTGTAGCTCTGGCTGTATATTTAGGGTTGTTGTCCTGCTGGAAAGTGAACCTCTGCCCCAGTCTCAAGTCTTTCGCAGACTCTAACAGGTTTTTATCTAAGATTGCCCTGCATTTGGCTCCATCCATCTTTCCATCAACTCAGACCAGCTTCCCTGTCCCTGCTGAAGAAAAGCGTTCCCACAACATGATGCTGCCACCACCATGTTTCACGGTGAGGATAGTGTGTTCAGGGTGATGTGCAGTGTTAGGTTTCCTCCACACATAGCGTTTTGCATTTAGGGCAAAAAGTTCAATTTTGGTCTCATCTGACCAGAGCACCTTCTTCCACATGTCTGCTGTGTCCCCCACATGGCTTGTCGCAAACTGCAAACGGGACTTCTTATAGCTTTCTTTCAACAATGGCTTTCTTCTTGCCACTCTTCCATAAAGGCCAGATTTGTGGAGTGCACGACTAATAGTTGTCCTGTGACAGATTCTTCCACCTGAGCTGTGGATCTCTGCAGCTCCTCCAGAGTTACCATGGGCCTCATGACTGCTTCTCTGATTAATGCTCTCCTTGCCCGGCCTGTCAGTTTAGGTGGGCAGGCATGTCTTGGTAGGTTTGCAGTTGTGCCATACTATTTCCATTTTCGGATGATGGATTGTACAGTGCTCCGTGAGATGTTCAAGGTTTGGGATATTGATTTATAACCTAACCCTGCTTTAAACTTCTCCACAACTTTATCCCTGACCTGTCTGGTGTGTTAGTTGGTCTTCATGATGCTGTTAGAATGTTCTCTAACAAACCTCTGGGGGCTTCACAGAACAGCTGTATTTATACTGAGATTAAATTACACACAGGTGGACTCTATTTACTAATTAGGTGACTTCTGAAGGCAATTAGTTCCACTGGATTTTAGTTAGGGGTATCAGAGTAAAGGGGGCTGAATACAAATGCACGCCACACTTTTCATATATTTATTTGTAAAAAAAATTATCATTTTCCTTCCACTTTACAATTATGTGCCACTTTGTGTTGGTCTATCACATAAAATAAATTTTTGTTTGTGGTTGTAATGTGTCAAAATGTGGAAAAGTTCAGTGGGTATGAATACTTTTGCAAGGCACTATGTATATACACTCACCTAAAGGATTATTAGGAACACCTGTTCAATTTCTCATTAATGCAATCGTCTAATCAACCAATCACATGGCAGTTGCTTCAATGCATTTAGGGATGTGGTCCTGGTCAAGACAATCTCCTGAACTCCAAACTGAATGTCAGAATGGGAAAGAAAGGTGATTTAAGCAATTTTGAGCGTGGCATGGTTGTTGGTGCCAGACGGGCCGGTCTGAGTATTTCACAATCTGCTCAGTTACTGGGATTTTCACGCACAACCATTTCTAGAGTTTACAAAAACATCCAGTATGCGGCAGTCCTGTGGGCGAAAATGCCTTGTTGATGCTAGAGGTCAGAGGAGAATGGGCCGACTGATTCAAGCTGATAAAAGAGCAACTTTGACTGAAATAACCACTCGTTACAACCGAGGTATGCAGCAAAGCATTTGTGAAGCCACAACACGCACAACCTTGAGGCGGATGGGCTACAACAGCAGAAGACCCCACCGGGTACCACTCATCTCCACTACAAATAGGAAAAAGAGGCTACAATTTGCACGAGCTCACCAAAATTGGACAGTTGAAGACTGGAAAAATGTTGCCTGGTCTGATGAGTCTCGATTTCTGTTGAGACATTCAGATGGTAGAGTCAGAATTTGGCGTAAACAGAATGAGAACATGGATCCATCATGCCTTGTTACCACTGTGCAGGCTGGTGGTGGTGGTGTAATGGTGCGGGGGATGTTTTCTTGGCACACTTTAGGCCCCTTAGTGCCAATTGGGCATCGTTTAAATGCCACGGCCTACCTGAGCATTGTTTCTGACCATGTCCATCCCTTTATGACCACCATGTACCCATCCTCTGATGGCTACTTCCAGCAGGATAATGCACCATGTCACAAAGCTCGAATCATTTCAAATTGGTTTCTTGAACATGACAATGAGTTCACTGTACTAAAATGGCCCCCACAGTCACCAGATCTCAACCCAATAGAGCATCTTTGGGATGTGGTGGAACGGGAGCTTCGTGCCCTGGATGTGCATCCCACAAATCTCCATCAACTGCAAGATGCTATCCTATCAATATGGGCCAACATTTCTAAAGAATGCTTTCAACACCTTGTTGAATCAATGCCACGTAGAATTAAGGCAGTTCTGAAGGCGAAAGGGGGTCAAACACAGTATTAGTATGGTGTTCCTAATAATCCTTTAGGTGAGTGTGTATGAGCGTGAAAAATATATATATATTTTTTTTTTATAAATGTTTCAGTGTTTTTTGGTCCATACAATGGAAGTCAATGGCCTCCAATTTTTGGTGCCCAACGTTATTCAAAATATTTTATTTTGTGTTCCGCAAAAATAATTTTTAAAAAAATGACGATGAGTAATTGATGACAGAATACATTTTTTTTGTGTCAACTATCCCTTTAAAGGACGTGCATAACGTTAAACTTGTTTGATTGATGATTTTCAAGTTTCATTTCAGATGAAAATGCCAATGTCCCATAAACGCATGCCAACTTAAGTGATGTTAGTTCGGTTCTTCTTATTTCTCCTCGTCACTCCAGACCTGGAAATCCTCAAAATCAAATACAGTTTAAAGTGGATTAAGAGTGCTCAAAAAATCTCTCTTTTGGGGAGCTGTAGCTGCACCTAAACTATGAAATAGCTTGCTTAATTATATTAAGGCCACCACTATTGTATTTGAATTTAAAATGTACTTGTTTTCTGTGGCTTTTATCTATTGACTGACTGTTTTACAGTATGTGTCTTATTGTGGTGTATGTTATTTTACAAATGATGTAAAGGACATTGGTCAACATGTGTTGTTTTAATTGTGCTGTACAAATAAAGTGACACTGACATTAATAAAGGTTTAGGTTTTATTCATTTTTTTCACAAGGGCAAACAAAATGTCAACAAAGTATTGACACCTGAAAAAATGTGAACAGAATATATTTATCATCAAGACTAACATTTTTAAAGAAAAAACACATTATTCTCACCATAAAAGGTGAAAAGGAAAGTTTATTTGCATATCCACACCCATCTGCTCTCCTATAGTATCCCTGAGCTCTTCTCGTCACGTCTCTTCATATTAAGACTGGTCCGTTGATCTGATCCATGCGGTCGGTACCCACTGTGGTTCATCCTGAGCTCTTCTCACTGCAGTCAGCAGCTGCACACATGCGGCCTGCAGACCGTCGTTTACGATCACATGATCGAAGAACTGACAGTAATGCTGTTCCATCCTGCGTCCAGCATCCTCTATCTCCTGAAAATCATCATCCTGTCTCAAGAGAGAGAAAATATAGAGAACAATGGAGATACGGTACTTTAAAGACAGTAAACATAAACTGAAAAGTGAAAACAATGATAAACCGACGGGTAAAGATGCAAGCTCACCTTAAAGGGTCGGCTGGTGTAGTAATTTGTGTTGATATGCGAGTTCATTCGTGTGCGTCTCATCTGCTCAACAGTAGGAGGCTTTATAAAGATGACATACGCCCTCAGCTCTGGGGTCCTCACTGACTCTAATGCCTGAAGGTCAAGAACAATTGTCAAAAGTCAGGCGTAATTCAGAATAGACAACATTGCTTTATTAATTTTTATGAATTGTTCTTTGGAGAATTGAAGATGGTTTGCCCAATTCACTTCAAGTTTAATTGTATAGCGCTTTTCACAATACATATTGTTTTTAAAGCAGAATTACAGAAAATGTTACAATTAGGAAGTATTCTGTTATCAGCCAGATGAGTGTGTGTCAATGTAATGTCCATATGGCAGTAATATACAGCTATAGATAGTTAACATGTATTCAGTTAGGCAGAAACACTGAATGTGTTAGGGATTACAACTTGTGCTCGTAATGATTACAATATAATGATAATATATGACAGTTTTGTATTTCGATTCGAAGTTGGCATCAGATATGGCAATGACATTTTTATTATCTACTAGGTGAAAATCATAAATCTGATTGCTTAGAAATGTTATATCACACTTCTCTTCCAGGGCTTTATTGTTAAATAAACTAAAACTTAAACTATTAAAACATTTTGGTAACACAATAAGGTTTCATTAGTTAACTACTTTAATTAACATTAACTAAGAATTAACAATACTTCTACAGCATTTATTAATCTTAGTAAATGCTAATTTCAACATCTACTAATACATTATTAAAATCAAAAGTTGTATTTGTTAACATTAGTTAATGCAACATGAACTAACAATGAACAGTTGTATTTTTATTAGCTTACATTATTGTTAAGTATTACCAAATTTTTGTTACTTGAAAAAAAGCTGAAATAAAATAAAATATAAATATTAGTTGAAAAATTTAAACTAAATGAAAATTAGAAATGTTGCCTGTGCAGCTAACTGAAATAAGGTTAAGTTGGAAGTGAAACACTAAAATTACTAACTAGAAATAAAACTAAAACTAACACTGAAATAAAACTAAATAAAGAAAAATAATAAACGAAATTACTAAAAATGTAACATTAAAATGAAAATTGAAAATATAAAAATAACAGGTAATTCAAAATACTAATAAAATAGTATATCAATAACACTAAAATAACACTGTTCTCTTCAGCAAGCATCAAGATTTGAGATATATATATTGAATTACACATCTATGTTTAATATTTAGGATTAAAGTCACCATGAAATCAAAATGGACAATTCTTGTTTTATTTTTTATGTAATTTTGCAGTATTTATTATAAATAACTTATCTGTGCATATCATTATTTTTTTAATTCATAATCTTTAATCAGAAAAACTTCCCCTCTCTCTTGCGGCAACATCTCTTTTCTGATGATATGTTTACTGGCGTGAGGGCGGAACAACCTGTCACTCACACGAGATCCACCAATAGGAAACCACAACCATCCAATCAATTCCTGATGGTCAAAATCAAGTCATGCCCTAAATTTTTTCTTGTTCAAGAAGCCATTTCACTCGAATATACATGATAACAGGGAAGAAAAACCGATTGCAACTTCCGTTTCATGCCAACTTTAAGTGGTTGTTCACATTCCTAATATTAAATTATATATATATTCTCCCAGGATAAACTCACATTTGGCTCAATGTCAGTCACACAGATCTTCCCACTTGCCAAAACATCTTTAATCGCATCCACACTGGTGCCATAGAGGTGACCTCTCAACTCCCCAAACTCAATAAACCTGAGGAACAAAAAGGAAAAAAGCGTCACTGACCTATTTTGGGTCACCCCCAACCCCCCCAAAACATAGTACATCAGGAAACATCATCTGTTTATGCACAGACTAGTATATTTAGACCACCTGTGATTGCAAACCATGGTGTCAAACTGCTTTCGGCTGATAAAGTGATATTCTCTGCCAGATTCCTCATGGCATTTGGGTGGCCGTGTGGTATCTGGGTGGAAATAAAAGGTAGATATCTTCAAAATCAGTACAGTTGTATCACACAAAGTCATATTTGTAGTATGAAACTCACGAGGAACAGCTCCTTGGTAGACCTTTGGATTGATCTCAATTAGCCTCCTGCGTAATTCATTCACCCCGACACTGGACGGACCTGATGGCATATCATACATGATAATGTGCAAGCAGGAATGGAGCTACAGGAAGATGTACAAGATTAACACTACTGGTCAAAAGTTTGGGGTCGCTAAGATCTTTTAATGTTTTTGAAATAAGTCTCTAATGCTCACCAGGGCTGCATTTATTTGATCAACAATGCAACAAATCAACAAAAAGTAAAAACAGTAATATTGTGAAATATTATTACAATTTAAAATAACTGTTTTCTATTTAAATATATATATAAAATTTATGTGGAAACCATGATACATTTTTTTCAGGATTCTTTGATAAATAGAATGTTCAAAAGAATAGCATTGTTGTGAAACAGAATTTTTTTGTAACATTATAAATGTCTTTACTGTCATTTTTGATCAATTTAATGCATCCTTGCTGCATAAAAGTTAACCTTACTTATCGTAAACTTTGAATGGTAGTATATCATGGTTTCCACAAAAAAAAATAATTACATATTACATTATAAATATAATAATAATAAATGTTTCTTGAGCAGCAAATCAGCATATTTGAATGATTTCTGAAGGATCATGTGACATTGAAGAATGGAAATTTAACTTTGCATCACAGCAATAAATGACATATTAAAATATACTAAAACACAAAACAGTTATTTTAAATTGTAATGATATTTCCACAATATAACTGTTATTATTTTTGATCAAATAAATGAAGCCTTGGTGAGTTTTACTCAAAAACATTAAAAATGTTTGACCTGTAGTAAATGTGTATTTTGCTGGCTGATTTTAGCCCACTCACCCATCAGTGCTATGAGGCGGTGTGTGTGCTCTGGATGGTGCTGGTACCGTACCACCTCCACATAAGGGTTGGCCAGGGAACTGTAACAGCTTGTGGGGCAGAATTGGGATGTTCCAAAAGCCTGACCTCTCCGCCGACGGCAGAGACGCAGACTTTGTCGAAAACCAGCTGACATACACACCATAAGATGTACAAAGAATAAAAGCACATTGAAAAAATGCAAACAGCCATATGATGCTACAGAATCAGGAACAGATAGTTAAAGTGTTAGTTCACCCAAAAATGTTCAATTACTCACCCTCATGTCATTCCAAACCAGTAAGACCTTCATTCATCTTCGGAACACAAATGAGCGATTTCTGTCCCTCCATTGACAGCCTACGCAACTACCACTTTGACGCTTCAAAAAGTTCATAAAGAGATTGTAAAACTAATCCATATGAATTAAGCAGTTTAGTCAAAATTTTCTGAAGAGACACGATCGCTTTATATGATGAACAGATTTAATTTAGTCTTTTATGCACATATAAACTAGCAAACATAGCAAACACAAACAGAAGCTCAGCCGAACCTGCTTGACGCACTAAAACAAACCTCTTGTAGAAGCTCAAACGTGCTGAGTAACACGAGAATGAACCTCATTGGTTCTTGTGGAAGCTCAAACATGCTGCGTAACACGAGAATGAACCTCATTGGTTCTTGTGGAAGCTCAAACGTGCTGCGTAACACACGAGAATGAACCTCATTGGTTCTTGTGGAAGCTCAAACGTGCTGCGTAACACGAGAATGAACCTCATTGGTTCTTGCGGAAGCTCAAACGTGCTGCGTAACACGAGAATGAACCTCATTGGTTCTTGCAGAAGATCAAACGTACTGCGTAACACACGAGAATGAACCTCATTGGTTCTTGCGGAAGCTCAAACATGCTGCGTAACACGAGAATGAACCTCATTGGTTCTTGTGGAAGCTCAAACGTGCTACGTAACACGAGAATGAACCTCATTGGTTCTTGCAGAAGATCAAACGTGCTGCGTAACACGAGAATGAACCTCATTGGTTCTTGCGGAAGCTCAAACGTGCTGCGTAACACGAGAGTGAACCTCATTGGTTCTTGCAGAAGATCAAACGTACTGCGTAACACACGAGAATGAACCTCATTGGTTCTTGCGGAAGCTCAAACGTGCTGCGTAACACGAGAGTGAACCTCATTGGTTCTTGCAGAAGATCAAACATACTGCGTAACACACGAGAATGAACCTCATTGGTTCTTGTGGAAGCTCAAACGTGCTGCGTAACACGAGAATGAACCTCATTGGTTCTTGTGGAAGCTCAAACGTGCTGCGTAACACGAGAATGAACCTCATTGGTTCTTGCGGAAGCTCAAACGTGCTGCGTAACACGAGAATGAACCTCATTGGTTCTTGCAGAAGATCAAACGTAATGAACCTCATTGGTTCTTGCAGAAGATCAAACGTAATGAACCTCATTGGTTCTTGCAGAAGATCAAACGTACTGCGTAACACACGAGAATGAACCTCATTGGTTCTTGCGGAAGCTCAAACGTGCTGCGTAACACGAGAGTGAACCTCATTGGTTCTTGCAGAAGATCAAACATACTGCGTAACACACGAGAATGAACCTCATTGGTTCTTGTGGAAGCTCAAACGTGCTGCGTAACACGAGAATGAACCTCATTGGTTCTTGTGGAAGCTCAAACGTGCTGCGTAACACGAGAATGAACCTCATTGGTTCTTGCGGAAGCTCAAACGTGCTGCGTAACACGAGAATGAACCTCATTGGTTCTTGCAGAAGATCAAACGTAATGAACCTCATTGGTTCTTGCAGAAGATCAAACGTAATGAACCTCATTGGTTCTTGCAGAAGATCAAACGTACTGCGTAACACACGAGAATGAACCTCATTGGTTCTTGCGGAAGCTCAAACGTGCTGCGTAACACGAGAGTGAACCTCATTGGTTCTTGCAGAAGATCAAACATACTGCGTAACACACGAGAATGAACCTCATTGGTTCTTGTGGAAGCTCAAACGTGCTGCGTAACACGAGAATGAACCTCATTGGTTCTTGCGGAAGCTCAAACGTGCTGCGTAACACGAGAATGAACCTCATTGGTTCTTGCGGAAGCTCAAACGTGCTGCGTAACACGAGAATGAACCTCATTGGTTCTTGCAGAAGATCAAACGTAATGAACCTCATTGGTTCTTGCAGAAGATCAAACGTAATGAACCTCATTGGTTCTTGCAGAAGATCAAACGTAATGAACCTCATTGGTTCTCGCACATCAAGCGAACATGCTTGAGCTTCCGTTTACCACAACTGATGTGAAATTTGATGAATGTTCATATGTAAATAAAAGCCTAAATTAAATCTGTTCATCATATAAAGCGATCGTGTCTCTTCAGAAAATTTGGACTAAACTGCTTAATTCATAATGAATTAAGCATAATTCGAAGATGAACGAAAGTCTTACAGGTTTTAAATGTCACGAGGGTGAGTAATTAATGACAGAATTTTCATTTTTGGGTGAACTATCCCTTTAATACCTGTAGGTGGTATGTGTTGTATTTTGTTATTAATCTAATATAATCAATGCATGGGATCTAATTGTTTCAACTAAAATAACACCCAAAATGAGTTGTCATCCCCAGCCACCTGACTGGTCAATATGAAAAAAACTTTATTCATTTAAATCATTAGTATGTATATGCAGAATGTAGGTATCTACAACGAAGTCGTAGATAAACCAACCAAAGTTTCCTTTATCTGGTCAGTGTTTGTGATGCTGTGAACCATCTAATCTGCTGTAGTAATAATAAACCAGTAAATCATGTAATATCTCGCTTCATGATTCATGATATTCATGAATATCATGATACTCACTCAGATAAATCCCCTCAACGTTCGTGCTGAATTCACTCTCCTCTGAAACACATCACAAGTGTATGCATATTTTACCAAATACAGAATAATTATCAGTGACTTAATGAAAGAAAAAATATCAAATCTGCACAAGCAATAGCAATCAATATTAAACTTAATGATTTCTATAGTAATGTGTTACATACACACCATCCTTTAGCTCTTTTGATGAATCATCATGAAGGAAAGTTATCAAAGGAAACATTTAAAGATATTTAAAGATGCACTCATTGGCATTTTGTGGCACACTTCATCTTTAACATCATAGTATCATCATTTGTGTTCACAAATCTAGTTATTGCTATAGTCACAGAAATAGTTTGGTTGGGGGTCAGTACTGTTAAACATTGACTCTAAACCTGAATTCAGTACATTTTTCTCCTGATATGTTCAGGACTTACCTACCAGATTCAAACGCCTCCTCATCTGTGCACAGGGAACAAAAACACACAGGTGTAAATATAACAAGCTTTGCATAGACAAGGTTTTAATACTCATTTAAACCAGACAAGAAAACGTACCTGCTTCTACACATTTTTCATCTATGGCAATCATGTCATCCTCTAGGGGGAAGGAAAAAGAGGAAAAAAATAAAGATCAGCGATGAGTCTAAGGTCTGTTTCACACTGCAGTGTGTAAGCAAAGCAATAGCAGGTCTGTTTTCAGTTTCTGCTACACAACTGAGCTGTGGCCTTACATGGAAAACAGTGATTTCTTTGGGGTTTCCATTAAATATGGACATAAATTATAAAATGGTTTTCTAATTCACATGAGGAGGAACACATTTACATCCAGGAGTAATTAATCTACACGGAAATAAAATGGAATTTATGGAAATAAAACCTCAATTTAAAATGCTGTTTTTTAAATTTTCTATTCATCAAAAAATGTATGATGGTTTCCACAAAAATATTAAACAGCACAACTGTTAGAAATTATAATAGAAGAGACACAATCGCTTTATATGATGAGCAGATTTAATTTAGGATTTTATTCACATATTAACATTGATCAGTGAACATAAATAGAAGCTCAACCAAACCTGCTTGACACTTGAGAACAAACCTCATTGGTTCTTGTGGAAGCTCAAACGTGCTGCGTAACACACGAGAATAAACCTCATTGGTTCTTGCAGAAGATCAAACGTACTGCGTAACACACGAGAATGAACCTCATTGGTTCTTGTGGAAGCTCAAACGTGCTGCGTAACACACGAGAATGAACCTCATTGGTTCTTGCAGAAGATCAAACGTACTGCGTAACACACAAGAATGAACCTCATTGGTTCTTGCAGAAGATCAAACGTACTGCGTAACACACGAGAATGAACCTCATTGGTTCTTGTGGAAGCTCAAACGTGCTGCGTAACACACGAGAATGAACCTCATTGGTTCTTGCAGAAGATCAAACGTACTGCGTAACACACGAGAATGAACCTCATTGGTTCTTGCAGAAGATCAAACGTACTGCGTAACACATGAGAATGAACCTCGTTGGTTCTTGCAGAAGCTCAGACGCTGCTTAACACAAGAATGAACCTCATTGGTTCTCGCACATCAAGCGAACATGCTTGAGCTTCTGTTTACCACAACTGATGTGTGAGTTGATGAATGTTTATATGTAAATAAAAGCCTAAATTCAATCTGTTCATCATATAAAGTGATCTTGTCTCCAGAAAATTTGGACTAAACCGCTCAATTCATATGGATTAGTTTTACAATCTCTTTATGAACTTTTTGAAGCGTCAAAGTGTCAATTGTCTAGCTGTCTATGGAGGGAAAGAAAGCTCTCAGATTTCATCAAAAAGATCTTCATTTGTGTTCCGAAGATGAACGAGTTCTGAAACAGTCAAATTCAAGAATAGGCCTGTGTATTTCTAGACTAAATGCTCACCTTCATTCACTGTACTCACTGCAGGTTGGCATGGAAACAAAACATAACAAATACATAAATGAAACACATACTGAAAAAATGCACATATAAAACAATAACAGCATTTATACAGTTTACTCACAGGTTTTGACACAAGTGTGAGGATGATAAGGCTGAGACCACCAGTACTCTTTCTGCTTCCTACAAACGCACACACAATCACATTTAGGTTTTAAATTTGGGGACAGCAGTGATTATCAGCATAATCTCAAATCACATTGAAGTCAGCTACCAAATCCCATCACATCATAGCCTAGCATGCAGATTATTCTGTCACAGACTTTTAACCCCTGACTACTTAGAACTGACCTTTTTAGCAAGCTTGTGGAAGGAATGAGGCCAGCGCAGGCAGAGATGCTGGGTAGTTTTACAGCCTGCCACCAAAGGGTGTCTGACTGATCCACAATCTCTAGGATATCTCCCTTCCCAAACGCCATGCCGGCATCTGCGCAGGGAATGGAAGGGTCACCGTGGGGACTGTAGTCCACCATGGCTCGCACATACAGCTTGTGAAAAGAGAGCAAATGTCATGCACATGTATAAAAGGCCAAATATTCAGCTCTACAAAGATCTATACGATACACCTTGACACGTAGCATGTAATATAAACGTATTTATGTAAATAATCAAGTATTTTATAGTTTTTCTAAAAAAATGTTTAATTCTTATTAGTTTGATCTAATAATAAGTCAAGTAAAGCTGATTTCACCTCTGTAACATTCATGGTCTGTAAAAATGAAAGGTCAAGACTAGACTTTTTTTATTTATTTATTTATTTTTTAAATACACATATATCAGTGACAACAAAGACTGCCCAGTTTGGTCTCACAACTCCTCCTGCTTTTTTGGAAACCTCCAGCCAGCCAACTATACTGCTTAATCCAAGGAACTGGACGCTTGATTCCTGCCTTTTTATTTTTAATACAGAACAAGTAGCTCATCATCGGGTATTCCATGCTATTTCTGCTATAGACAAATCAAGTGTTGACATTTGATAGCTCACCGTGGTTTGCTTGTTGACTGGCCTGTCAGTGATGGGAACCACCTTAAACATCATGGTTCCATGGGAGTGAGCCTGTGGCAGGAAATGAAGACACACAACTTCATGAATATTGATTTATCATAGTTTTCTTTTATTTCCCTTTAAATTAAATGAGAACAGCTTTGTTGTTTGGTACAGTAGATCATTGGTTTGACTTTGAAATAAAGATTATTTATTCTATTTTAACAACCAATGCAAAGTTTTATTATGGATAACACTTTGCATTGGTTATGGATGGGTTATCTGTTGTAATTATGGATATATATTATGGATGCGTCTTGCTGGTCCAAAGTGGTTTGTCAATGAAAGTGGTCAATGAAAAAGTTGGTAAAGCTAGTCAAGATGGTCTTGCTGGTTAAGCTAGTGTAATGGATACCAGCTGACAAGAGCTGTGCTGGTAAACCTCACTCTCCTGGCCTCAAGAGGCGCACTAGCAAGTGACGCTTGTTAGCCTGCTTGCCTCCCATGGCGTCAGTTGCCGGTTCAAGGCCCGCTCAAAGTGGGGCGAGCAGAACCAGTCACATTGGTGGCGTGACCCGGAGGGGAGTGAGGTTTAAGAGGGTGAGTGTCACAAAGGCCAGCTGCTGTGACAGAACCAGTTATCTAAACATCAAGAGGGGACACAACATACAGTATAATATACACTCATACGAGTGAGAGTGTGTACTAACCAGAATTTGTATGATCTGTTCTGGTTCCAGTCCAAACACAGGATTACCGTTTACCTCCACCAGCCTATCACCAGCATGCAAAAGACCTTCAACAGGAAGCACATAGACAAGAATGTGACATGTAATATAGACATAGAGAGTATATGATTACACGAGTATGGCATATCAGAGACACAAATAGAGAAGAGAGGATCAGAAAAAAACAGTACAGTCAGGGATCCCTCACCACTGCGCTCAGCCAGTCCTCCATGTATAACCCGAGCAATGTATATTTCTCCTGTCACATCATCTCTCCTGATTGTTGCTCCCTATATGTTAGAAGAAAGCAGATATCAATCCAAATTTCTACAAGGCTTCGGTAACACTTTATTTTAGGGTTCAATTCTCGCTATTAACTTGTTGCTTATTAGCATACATATTACTAGGATATTGGCTGTTTATTAGTACTTATAAAGAACATATTAATGTCTTATTCTGCATGACCTTATTCTACATCCCTTAATCCTACCCAATACCTAAACTTAAACGCTACAAAAACTACTTTACTAACTATTAATAAGCAGTAAATTAGGAGTTTATTGAGGCAAAAGTCATAGTTAATAGTGAATATGTTCCCCATACTAAAGTGTTACAAAGGCTTAATTCGAAACATGCATTCATCAAACATCATAGCTACATCTGATGGAAGTGGCATGCCAGGAACATTATTCAATAAACTATTTATGATATGAGAAGTCATGGAGATGATGAAGATGTTAAATGAATGAGAATGACCAATAAAAAAAACAAACAAAACTAAATACATCACTTACAAAAAGGTTGGACAAGCACTAATGTGACAATGGTAACGTCAAGGCCTGGTTGTGACATATTAGATGAATACACACATATTAAATATTTGAAAGACCTGCATGCTTGAGACAGCAAGAATCTGAAGGATGTTCATAACGTGGAAAAGTAGAAGTAGGCTTATTCCTTTTTCTTGTTTTTCTTCTTCTTCTGGTTAAAGAAACATCCAAATGCGCTGCTGTTCACTTTGTGGTTTTGAGCAGGGCTGGACGTCAAGGACCCATTGGTCATCCAGTCCTGTACATCAACCAGTCTCCTTTGAGAAGATAGTGATGGCTTTGTTTTGAGATTGAAGGATCTCCTCTTTGATAGCACTGGCTGCTCCAGCAGAGTGATGGCAGATGAGGAAGAAGTGGAGAAGGAGGAGAAGGAAGGACAATGAGAAAAGCGAGAGGAAAAAGCAATAGCTGGACTGGTGGGAACACTGAGCGATCTGCTACCCATCTGATTAACCCCTGTACTTGCAGTCTCAGCGGAACGTGGAGATACTGCATTTCTGTTCTTTGTGGATACTAGCTCCTGGAGCTTCTCTACTACATGAGTTAGCATTGTCAAAGCCTGAGTATTCTCCTGCACACTCTCAGATATGCGTTCAGTAGCAGCGGCCATCCTCTCACCAAGCAGGTGGACGTTTTCAGAACTGCGCTCCATGCAGCTGGTGGCCTGCTGCAAAGTACTCCGCAATTCATCCAGACCTTCCTCCTTTGCCAGCCTTGTATGGGAGCGTGTGATGGTCTCCCTTAACCGATGACAGTGCATTGGGCTTGGGGGAGCAGTTCGGGCATGAAGGGTTGTTTTAGAAGGTTCTGGAGGAGGATGATAGCAGCAAGATGATGAGGAAATCCATGCGGAAGGTTGGGAGAATGCATGTGGCACAGAATCACCAACATTACTCTCCTTCTCACTGTCTAAATCCTCAATCAAATTGTCTTCAGAGAAAGAATGAGAAATGAATGGTGAAATGGATGAAGACAAGAAAACAAAGAACACTAATTAGATGATGCTTTCAGCAGAGGCATACATGTCGCAAATCTTCATGAATGTAATAATGGGAATCTCCAAATCCACACTTTTGGTCCTTACCAATCACAACTGAGCTACAGACACAAGGGGTGGAGCAACTGAGGCTCTGTTTCCATAATGGAGTGCTCTGTCGGCAACTGCCAAAAGTGTTGCAGAGGTGTGCAGCGGTGGGAGCAACAACACTTGGGGTCTCGGTGGATATGGAACCATATGGAACCCAGGGACCTTCCAACTTGGCATCTAAGCCTCCATCCAGCCGTCCCCCAGCTGAGAGGAGTCCACAGTGGGTTGCTTGCCTTAAAGTTTCCCAGTGGCTTTGAAACCTTCTTCCAGTTCTGGTCTATCCATGACAACACACGGCTCATAGTTACCAAACAGAACACTTTACACGATCAGCTATTAGTGAGATTTAAAAAAATAAATACATAAAGTAATAAACAAACTAATATATAAGAAACATAAGAAGAAAGAAGTTTTTAAACCACTAGCAGTCTTTATGGGTTTTTTTTGCCATGCTTATCTGAAAGAAAGGCTCCAGCAATGTACATTGAAAGAGCCAAAATAAAATCACAGGACAGGTCAGTAAAAGCAAGTCTTAGATTTGCCTGCCACTCCTTTTTCTGGTCATGCTCACCAGAGGCTGATTGTTTTTGACTAAGCAAACAATCCTCATGACTTCCTCATCTTCAGGCAGGTCTTTAGGCAGTGCTGGCAGATCTGGCTCATAGTCCCTCAGACTTACTGTGTCATGAGCCGAGAGGAGAGCCTGAAAAATATATACGGTTTCTACTGTTTTTATGGTTGACAAAACATTTCACAAAACTAACTGAATACTGGAAGTGTCTATCTTTAAAAACTTAAAAGAGACATAACAGCAATGTCTACCAAAATCTATCGGTCCATAAAGTGAAAATGTCTGGCCTGAGACTTATGTAGAGAGGGATGGCCAAAACGAATGACTTTGCCCCTCTAAACCATAAAAACACAAAAACATAACTGTATCTTTAGAAAGAATGCTCACCTGAAGGTGGGGCTGACTAAGGAGGGCATACAGTTCTCGAGCTTCATTTGAGGGGTTTGGGACTGCAAGCAGATCAGACAGGACCTAGAGTGCCAAAACAAGAGTCATGACTTATTAGGAAATCAAAATGTATAAGTTGGAGTCAAAACCAGACTCCCTAAAATCAAGACCTCTAACAGACCCTCTAAGACAGGGATGGCAAATCCAGCGCTCAAGATTCATTGTCCTGTTTAGCTCCAATCCTAATCAAACACACCTGCCTCTAATTTTCAAGTAATTAAAATACTAATTACTTTGGTTAGATTATATGGACAGTGGACCTTGAGGGCCAAAGTTGCCACCCCTGCTCTAAGAGCCAGACCAATACCAAAAACCCCAACCAGCACTAGACCTCACAAGACCCAGATTCAGGCCAAAACCTAACCCTAAAGTCACAGACTGTTGTCAAGAGGTCTTAAGACCAAGACCACAAGAGACTCCTACTCCGATTGGTACAATTTGCAATTCCCCAGTCACACTAAGAGATCAACCTTTAGAGGCCACATTTTGAATATTTTGAACTCCATCAAGGAAGTATAAACAGAAAGTATATGGTACAAGCAGACCAAACAATAAAGACAGTGAGAGTAGAGCTGACCTGTAGTGAGAGTCCAGACGAATAGGACAGATACGGCCTAGCTGGACCCTTAATGTGCCTCTGTAGACATTCATACACCTTCAGAGAAAAAAAAAGTGACAATGAACCCTGACCTATAACTCACTGTTAATACTGTAAGTGTATGTAGGATGGACTCTACCTTTAGTAGGGACTGCAACCAGGGGGCGTTGAGGAGACCGTACAATAGTTCAGATCCATTTATATCTTTATTGACAGAACCCCTCACCTCAGCAATCACATGTGCTAAGATCTGTGTCAGGCCTGGAACATACAAAGCAAACACCTCCAGAACTTTAAGCTTGCCAGTTATATGTAATGCTGGATGGCTTCTTTAGAAGCTACAGTAGAAGTTAATATTAGCATGTTGCTAATTAACTAGATAAAACTAAAATTTATGTTGGCAGCGTCCAAATTTAAGTTACTTGTATTGCAGCTTCTTACCGTTGTCTCCCATCTCCGTTGGAGCCGACCCTTGATCAGTCTTCACGTCTGGTCTCATTGTCAATCCAGGAGTGTTTTGGGGTTCAGGGAATAACAGAATGATGCACTGACCCTCCTCATATACAGCTGCAAGGAAAAACATATGAACTCAAGTACAACTGTTGATCAGTTATCGCCTGTTATATCCAAGTGAATTGTAAATTCAATAGAAATTTCATGCTTCACAAAAGCACCAACCATCACTATGATCAACTTAAACTTATAATACTTTTGGGAAATGCAATATAGAAAATTTGGTAGTTTCCAGGCTTACCTTACTTCAGTGGTTAATATTTGAGACATGATGAGTAAGATGTGCAATTAAAACCTTTACAGAGAAATAATGGTGGTTGTTTAGGGTGATGTGGCTTAAAGATCAGGGCTAGTATCCAGAAGTTTGTAGGTTCAAACTCAACAAGGATCACCGTGTTCATGTGCAAGGCAGTTAACCCTGGTTTGGTCCATTAGGACTGTCCTTGTCATTAGTGTACTATATGTTACTTAGGTCTTAGGTTTCAAAAATGGAAATCCAGAAATCCAAGAATGGAGAAAGGTCCATGAATGCCCTTGTCACAGTTTTGACCTTGAGCAAAACACTTAAGTACAGGTTACTCTAAAAGACCTGTCCTGGTAATAAGTGCACCCTAAGTGGCTTTGGATTGGATCTGCTACATAAACAAACAAAAGATCACATGGAAGAGTGTGATATAAATATCTCAACAGGATTTGTTATGAACACTGCAGGTAAAGACACTGGGTATTAGTTTGCAGATCTTTAGAACAAAACAGGTGCACCTAATTTCAGACTTTATGACTTAAATGGGTGTGACATAAAAACTGTATTTTCAAATATCCTTCTTTCTAAGAGTTACTGTCCTTTTAAAAGTGGTTTTAACTCAGTATTTCTGTATTTTGCACAGCCAAATCTGCATGGATATCAATAGAATTTACACACAACATTGCTGAATCCAACTGGAGAATCCCAGGAATATACACAAGGAAGGGTTTAACGATTACAGTGAATAAACAGCCTACTACATTTGTCCCGCAGGGAGCATCCTCGTAGATAAGCCTGGAAGGCAAGAACTACAAACTCACATCCAGGCAGAGAGACTTAGTAGCAAATCATGTTCACTTACCTCCCTCTTCGCTCACGTTCAGTTCGTCTTCTCAGTTTAGATCCCAGTTTAAAATTGAACACACTGATGAGCTTCTCAAGAGGGTTTAGTCTGCATGATGACGGTCAGTTTTAACTTACTCAAATATGATGGCATAAACAGAGGAATAACATGGATAGTATTCCATAACATAGCACAGAAAAGTCCTCTTGGAAAAAAGAAGCGTAATCCCTCTCTATCCTCTTAATCCCTCACAAGCAAATGAGTCAGCCGGGGAGAGAGAGTGTGTAGGAATGAGGGAGAAAATTAGGAAGGGAGGGATTGGACAGTCAGGATGTGTCTAAGAATGAATGTGTCACCTTTCATATTCTTTCAAATGTCATTCTATCACAAAACTCCTTTAGTCTTTCAGCTATTGATTCATTATAACACATAATCACACAATCAGTGCCACATTCGCACTATCACACACATTCAATGATTAAGATTTAATCATTCCTCACTTACTGCATAAGATACAGAACACCTCGCTCTCTCCCTTCCGCTGACCCACTCACACATATTTACCAGCTGATGATCCCACACTGAATAAATTCTGCGTCACATACACACACGTACATGGGATGTAATCCTCTTGATTAAAACAGTGGAGTGAATGACACACTTTGACTTGTTTTTTGATTCTCAACACACACCGTTTTCACATTATACCTTTTAAAATAAAACTGTACATGACAGATCAGGGATACTTGTCACAAAGGGTTTATCTCAGAAATGTTTTGAGCCAAAATTTCAGTTGCATAAATGCTTGCTATAGTAAGTTTATTATTTTCTTATTTTATATTAAATTCTATTTTTGTTGTTTTGAAAAATGATTTACTTTGATTTAAAAAAATTGATAAAGTAATTAAAAGTATAACAAACAATGAAATTGTCAATGAAAATTTACTCACTTGAGTCGTATGAAAGATTTGCCTTTATTTTGTTTTATTTTTATCTTTATTTTGTGTTTTGCAGAAGAAAGAAAATGATACAGGTTTGGATTGTCGAGAGTACATTAACTTTGGATGAACTATCCCTTTAAATGGCCTATTTCTTTCACTTCCTTTTATTACTACAAAGCAATTTGAAACACTTATTGGGACTTCAAACGGTTTCAAAAGAAAAAAAAGTCTGTTTAACACAACATGACCCAGAGCATTGTTATTCTGTTTGGCAGATGCCCATCAACTCATCTCTGAGTAAAAGCTGACTTTTTAATATATTGAAGGACCCCATGCTTAAAAATGATCTATACAGGCATTAGCTGATTGGGGGAAAACTGTTTTCCATTTTCATGATTTGTTACTTCATATCGTCCCTTTTTCTACTGCCTATAAAAAAACAGTTTTACCAGGAATTTTTATGGTAACACTTTCCGATGGTCCACTTTAGACATTCTACTAAAGAAGTACTACAAAGGAACTAACTTTGCAACATGTCAACTTATTCTTCTAACCCAAACCTAACAGTCTACTATACTAATACTCTAATGAGAGTTAGTTGGCATGTAGTTGCAAAGTTACTTATAGTCAGTAGAATATCTAAAAATGAACCATCGAAAACTTTTTTTAAGTTTTTGAAACGACTGTAATAAAGGCCTAGTAGAAGAGTCAAAACAACAATTTTAATTCCCAAACATTGTTTTATTGCCATCTATCTGAATTATGTCAGTAAACAATTTGAACATACAATATTCTTCAAAAATGAAACTTTATACATACTTGCACACATATGCACATTCAAACACAGGTTAATATGCACACCTTGGCTCAGCCTAGAAAAACTGGTGTGGAAATACAAACCGTAACTTCCTGTACGCAAAGTACAACATGAATAATGATATTCATGCAACATCTCAAGTGTCAATGGTTGTAAACATCAACAGTCCTTCGCCGTAACAGTTTGCACGATTACATTTAGTAACATACACACACTAGCATCAAAATCCTGATCTCTGATCTTCGGAAATGGGTTTTCTGGCCATTTATTCGAACTCCCTGTCCTTCTGGTGCTCTGTATGTGAAATACCCTGCAGATTATCTACATCGCTCAGATTATCTGTGCTGCAGCCAGATCTTACCTTAAAATAAATAAAACAATGTCAATAAAAGGAAATAATGTGTTAGGCTGTTGAGCTTTAAAACGTGAGACTCAACTCAAAGCTATTGCTGGGTAAAGAGGTGCATTGACACACATCCATAACACTGTCAGAGGCACTTTTAAGAAAACTTCACAAGAAAGAAAATGATTTTAGCAATGAATACTACAGTACTTGCCTATGTCAAGCGACCTTTCTGCAACCACTGCTTAAATTAAGAACAGTAAAATGCAGAAAATAAATCTGATGATCAAATTAGTTCAACATGCAAATTGTGGCTCATTGCTTTTTCCAGTGTGCCAGTGACATCCACTAAAAAACTCAAACACTGCCGACGGTTACTCAAGAGATGCAGAGAAAGTTGAAACCATTCCAAGTGTTTTCTGAAGTAAAAACATTTTCAGAAAACTGAACACAAGAATACTTAACAAGAGTGCATCAAAATAAAACTGCTGTGCGAGTGCATAGAGAAAAAAAACAAAAGAAAAATTGTGCTGACCCACAAACACTTTTTATCTCAGCTTAGTGTCAAACGTTTCAATTCCAAGTTCAATTTGGCTGAACAAAGAAGGTTGTACATAATAAAGCAGGACACCATCCCTGCACAGTTGTTTAAGAAAGCTCAAAATGGATCAGACGTCAGCAATAAAAGTTACAAAGCCCACGCTTTGTGTTTTCATTAATAAGAAGCACATCATTTTTCATTTATGTGAACAGATTCATGGTTTGGGTCCATGGCAGTGTGCTGTTTGCTATGAATGATGTAATACGATTAGGAAAATGTAGTTGTTTACTTTAAAGACGGAGGTAGATGGCAACCATTATTTCGGATGGCTTACAGTACACTAATGAACTTCATACATCATTAATCAACAGCTGACACTGGATCGACCAGTGTGTGCTTGAGGGGAGAGGTGACATGCTGTTAAACGTCATACATTCTGAGCCAATGAAGTACAGGCTCTTTAACGAAAGAACAATGAGTACATGTATATCTGTAGCATGATGGAACGGCAGCAGTTAAAACGCCTCAATGATGGCTTTTTGAGTGAGGAAGACGTAAAACGTAAAGATTAAATATTAATAAATGCCCAACCAATGACTGACTTTCACATAAACGGGACTGTTTGAATGTGAGAGCTCAGATTCCTATGGAATCACCCTCCACCGGCCATGTGATCCAGGCCTGGAACATGATTGGCTCCCCACACATCAAGTCATGGTAAGCGCTGTGTCTTGAACACTATGTTTGGCTGGTCCATTTGTCAGTCATTGCACTGCCTTACCAGATGGGTTTGGAGAGATCATTACGTGTTCATTACGTGACCTTCTCGTGCTGGATTTGATAGTAGCATGCCTGTACAAAGCAAAAGAAAGATTATACAGTGCGAAACCATGCAGTGTTTACACCCTGATAAAATTACAAGGGTGAAACGTTGCTAAACCCCAGAGCTGAAACTGGAACTGGAGTTTATAAAAGTAAATTATAGTGTAAAAACCCTTTTATACACACTATACCTTGAGTGTGGTGAACATGATGCCATGCTCTCCATGTTGTACACATGGATCCATTAGGTCCTCAATGAGATTGACCTCTGACCCCAGATTCCTTATCCTGAAGAAAACAACAGCTGTCAACTAAAACATGCCTTGTTTCTAAAAATGTGTTATTTTCTGTGCTAAAGCATATGCTAATAAAAAGACTATATCTAAAAGGAACAAGTAATCATTTAGAATGATTTCTGAAGGATTCATGTGACACTGAAGACTGCTGAATTCAGCTTTACCATCACAGGAATAAATGACATTTTAAAATATATTAAAACAGAAAGCTGTTATTTTAAATTGTAACAATATTTTACAATATTCACTGTTTACTCTATTTTTGATCAAATAAATGCAGACTTAGTAAGCACAAGATACATTTTTACCATCCCCCAAATTTTGAAAAGTAGTGTACAATACATACATACTCCAAAAAAAGGGGGCATTAGAAAGCCTGTGATCTCATCCTTACCGTGCACGCAGAACAACAAAGAGGAAGACAGGAAACAGGTCATCCATAGACCACAAGAAATCCTGTTTAAGGAGTGTAAGTACTTGCTGGGTTATCTCCTCAAAGGTCAGCTGGATGACCTGAAGCTTGTCTGAGGGGGTGAAAGTTGTGCTGTTGAAATAAAAAGAAAAAAAACCTTGAAAACAATATACCATAGAGAGAAACTACAAAAGTTATCAGACAAAAAAAAAAAAATCTCCAACCTTATTTGCTGTAAATTCTCAACAGCTGAGGCAAAACAGGCGTCTTTAGTGCTTGAGAGAACCTACACACCAGCAAACAAAATATTTCCATGAATATTGCGTCATGTTCCAGGGTCTTATTTCAGGTAGCATTATAAGCATATTGCCTTAAATGAGAGATTCATGAGACTTTTTAAAGTGCCCCTATTATGCTATTTAAAATGTTACTAATTTTGTCACTTACAACAGGTTTGCATGCATCCAATAAGGTCAAAAACATTTTCATGGACTCATAATATACTGCAGCATCAGCACTTTTCTCACAGTGTCTGAAACAATAAATAAAATTCAATAAAAGATTCGGTCTCGGCTCCGGGGGCTTCCTCAGCACTTGTATACTGTGATACGAACATTAACAATTGCGTCAGTTGCACACAAAGTGCATTTGCTTTCACAGTGTAGAAAACAGCGTCTTCTCGACATGTCAACAACACAAACCAAACTCTTCCAGTCTCAGCTACAACTAGAGTGTTTGATGGGGGGTCAAATTATATGTTGTTCGCAAGAAGCCAAGGAAGACCAGTGTTGGGGGGTAACGCATTACAAGTAATGCGAGTTATGTAATCAGATTACTTTTTCAAATAACTAGTAAAGTAATGCATTACTTTTAAATTTAAAACAAAATATCTGAGTTACTTTTTCAAATAAGTAACGCAAGTTACTTTGTTTTCCCATGTATTGACTGACACCTCTTGTTGAGAGAAATCGTAAGTGCAGAGGCGTCAGGTGTAAACATGATGGTTACTGTAGTTCTAGACTAAATGTGACCATGCATTTACTCATTTCACTTGCACAAAAACAGATTCAGTATTCCTCAAAATGAATAAAAACTGTGAAACGCAAACTCAAAATAATTACACAAACCTGCAGTTTTTAAACAAGGTAACTTTATGTATTTAATCTCACTTTATTAACCAGTGTCTTCACTGCTGACCTTTGATGATCCAATTCAACCAATTAGGAGTGTTGAACTTTCCTTTCCTCCATCCTATTCTTCTGCAATTCAGAATGGCAGCACAGCTGAAAGGTTTGTTTGAGCTGCGCCCTCTACCGTACAGGCGTGAATTTGCATTTCCTTCAGCCTGAGGCTCATTCATTTCATTTTTGGTGTGAAAGGGCCATTATTTAAAAAAAAACAATAAAAACAAGCAAGCCTAGCTCAGGTGAGAAAAGCAACTCAAAAGTAGCATAACATTACTTTCCATAAAAATTAACACAGTAAGTTACTTTTTTAAGGGAGTAACACAATATTGTAATGCATTACTTTTGAAAGTAACTTTCCCCAACACTGAAGACCTTAGGCTGGCATTATGCAAAAATGTTACAAACTTATGTACATTCATGCACGAAGTAAGACTGGAATTACTGACGACTAGTTTCAGGCAGTTCAGAATTGGTTCTTTCTTTTGGGAGAAAATAACTCTATTTATTGTGCCCTTTGCAGACCTTACATTCACACTACACGAAAAGTAATATCTGAAAAAGCATAATAGGGGCACTTTAAAAGAATCTTATAGCGTTTCTCATATAAAAGGACATATTTAATTACCTGTTGTTTTTCCCCATGTACAGTAACAGTGACAGGCCAGAACTTCCTATGAAAATAGTTGTTAGAGGCAGTAAGATGAATCACTACAGGATAATCAAATCTAAGTATGTCTCATTGTAGCTGTGTGTGGGACTCACTGTTGCACCCCGAGAAAGGCGAGAAGCGCCAGGTCTGGTTGTTTGTTGAGTCGGAGCACACACTCCCAGTACACATCATCCTCCTTCTCTTTCTCTAAAGCGTAGAGAGTGAAGAGAGGAGGATAGAGACGTGGCAACAGCACCGGCAGGAGGAGAGCAGAGCTGCTGACAACACACCTGCCACACACACACACACACACACACACAACACATCATATGACTGCTAAGAAAAATTTTGTTAAAGACAATCACCTGAATTGATAAAAGTATGAAATAAAAGGTCAAAATGTGTTTGTCAATTTAACCTTTTATCTCATAATTATGACTTAGTATTTTTGATGTCATAATTATGATTATCAAAGCATGATTTTTTTCTTACGTGGTGGAAATGGGCTTACAGAGTTTGCGGCTATCAAGTTCCAAATAAAAATGGAAAATAATCAAATCAGATGAAGTATTTTTTTTTATTTCTAAATTCACTAGATTATCAAATAAATTCATTACCTCATGGTGATTTAATATATAAGCATTTTTTTTGTTTAACTTCCAGTACTGTGATAAACTACAGTTGTATCAAATAAAATTACTGATCATGTAATATCAGAGTTTGGTCAAAGTATTACTTTTCTCATAATATTGTATCTGATGATATCATGATATCTTACATACCCAGGTTTAGGAGACTCAAGCTGCTTCCCAGCAGGGTCTGGTTCGCCCTTCTCTTTTGGAGGGTCAGCCAGTGAACCTCCTTCTTCTGGCAGATCAGGAAAGAGGAATCTAAACACAAACACACAGAAATATTTATGGAAAAGACATTAAAAACAGACTTTGTTGTCAGTTTGACTGACACGCTTACCTGACGAGCTGGAAGATGCGGCTGAGATAGGACTTGATCTCATTGACAGCCTGGGGCAGTAATCTGCGGTTGGCCCCGACACCAACGTACGTCATACGGTACACCGAAACCAATGTCTCCACCAGCCGACCCAGAGGATGCAGTGGGGTATCACATGCCTGGGGTCAAATATCAGGGGTCAGTGACATATAGTGCAAAATCATCATACAACTCCTAGAGGAGCAAAAAGGGACAAAATACACTGGAAAGACAATATTATGATAAGAAAATGTGATTATTGTCAGTTAATTGATGACAAGTGGCAATGCTTACCTTGACAAGGTACCGACGGATTGTGTGATACACCTCTAAAGTCACAGGACCCACATGCTGAGGGATGAACTCAAGGCTCTCCAGCGTTTTGTGATGAGAGCGACTCAGCAACTCTGGACTAAACACAAACACACATGTTCAGCTTTTATGCTGCCTTCACGTGCTTTTGGAAATGTCCTACTTCCCACTTCTGAATTCGTGATTACAATATTGTCGCATTTAAGGGATTTGTTGTCGGAAAGAAAAGGAAACATGGAAGACATCAGGTTTATTCTTGCCTATTGATTGTGAAAATCTTATTAAAGCCAAAATGATATTTAGCATCCTATTCACTGACAACCGTATAAACATTCACCATACTATCTAGATAGTCAGTATGCTGACAATTCTGGAATTTCGGGCAAATAAAAAAAAAAGGCTATTTTCGCTGTGTATAAAACATGCAATACACTTCAAATGATTATTCATATACAGTATGTAAATATGCTTTTACGACAAGACAAGGCGATGTAGCTGTTGTGGAAAAAAACTAATAAAGAATACCCACAGCAGCAATCGTTCTAACCTCCGCCATGTTTAAACCATCATCCATTAAGTTTGCAATGCCCACTTTCTATGATCCAATCAATTCCCACTGGACAATCAAGTTCCGCCCATTTTTTCTTACTACTTACAATAGGGTTAGGGTAAGAAAGGGTTTGGTTTAGGGTTAATTGCGTGTAACTATGCATCATTTACTGGTATTATTACAGTAAGTACATGTAACAAGGACACTGTAAAATAAAGTGTTACCATCATATGAGTCATACTGCCCATCCCAACTTCATATATTGTTCTGCTTAGATCACTTGGTTGTCAGCTTAGCAACATGATAATGCCAGGCTCTACTGGAACATGAGTGTTTAAGTGTACCTGTCTCTCTGCTGTCTCAGGTTAGCAGTGAGCGCTATGGCAATGTTGTCCCACGCTGCAGTGGTTTGTCCCTGTCCGGGAGAATCACAACCTAACCTGTTCCAGCACTCCACGAACACGGCCTTCCACTTCTCTTCAGAGTGGACCGCTAACCTGCCCAGTTTACTGCAGACAAACACAATCACACATACATATAGGCTCTCCATCAACAATGGCAATGTCACTTAACATTTGAATATGCTACACAGGTCAGCACATGCTCTTACAGTGCATGAGCCTTCTCCTTGTCTGAGTCGTAGAGGCTGGGTTTGTAGTAGGAACCTGACATCTTTAGTCCGGTTCCCCAAACCCCACTAAAAGAGCCTTCGATATAGTCTCCATTCGGCATGGTCAACACGCCCTGCAGAAATAGGAGATAACAGACTTGTTTGTGTGAACATACACCACCATTTAAAGGTGCAGTAAGGGATTTCTGAGAAACTGTTGATATTTGAAATAGAAACCCAAACAAACACACCCCCTCCCTTCATTGCTCAATCTCCAAAATAATGAACATGCTGTGCAACTAACAGCTGGCGTATCAGCGCGCAAGTATGAAAACAGTAATATTGTGAAATATTAGAATTTAAAAAAAACTTTATAATAAATTAAATGAAAAGCTGTTACAATTTAAAATAACAGGAATAAATTACATTTTAAAATATATTAAAACAGAAAGCTGTGATATCAAAGCTGAATTTTCAGCATCATTACTCCAGTATTCAGTGTCACATGATCCTTCAGAAATCATCTTAATATGCTGATTTGCTGATCAAGAAACATTTCTTATTATTAGCAATGTTAAAAACAGCTCTGCTTTGTAACAGTTTTGTGGAAACCACGATACATTTTTTTTAGGATTCTTTGATGAATAGAAAGTTCAAAAAGCATTTATTTGAAACAGAAATCTTCTGTAACAATGTTAAAATCTATCCTGTCACTTTTGATCAATGTAATGTGCTATTGCTGAATAAAAATATTAATTTCTTTAAAAAGAATTTCAATGACCCCAAACTTTTGAACGGTAATGTAGATGCGCGTGTATACTAAGTGTTTGTGAGCATTATGAATCACCTTTCCATTTAGAGTCCAGTCTTCTGAAAATTCCCCTTCAAATGTGGTGTCATCTTCAGACAGTAACACCCCAGTCCCCTTGGAAAGAAACATTTCAAGATTTTGATATCACATTTTGTAGTGAAAGGATGTTTAAAAAAAATATAGAATTTTAATTTAAAAAATCGTATCCATAACATTTTCATTGTGCGGTAACTGTTAAATAAAAGCAACAAGGCTCAAGAGACCATTATATATTGTGAATATAGTTATAATATAGCATGGCTTATCATACAGTACCTATTTTACTTAAAGGGATAGTAAAAAAAAATCTTAATTTACTCACCCTCAAGTTGTTCCAAACCTATATGAATTTCAAGTTGATGGGCCCCACTGACTTCCATAGTATTTTTTCTTTCATACTATGGAAGTCAATCGGGTCCATCAACTGTTTGGTTACCCATATTCTTTAAAATGTCTTGTGTTCAGCAGAAGACAGAAATTCATACAGGTTTGGAACAACTTGGGGGTGAGTAAATGATGACAGGGTTTTCATTTTTGGGTGAACTATTCCTTTAAATAAAAACAAATGTGTGTATGTGAATCTCACCATCATTTTGTTGTTGCTGAAAGCACCTTCATAGTACAGGCCGAACTGTGTAACAACAACGCCGTTCCCCTGACGCTGATCATCCAGCCACATGCCCATGTACTTCTCCCCTCTGACACAAAGAACAGTTAGTATAGTGCACATATATTTACTCTTGTCTCAATGTGTGTAATATGTTTAATACATTTCAACTCAAGGCATATAAGTGCCGCAACCATTATGCAACCTCACCCATTCTTGTCTATTTGCATACCTGGTGATGTCATCAAAAACTCCATATCCAGATTTTTTGTCGTACTGCCACTGGCCGATGAAGACACTGGGACAGGTGGAATTCAGCTTCCCACTACGCAACATCCCATGACCGTGACGCATGTTATCTTGAAACAAGCCCTCGTACACTTCACCAGATGCATACCTGAACACAAACACACACACAGTCAGTTCCATGAAATCAAATCACAATTTGATTTACACAGTTTATATTTAATTTTATTTATTTCTTTTTATCTTTTTTTTTTTTTTTTTCCTATTTATTTTACACTGATATATAAAATCTCAAAAGACTTACACTTTCCATCACAGAAATAAATTATATTTTAAAATATATTACAATAAAAAACTGTTATTTTAAATTGTAATAATATTTCACAATATGACTGTTTTTACTGTATTCTTGTTAAAAGAAATGCAGACTTTGTGAGCATAAGACACTTCTTTCAAAAATGTTAAAAAAACTTACCGACCACAAACTTTTAAAACGGTAGTTTATGTACATAAATACACATTTACATTTACAAAAATAATAAAAACACACAACCACCAACCTGAATGTTCCAAAGCCGTGCATCTTGCCATCCTTCCATTGCCCTTGGTAATGATCACAGCTGTTCATGTTTTTGTTCGGCACAACGTAATCTCCAAAACTGCAACGAAAACAATAGTTTAAATATTTCCAAAAATGGAAAATAAGAGAAGTCAGCATAACAATCTATATAAAAAAAATTTTTTAAAAAAAAGTTGCCACTAACCCATCTTCAAGGCCGTTCTTGAATGTCCCCGTGTACATTCGTCCATCGGGCCATTTGACCATGCCGCTAGAATACAAACATAGCAATCATCATCTTCCCTATTTTAAGAAGACTTTTACACCCACAGTTCCCTGTCCAATGGCCTACCGCCCATGGGGTTTCCCTGAGACCCAACGGCCCTCATACGTGGCCTCCTTGAGCCGACTGTCTTTGTAGAACGTGTATGATGCTGTCCGAGAAATGGGCGGGTCTGCTCTCTGTGTCACCCCTGTAGAAGGCGGTATCCCATCATGCCCCAGTCCGCTAAGTGCCTGCTCCACCGTCTGGTTTATAGAACGAAGCCATTTTGCCTGGAAAGCAGGACATTACTGTTTAACCAACTATACAAGTTTCTGAAAAGCTCATTATCATTTTGAGTCAAGCTGGGTCTACCTTTTCAGCTGGAGATGAGGTCAGCAGAGTGAAGCTCTCTTCAGGTGAAGTCACTTTTAAACCATATCTGCATATAACAACACAAATCAACACTCTATAAAACATATGCATGCACTTTACAATTAAATAATGCTAATATACATGACTGGCAGACTCACAGGCCCGTGTTCTCTTCAGAAATCGGCTCCACCCACAGAGTAGCCAATGGGAAGACGTGATGAGTGGAAAACTGGGAGGGATTAAAAAAAGAAATGTGACTAAAGCAAGAACAATATTCTGAAAATGAATGCACTAGGAATGTACAAAATTTTGCTTTCCATTCCTGATCAGTGATGTACAATATATCAGTACTATATCAGTTATCAGTAGATATTAGGAGATCTGTATATATATAAATATATATATATATATATATATATATATATACACACTATATTGCCAAAAGTATTGGGACGCCCCTCCAAATCATTGAATTCAGGTGTTCCAATCACTTCCATGGCCACAGGTGTATAAAATCAAGCACCTAGGCATGCAGACACTTCTACAAACATTTGTGAAAGAATGGGTCGCTGTCAGGAGCTCAGTGAATTCAAGCGTGGTACCGTGATAGGTTGCCACCTGTGCAATAAGTCCATTTGTGAAATTTCCTCACTACTAAATATTCCACGGTCAACTGTTAGTGGTATTATAACAAAGTGGAAGCAATTGGGAACAACAGCAACTCAGCCACAAAGTGGTAGGCCATGTAAAATCACAGAGCGGGGTCAGCGCATGCTGAGGCGCACAGTGCGCAGAAGTCGTCAACTTTCAATAGCAAGAGACCTCCATACTTCGTGTGCCCTTCAGATTAGCTCAAGAACAGTGCGTAGAGAGCTTCATGGAATGGGTTTCCATGGCTGAGCAGCTGCATCCAAGCCTTACATCACCAAGTGCAATGCAAAGCGTCTGATGCAGTGGTGTAAAGCACGCCGCCACTGGACTCTAGAGCAGTGGAGACGTGTTCTCTGGAGTGACGAATCACACTTCTCTGTCTGGCAATCCGATGGACGAGTCTGGGTTTGGAAGTTGCCAGGAGAACGGTACTTGCCTGATTGCATGGGATTATGGTGTGGGTTTTTTTTTTCAGGGTTTGGGCTTGGCCCCGGCCCCATAGTTCCAGTGAAAGGAACTCTTAATGCTTTAGCATACCAAGACATTTTGGACAATTTCATGCTCCCAACTTTGTGGGAACAGTTTGGGGATGGCCCCTTCCTGTTCCAACATGACTGCGCACCAGTGCACAAAGCAAGGTCCATAAAGACATGGATGAGCGAGTTTGGTGTGGAGGAACTTCACTGGCCTGTCCTGACCTCAACCCAATAGAAAACCTTTGGGATGAATTAGAGCGGAGACTGCGAGCCAGGCCTTCTCGTCCAACATCAGTGCCTGACCTCACAAATGCGCTTCTAGAAAAATGGTAAAAATTTCCCAAAAACACACTCTTAAACCTTGTGAAAAGACTTCCCAGGAGAGCTGAAGCTGTTATAGCTGCAAAGGGTGGGCCAACTCCATATTAAACCCTACGGATTAAGAATGGGATGTCATTAAAGTTCATGTGCATGTAAAGGCAGACGTCCCAAAACTTTTGGCAATGTAATGACCTTAAGTTTCTGAATGCCTAAATTCACTTATAGCCTTTAAATGAGTGAATTTAGTTTTTGTGTTTTATTTTTAATTTATTTAGGCAAAAAAGTAAAGAATTTTAATATCTGAAATTTATATTTCAGATTTCATAGAGTTTTGTTATAAGTGTCAAGCTAAACTGTATCTGGTAAACTGATATTTTGATTCTGTGTATTTTGCCCACAGGATAATGAAATTTGTGAGGCATACAACATTTGTTGATTAACTTAATAACATAAGCGCATCTCAAGCATAAACCAACTGTGAATTGGTTTACAGTTGTTGTAGGTTTTTGACTTAACTGTGTAGTGTTTTAAAACGTAAAATGTTGAACATATTGTTCTTTTTCCTAGGCAAGATTTTTGTTCTTTTAGGATGGAAAGGGATAATGCTGATGAAAGGACAAACATATACATATAGACACTGTAAGGGGTGTCAAGGAAAAAAAAAAACGGGGAGAAAAATATTTAAAATTGTCAAATACTCACTGATACATTCACTAAGACGAGACTCAGCATTAAACAGAACCACTACTGTTTAACATAAAACCATCCAGTACAACATGCCCCTGAATTACAACCAGATACAGGTACGTTCATGATTAAGTGCTATAACATATCTTTAACAAAGGGTTTGCAAGCAGGAAGCCTTGGAATGTACCCAACCAGATGTATTGTCATCTTACTAGAGTTTTAAAACACACAGAAACAAGACATTTTGGACAAGGTAGAGTGTAAGCACTACAGGAATTTCTGTCAGAACTACAGGTTCAAACTGAACTCTATTACAAATATACATAATTTATAATAATTGATTACATTCTCTTTAAAGGAATATTTAGAGTTAAATACAACTTAAGTTTTCCTGACAGCACCTGTGGCCACAGAAAATCATTTTGACTCATCCATCAGTTTGTACAGTAATACACTTCAAATAGAAGCCTATGGAGAGATTGAACAGCACAACAAAAAAATTTAAATATGAAACAGCCACACTGTTGCAAAAGGATAATAATATGACGTAATGGACATAACTATCAGTAAAGTACTTTTTAGCGGTAAGTAGGTAACACATAATCAGAAACTTCAAACTGACTTGTCCCATAGACTTCTATTGTACGTGCATTAGCATCAGGGTTATTATAGTTAACTAAAATTAAAAGTAAAACCATAAAAAAAAATTTATAAGACACTTGATGCACTTTGCAGTAATCTAGATCGATATTAGAATATCATATTAATAAAAACAGGATTAAATTACTGTTGCTAAATGACATGCAATTCATTTTAAAATATACTGTATGATGGAGAACGCTCTCTCTGATTATGCTATATTAGCCACTTGACAAAATAGTGTTGTCTCTTGAGGCATGGTAAAAACGTTACTCGCGGTGAATCAAGAAAACAAGCGATTCAAACAATAAGACTAACCATGTTGCACTATATAACAATGATTAGTTTTCTGTTGAAAAATGTAGGCCTATATCCAAACAGTTGCTCGCCTGTTTTATAAAATACATACTATATTAAAGCGTCTTTAGTGTTTCCATGATTTCTATGGAAATCTAGGGTAGCGCGGATATGGCGTCATTGACAGGCGACACAAGGACACGGTCCGTAACACTGGCTAAAATAGCTGATTTCTCTGAATTTAAACATTGTTTGTAACATTTGGGATAATGTAAGTACACAGATCAACAAAATATATAACATTGTTCTAGTAGTTTTTGGATATTTTAATCTAAAAATCTTACATATTGTACCTTTAACAAGATTTTTTTTTTTTTAATTTTAACTAACATTTCTCATTTTAATTTAGATTAACTTCATGTACTAAAATAACTAAAACTAAACACATTTTAGAAAAACTACTAAAATGACAAAAACATGACAAAGTTACTCATACTAACTAAAATTAAAATGAAAACAAAATATAAAAAAATAACTGATTAGCATACACATATTTACACTTGTTTTTTTTCTGTAGGGTGAGTCAAAAGTATTTTCTGCATTAATTGGATGCCTCAAGCATTACATAAAAGTTGTATTTAACTGATAATATTCCTTTAACAGAAGCATGGACTAAACACTACAGCTGTAGGGTGCATCCTTGGGCACTAGGGGACAGTATGCTATGGAGGAAACTCTTCATTCGTACAGCCCATACTTACAAGACTCTTATAGGGGACCATGCCCTACCAAAACAAAGATAAACATCACTAAAACATCAGTCAATGGAAACAGATTATTAGTCTGGCCCTATAAGCGAATATAAAAAAAGAAGTGAAAGCACTGAGTAAGGAAAGAAGGATGAGACCAACAGAAAAGGCAGAAATAAAACAGAAATGAAACTGAAATGGCGGTGAAACGTATATGTAAAGACGCAAACCTGTGCGTGAACAAGCGCATCGTTGAACAGGATGAACCAGTTGACAGAAAAACGTCCTGCGTTCTGAAGAGTCAATGCCTTATTACTGCTCTCACAGATCAGCCGACGAGATGGTTTACGAAGAGAGTCCTGAGAAATGAGGAGAACTCTTAATTAACAGCCCAACTTCGTCCACGTTCTCTCTCTCGCTCCCCCCCACAAGTGCACTGAAATAGAACTATTTTCTCAGCAGGAAGAACACCTGGCTGTCTGGTGTGCATTAAACTGACTGGCACTTGAGAGGTAAAATACAGCAAGACTCACGGTCATCTTTCCAGGAAAGCTCTTCCAGAAGTGGAGCGTGCACTCAGCTTCCTTCCTCCTCCTCTTCAGATGAAGAGCCATGGATTCATACTTTGAGCAGGCATCCTGCAGCTTCTGATAATCCACAGAACTCTGTCACACAAAGACAGAAGTGAGATTTATTATTTTATTATTACTTTTTTTCCAGGTTGGTTCAGTTCATCATTTGGTATGTATGAACACATGTACATACATATATACATACATATATACACATATACACACACACACACACACACACACACACACATATATATATATACACACATATACATATATTTTATATATATATATATAAAAAGTTGGATGGGTTTATCATTTTGTATGTGTGTTATGAAAATGTTAATATTAGGCGATATTTTAATTTTATTTGCGGTTAATTTCTGCCAAGTGGTTCTAACAAGTATTTTCTTAGACCACTATTGTATTAGTTGTTTTTGAAGACGAATCAGAGCCAGCAAAACATTACAGTGTTCCTTTACATTACAACATTATGCTTTAATGCTGTAACAATAAAACTGGAAAAAAGTCAAAGGGGATGAATAATTTTAATAGACACTTTGTGTTTTTTGATGAAATGGACAAAAAATGAAGTGTTACTGTGTTTCTAGTAGGTACCCACCACCTCATAGCAGGTAGCCAGTTTTAGCAGCAGTCGTCCATATTCATGCAGGTGCTTTGTGGGCAGGTAAAAGAGATGTGCCAGAACATCCGCTAAGGGCAAACCCTCTTCAGAACATTCAGACAACTTCTGAACAACCTCTGCCCCTTTGCCAAACACATCACTTCAAACGGAGTCAAACAGACAGATTCTTAATATAATGTTAATATAATTCAAATCTATAATCATGTAAACTTCAGCATCTGCAAAAAATGAGCAATAGCAAATAATTCCCTTTGTGATATATATTCACATATCTAGAGTTTTGCAGCAAGTGCTTAGGAAAGCATTTGAGACAGGGCATTACACACACATATACTACTTACTGGCAAGGTTTGACAAGGGCTTGAAACCCTCCCATGACTAAGAGATCACCCACTGCAGAACAGTACCTGCATGACAAAATAAGAAAGACAAGGACATTATTACAGCTAGGAGAATGAGCCGACTTGAGTTTCCCATGACTTTTACAATCATTTGTTATTACAGAATCATATTTTTTAATGACTGTATAGAGAGACTGCAGCCAGAAATAATAATTTCTAGTTAATGGAATAAATGTACTGAAAACAGAGATTCCTATGACTTTTATTTAAAGTGCCCCTATTATGCTATTTTAAAGGTCAACAGCATGAACCAAACTTTTCCAGTCTCGGCCACAACTATAACATTCGAGGGTCAAAGTTGGTCGTGGGCAGCCAATGAAGACCATTGGTTGTTGGCATTATGCAAATTTGTTACAAACCTACGCAAGTTCGCGAAAGTAAGACTGGAATTACTGACGACTCGTTTCAGGCAGTTCAGAATCGGTTCTTCTGGGAGACTCTGATCTTTGAAACTTTACATATCTTTTACATTCTTAAACAGCTATATTACACACTGCATGAAAGGTAATATCTGAAAAAAACATAATAGGGGCACTTTAATTTCAGTTTTAATTACTTTTTTTTTAATTCAATTAAAATTCTCCAGGTTTTCCCCACTGGGAAAACCGCTCGAATAGAAATATCAGATTCTGGATCAAATCTCCAACTCTTAAAAGTAATGACAACACTTTAATTCAATTATACATCATATTAGAAGTATTAAATCTGTTTGATGCCTGAATATGTTTCTTTTGAATTAGAAGTTAATTGAGTACAGCTCTGTAGAGAATATAACTTGCTGAAAACATCCTGAAAATCAGGAACAAAGCAGGTTACAGTAATCTGATTTCAAGATTAACTGTGATTATCTGGTCAGACTGCACTCAACAGGTGTCTTATGCTCTGGCTCTTTCCAGTGGCGAAGCAAATTGATGAACACTGAACAGGCACTGCTATTTAAACGTCTGATAATATGTTAAATATGGTGATGGTTGTGACACATTACACTTTAAAGAGCAATTTAAATCCTGTATTTTATGTTATGTCCTTATTAATGAGCATGGGGCAATGGACAACAGTCAACGGCTCTTATTCCATCCACTGAGGTGACCACTTCATGCCTTCAGATCCTTTAATTGTGTGTGTGTGTGTGCTGTATACTTGCTCTGAATATGTGTCCAGGAACAGATGTGCGTCGTCAAGAATAACAAGACCTCGGATATCATGTGAACGCTGCAGGAAAGAGGTTAGAGAGGCCGAGTTTTGACCCGTGAGCTGAGACAGCCGACTCAATCGTCCAATCAGATTTTGCAGCAGCCCTGCAGTGGACTGACCGAGGGTGGAGCTTAGAGAATCTTAAAAAAAGATTTAAAAAAAAATAACAAGACCTAAAAATCCCACATAATTAATTAGACACACAAGACAGACATTTCTTGTTTTGAGCTTTATTTCTAAAAATTGAGCAATATTTCTAATCATTCTGAAGACATAAAAAAATACTTCCAGTTTTATGTATAATATTATATTATATCAGATATACTTTTGCATACAGGTGTTAGTTTAGTATAATTGACATACTAATAGTAGTTTTTGTTAATATTTTGAATTAGATTGTATTTTTATATTTTCACTTTAATTTTAGTTCAAAATAATAGTAATTTTGTTGTATTTTTGAAATATGTCTATAGAGTATTTATTATTAGTATATATTTATATATACTAATATTAGTATATATTTAGTTTTAGTTATTTTAGTACTTCAACTTTAAATCAAAATGAGAATTTTGCCTTGATAACAAGCTGAAATAAAATACGTTTTTTAAATTAATTTCAGTTAGCATTTATTTCATTTCAAGTACATTTTATGTATGATTTTAAATTTAGTTAACATTAATAACCTTGTTGCATACATCAAGGGACTGTAAATGATTTCAGTCATTTCACTTCCACTGAATTAGACCATAATTGTACAGCTTGTGCAGGGCTATAATGAAAGTATGCTAATCAAAGTCTAAATCAGAAAATAAAAACAGTCATCGTCTCACACACACACACACTGTCATACCCAGTTTGAGCAATGGCTGAAGCAGAAGACTCTTGACATTGCTGAGTTTGCAGTAGTATTTCCTCTCTGCAGCCGCCAGCTCATGCAGACTGGCAATAAAACCCATTACATTACGATCCGTCAGCGCTGCACATGTCCGTCCACCTGCACACACACTGCTTACATAGCCCAACTACCACACACACACGCAATAAAAATAGTCATGAGTTATGTAAATAACTGTAATAACACAGCATCAATGTACAGAATTCAAAACATCGTAATCCGAAAATACAGTTTATTATATTCAATAGCAATTCGAAGTGATGATGATGATGATGACAAAGGCTTGCTCACATTCATACAAAAGGGCAGCAGCACCGGTTGCTGTGTGTACTCTCCGGTCTGCTTTTCTTCCTCCGTTTGCTCTGCCACCTCTTTCACCTGCTGCCCACTGTAGTACAGGATTGGCTGCATACAGTCTCCATCAGCCAATAAGAGAGTGTGTTGTTGCCCCGCCCTGATATCCCACACGCGAATCCCATCTGACAGCTGCGCAAAGACAAAAGAGTACAAACAAAGCAAACAAGTCATGAGTCAGTATGCTGTCAACACAAATTTGGGCACTAGCAAGCACCTTTGTCCACTAAACATTGGAACGCTGATGACTCAATTTACTATTACATGATTGTGTAATTGTGCATTAAAACATCATTTGTATATAAATAACATTAGGAACAATATCCTATTGGTATGAATGGTTTTGTTTATCATGCATCTTTTAGATGTTATATAATACAGTGCTCTCATGAAATATGTACTCATCCTCCATTTTTAACGGTTTAACTGAACAGCTGATGCTCACTGGTTTTTATAGTGCATTGTGGGAATTGTTAGGTATTTAATGTTTGAGTGCACCCTTGGCAGCGTTCTGACCACTGAATTAGGGAGCTGACCAAGACGCATCCAAAAGACTAAAGACTCACATTGCTGTGAGGTGTGCGCGAGTGTCAAGAGTTTCTAACCTTGCCATACTTTCAGGGCAATATTCCCATACACAACTAGACCAATTAAAAATAAATAAATTGGGGGGACAACCTCAAAGGGGTTAATTCTAAAAATACGGAAGTTTTCTTTTTTGGTAGTTTTAATCTGTTACATAATTATAATGGGCTTCATAAAAAAAAAAAAAATAATAATAATAATAATAATAATAACTCAAATGGTATACACCCTTGTGTGTCATTATATTGTTATACAGTACAATGTTATAGAAATAATATGAGAAATACAATTTATAGAAAATTTCAATGAATACAATTTAAAAATGGTTATATAATATTAATGTTATTATAAATATAATATTAATATTATTATTATTAATAACTACACTACCGTTCAAACGTTTGGGGTCGGTAAGATTTTCCTATGCTCACCAAGGCTGCCTTTATTTGCTCCTAAATACAGTAAAAAATAAAAAAAAAACTGTAAAAAGGTAAAATAATATTATAATTTCAACTAACTGATTTCTATTTTAATATTTTAAAATGTGATTTATTTCTGTGATGGCAAAGCTGAATTTTCAGCAGCAATTTCTTCAGTCTTCAGTGTCACATGATCCTTCAGAAATCATTCTAATATGCTGATTTGCTGATCAAGAAACATTTTATTATTACCACAGTTGAAAACGGTTGTGCGGTTTAATGGTAGGTTTGTGGAAACGTGACACTTTTTTTTCAGGATTCTTTAATGAATAGAAAGATCAAAAGAACAGAATTTTGCTGAAAATGAAATGTAATTTTATAAATATCTTTATTTTCAATTTTGATACATTTAATGCATCCTTGCTGAATAAAAGTATTACTGTCCATTTCACAATTTTATTCTCCCTGGTGTAATAATTTTCAGTTTTATGTGCATATGTGCATATACCTTGGTTAAGTGAGGGAAGGTGGTGGGTGATTCCATGTGTCCCAGCTGCCCAGACGTGTTGCAGCCCCAGGAAAACACCTGCCACACACACACCACACGCATTACAGGAGGATTACTCTAATACAGACTCACCGCTCAAGAGAAAAGCCACAGATATGCAAGTGAAGTGTGTCACCTGTGATTGGGCGGTCAGGGCGAGAGAGTGATGAGCACCTGCAGCCACTCTCAACACCTCTTTACCATTCAGACTCTTTACACAGACGGGCTGCGATCTAGAAAGAAAGAGAAATCCAAACAAATCACTACATTAGGTTCCTCTGTGATGCAGCTAATGAGGCTAAGCACATTATATTTTAAAGCCCTGGAATATTATGTAATTCATGAGTTGTTAGGGAAGACTGGAGCTCCTCGTGCCTCCCTGCTGATGTGAAGACTCTGACCTGGGAAGGAGGTCACCATGTCCAAGCTGCCCTTCCTGGCCTCGGCCCCAGCTCCACACTTCGGTCTGCAAAGAAGGCAAGTGGGCATCGGCCTCAGGTATGCCTCCTGGAATGAGCGGGACGGCCCGTGCACGGGGGCGGCTTGTTCGCCGCAAAAGACGAGGAGACACTGAGAGAGTAGGAACGAGAGAGAGAGAATAAACAACAAAACATTCAAAAAAATTTGGAACATCAATATATAGAGGCAGAACATAGTCCACATCCAAACACGATAGATCAAAAGAAAATGCAACTCATGTCAGTTTGTTCCTCATAGAATATGCATTAGTTCAGTTCTGCTATATAAACACAAACAAAGAGCATAGGGAAAATTCACATGAATCATTTAACAGCACAGACGAAGACCCACAGACTCGGCCAACTTTAGTTCAACTCTCTATAAAACACACTCATATATACACAGTATGGCCAGGTGCACACACAAATAAACACACACAGACTGCTGCCATGCGGCGTTATGTTCCAGGCCCACTGGGGTCCATCTGTCACACAGGTGGAGACGAGAAAACGTGTGTACATAGCAGGTAGCTGCCCGCCATTGTCTTCTCTAGCCTGTGTATCAGGCTTCAGCGGATTTATAAACTCAGACAAACACGTGGCGGAGGTACACTATTAAATATAAAGGTTCTTTACTGGCATCGATGGTCCCATGAAGAGCCTTTAACATCCATTTCCATTGAGCAAGAGGTCTTTACAGTGGAATAAGGTTCTTTAGATTATTAAAATGTTCTTCACACTAGGAAGAAAATGGTTCTTTTAAGAATTGTTCATTGAAAGGTTCTTTGGGGAACCCATCTTCTACGGCTTCACTGCATGAGCAGAGAGGTCCCAAAATGTTCTCGTATCACAATCTCGAACTCAGCAAACTAAATGTAAATCACTTTAAAAACATGCAAAGCACTAGAGCAGAAAGTATCTTACACCTCTGGAGAGTTGAACTTGTTTTGATATGGGGGGGGTGTATTAATGTATCTACAACCTGCTTGTTACTAAAAATCAGAAGGTCCACTTCTCGCTGAAGTTGAATCGCACAAACTTGACTTGGTCACATTTCTCCCCAAACACAAGTATACAAAAATAAATTAAATTTAAAAAAAAAATTTAGAAAAAAATTAATAAATAAAAAAAATTGAAGCAAGAATTTTCTGCATTATGACATTTTTAGGAAAATTATGCACATTTTCACCCAAATTCAATGATTACTGTAATGTGAAAATTCTCAAAAAAAAAAAAAATTAATAATTTAAATAATTTGTTTAAAAAAATATTGTCTTTAAACATTTGCACTGCTGTTCAAAAGTTTTTTTTTTTTTTAAAGAAGTCTTTATGCTTACCGAACCTGCATTTATTTGCTTTAAAATTACAATTAAAACAGTATATTGTTAAAAAATTATTACAAATTACAATAACTGTTTTCTATTTTTAATATATTTTGAAATGTATTTTGTTCCTATTATTGCAAAGCTGAATTTTCAGCATCATTACTCCAGTCTTCAGTGTGACATGATCCTTCAGAAATCATTCTAATATGATGATTTAGTGAAACATTTCTTCTATTTATTATCAATATAGAAAACAGTTGCACTGCTTAATGTTTTGGAGTTTTAATTTCTTAAAAAAAATCTAACTAACCACAGACTTTAGAATGATAGTGTAGATATTTAATTACATTTCAAGAAATTGTTATACTGCCTTTAATTTACTCTGTAGTTTGATATCAATAAAAAAAAAACTTTGTATTAAAGTATTTTTTAATTCCTATATTTGTAATTACTATAGAATCACCAAAGAAAATAATGAGAATTACAAAAACTGTAAATTAAAAAAAAAACTAAAGTGATGCCAAACGTCTAGACACATTACAGTAATAAGAATTTGGGTGTAAAATGTGCTTGATTAAATGTCATGAAAATGATCATAATCATGATGCAAAAAATTTAATAGTTTAATTTCTTTTATGCAAAATAAAATGTATTTTTTATTTTAATTTTGAGCTAAAATGTATTTCTGTGAGATTCACCAATAAATCTACTTCTAATCTAAACATTACGCTTTTTACAACTGCAACTACACATAAATACCTTCAGTTGTTGTGTAGGACGCCGACACTGTCACCTCAAATTCTGCATTGTCTGTAACCATGGCAACAGCAATATATGGGAAACCTTTCCACATGTGCCGTCGGCAGAAATTTGAAGAGCCATGGCAATACAAGCCATGCCATTAAAAAACACATTACAGTACGCATTCAAAAGTTGGCCAATCTGTTATTTTGCAGGGTTTTACTTTGAACTGAATGAACTAAGTCTTAACACACTGCACAGGATTATGATTAAACCTCACATTCAACTAATAAAAGAATACATTCATAGCAATCACTCCTCTGGTTCACATGGGTCTAAACAGCGGTACAGTCCCGTTACGCCCTCTACACTCAGATGATTATAAAAGCAGACCATTTTCTTTAAATATTTATGAAATTTGTCACAAAAAGGAATGGAGTTTTTAGTTATTCATAGCCTCTGCAGCAGAAACACCAAGCGTACAATGAGCTGATGGTTTAGAGAGGCAAAACTTCCTAAGACGCTCGACAATAGTCCATACTGATGAAAACTCAAGCGTATACACACATCCCCATGCAGACTTACGGAGACAATAGACTTGGTGTAAGAGAAGGGAGTGTGTACCCTGGGAAAGCAGGCCAGGCAGGGACAGGCGACGGCTGAGCTCCGCCTCCTCCTCTCGGATGTCCCCCAGGCTGGAGCTTTTCTTCCCCTGCATGGGCTCCTCCAGACGGAGTCTCTCTTCCACTCGCTCACGGCCCTCTCCAGGAACCTGGAGCACAACAACTCTGGTCAAACACATTATAGCTGGATCATCATCCTTCAGTTTCTTTCCAATAAAAATGCCAAATGACATAATAATATAGAAAATGTATTGGTTTAATGTTTAAAGAGCGTGACTCTGGCATGTCAATGTACAGTATAAAAAGTGGAAAATACACTTACCCAGTAACCAATGACTTTTCTCAAAGAGAGAGCTTCATATGTGGATACTACACGTTCCCCCACTGCAGAGGCACAGGACACCATTAAGTTGTTCAACGCAGAGCCCATTGGAGTCACAGACTGGGCAACCGGGATCAAGGGGTCAGAGGTGAAAGGATCAGCAGGGTCACTAGGGAGCTGTGATAGGACAGATATGAGCAGGATGTGAGAGTTCTGAACTGCACAATTTCCCCTTCTTTTTCATGTTTACATTTAGATGACTTCTGCCTCGCTTATACTGTACATTATAATGTTGTAATGCCAAATTTATTTAGCAAAATAGTACTGGATTTATATTAATACAGGCCAGTTATTAGTTATCAGCCAGAATTTTAATACTGGTGCATTTACCCTATGCACTCTGTACAGCTAACTGCTATTTTTCAAAACGATTGCACCATTTTAAGTGAAAGGTTAATAAAATTTATGTCTAGAAATCCAACTAAGAGTGTTCATTCATCAACTTAATGTTTACTGGACATTAGGTTTGTTTACATGCACTAGTTCAAGCTGATTTCAGATTTTGAAAGTTCTGTTTATATGAACCTTAAACTTTGCAATCTGAGTCACAGAACTGGATAAAGCCACCGATATAATGTCACCGAAGCTACCATGATATAAAGCCCTGATTACATACCTAAAAGGAAAGCTGAAAAATATGTCCGAGCTTTTTTTAGCAAAAAAATTGTAAATATTCAGTCTCTTCCACTGACCAGTTCATAACATGTTAATAAACATATGCAGATTCGTAAGAAGTAAAATGTATATAAATAGAGATCTTATTAATTAAATGGGCTCTTGTCAACATACGCATCATATTATATTACATAATTATATCCAAATTATATCAGGTCTACACCACCCCATAGCCTTTCGTTCTGAATTGAGCCAACTAATGGATTAGTTGGATGCATGTAAACGTAGCTACTGTTGTGTCAGAAACTAACCTGAGCAGAATGTAGCGTGCAGGGGGTCTTGGCGATGTGCTCTGCCAGGGCATGATCAGAAAGTCTCTTAAGATAGGCCTTCACTGCCTGCTCATCGGGGAACGGGGAGCACTTCCCTCCTGTGGCTCGACAGCTGTCCGGCTCAGGGCAGGACTCTGAGGCTTCGACACAAACCTCTCCATTTGTGACCGGAGCTTCAGGTTCAGTCGAGACTTCTATGGTTGGTTCTACAGGTTCTTGGCTAGATGCAGGAACCTGATTTTGGTGTTTAGAGGCAGGTGTGCTGTCAGGAAGAAGTGTAGATTCAGGGTTGGTGCTGGAACTGGGTGATCTTGGGATCTGGGTGGACATGGATGCAGCAGGTCCTGTAGGAGAACTGTTGCCTCGTTTAATTTGTGCTGGGCTGCCCTCTAATGCAGAATTGGTCTCGCCGTTGTCCAGCTTAACACCTAGTGGACAGTGATGGCCATCAGAGATGATGACGTGGTCCTCTTTGTCAGTCATAGTGTACAGCAGCTGATGGCACTGACCACACTTATCTTGAGGGGGTTTCCGAGGGACCAGAGCCTCAGAACTTCGCACCAGAGCCAGGCTGTGAGCGGCTCCACAGGCTACCTGCAACACATGCCTTCCCGCCAAGGACTCTACTTTCTGGGGCTTCCAGACAGGAAACGTTGAAGTGTTCAGGCCCAGCTGGCACCCGCTGCCCCAAGCCCAGACTTCATGCTTGGCTGAAAGAGCCAGAGTGTGCTGATCCCCACATGCCACCTCCAGAATCTTCACCGTCTGAGGGGGCGTGGCTTCAGAGTCAAGCACGCCCACAGGGGTGGGGTTAGGGATAACGGAAAGTCCCGAAAGGCCACACTGGCCATGAGCATTTTCTCCCCACATGTGCACGCCTCCATCCTCGGTTACTACTCCACTGTGGGCGGAGCCAGCAGCCACAAAAACAACATGTTGTTCGCTAAGCACTGCTTCCAAAACGGGCTCAGTCACTACTGATGATGTTTGGTTCTGTTTCCAAGGCAACTCACCAAAACTGTAGACCTGTCCCCCTAAATATAGTGTATAAATTATTACATATCTGGATTGCAATGAATGTAAGGATGTATGAAAATGTATTGCAAAATGTATGAGTAGCAATAAAGTTTAAAGTAGTGGTTCTCAACCAGAGGAAATATCTTAAGGTGAGGTCACATTCACCATTGTTTGGTGAATTTTTGCAGGCAAAATCCAGTCATTTCAATAGGAATCCACACAATCTGTAAATTTCTAGAATTTCCTGTGAGGGTAAATTTTGAGATGAAAGATTCTGCACTGGATTCAAATTGGTCATGCAAATTCATCATGTTGACTGTCAGAAACCTGCTTGGTTTGAAAGTGACTTTCTGTGTGAGCTGTGCTTAATACATCACTATTGTCAACAGACAGAGACATTTTTTTTGCCTGTAAAACCACTGATTTAAAGTGAACATGAAACATTTTCAACAGTTTCCTTGTGAAAAAACAACAAAGGAAAGACATTTTGATCATGTCATGAAGGCTCACATTCACCCTTGAGAATACCTCAATGTATCCAAATGGCAATGATCTCTCTTCAAATTATTCACTTTTTTTCCATTTTAGGATAGTTCACCCAAATATAAAATGCAAGCCTGTATGATTTCTTTTGTGGAACCCATTGAAAGTCAATGGGGTCTAAAACAACACTGGCCACCAATGGCTTTCACTGCATGGACAAACACAGACATTTTTCAGAATAACTTTTGTGCTCTATAGAAGAAATAAAGTTAAACAGGGTTGGACTGACATGAGGTGAGTAAATAATGACAGTATTTTTATTTTTGGGTGACCTATCCTGTTAAATTACTGTGCTAACATAACCAAGACCTCTCACAACTTTTAAAGGCAGATGTTATTATATTTTGATAAAAGATGGCAAAGACAAACATTTTTTCTTTGCAACAACATGCACACAGTAAGTATAACATAATAGCATCAACAAATAGTGGTAGAAAAAGCTCTTTGCATCTACAGTGTTTCCCAGGCAAATTTGCATGTGTATCTATGTCTCGTTCTAGTGTGAATAATAAATGTATTACCCTCTACTAGTAGAACACCATGTCTATCTCCCAGAGCAGCCTGGAGCACGGGCCGGGAGAGTAGCACCCTCTCTGGTGTGGTGCTGTAGGAATATCCCCTCCATGTGTGGAGCAGACCCCTCTCCCCAGAGCCGTCCTCCTCACCAGAACTACAAACACAATGATGCACACACTCTTAGAGAAGTCATAAGACAAGAAAAAAGCACTATGAAGTATACAAACACTGCATTGTCCAAACCTGCTGGCAGTCTGTCTTTGAACACACTCACCTTATCTGTTTTTCCATCTCTAAACGTTCCCCATGTCACAGCTGTTGCGTTTGTCACCGTGGATGATTGTCCTGTGAGAGAACAGTGTGACATGATTTCAGATGCTGAATGACGACAAAAGGTTTGACAACAACTTGTTTGTTTAAAACCCCTTTTGAGCATAGATCTGAATTTAAATGGTTGTAATTCATGAATGCTTTGGAATATAGACCTTTTGAAGATAATCAGCAGATTATTGCACAAGTGAAAGCAGCTGCAAAATATTGTAGTGTAAAAAAGTTATATTAAAGTTTGCTTACTGTAGACTTGTTGACTTTTTATTCTATACAAAATATATATTTTACAAAATAATATAGACTGAAATTCAAAGCCATATGTCTAACTAAGTTGTGTTCCAAATGTGAATTTGATTTCACAAAAATGGAGCCCGCTAAAACGTTTTAAAGTACCATTTTCATTGTAATGCAATGTCCAATTTCAATTTTTGAATTTTGAATATGTGAGTGACTTTTTAAGCTTTCAAATGATAATTTGTGATGATTACTAAAATAATAAAAAGGCAATACAGTCACAAGAGTGAGCTAATTCTAAGCATTTCTGTACTTAGGTCTTTTTTAATTGTAAAATAAGTATATTTTGAAGTCCAGATTATGTGTAAAGCAAAGACTCTTATTAAAGACTAACAGTGTAAACAAACACATGTGTACACACACCGATCAGGGACAAAGATGACGTAGAGCTGTGATGAAATCATCAGCTGAATTGACACACAACAGATCTGGGATACTGTCTAAAAAATTTACACTGTCTTATAATGAGTATTAACAACTCCTATTCTGAGTTCTAATTAAAGCACATACTGTCACGGAGGTTTATATGGTCATGAAAAAATGACACGAAATTAAGCAATAAGAAAACAATATTCTAAATAACAATGATCCATATGATAAGCTAATATGAAACTAGACATGTCTGATGAGATCAAAACACAACAAATTTAGAGAAACATTCACGTCGACAGGTGGGGATCATGTTAAATAACTGATAAGTGAAAGATCGTTACACCACTGTAAAGTCATACAAATACAATACGAGGCAATGCAGTCCCTGGAAGACGGAAACATTTCCAATCTTCATTTTATTCGCTGCTTTAATATCACTCTGATATACATGATGCTTATTTCATTCTTACCGCAATATGTCCGAAGCGAATGATTCTTAGTTAAAAATATATCTTGTCAGCTCTTAAAATAACCGGTACTGAAAGCAGCAGATAGCAGAGCGAAGCTCATGATGATTATTTTAATCGGGTGTGTTGTTGTGGTTGTGAGCGGCGCTTCAGCGGACGGAGAAGCAGGAGGGACTTTTTTAAGAGTATTTACGCTTTCGCTTTTTTCTACTCGGGCAGGTAGAGGAGAAGAGATGGAGGAAAGTGGGTTGCTTGAAATGCTGAGCCGGTAAGCTAAATATATTATTTTACTAGTCCATGTTGATTAATAATGAAATTATTAAAAACTGCAGATTAATATGATTGATATTGCTCTTGCAGTTGTCTTCGTGTCACTTACGCTATAATTTTTTACGTAGACTATTTTTCATAACGGATCGCTGTGTAGGATATAATGTTCTCTGAACGTTCAAAACGTTGTTTAAATGTTTTAAAACTTTTTTGGTTGTACAAACGTGGAGAACATGCAATTTTATAATTTTGCAAACATTGTGGGAATGTTCTCTAAACGTTCTGAAACTAGTAGTAGCATTTAAAAAAAAAATAGAGGAACATTATTAAAAACCAGATAACTTTGAACAAACGTTCTATTAACGTTACTGAAATAATGTAATAATGTTTGTTTATAACTTTTAGAGAACCTTGACAGAATGTTCCGTGTTAGCTGGTATAGTAGCCTATAAATTGCTTTACTTGAGTATTGTATGTATGCAGATAAAGCTGGATATAGCCTACTATCCAACTTTAAATATATCACTGAGCGACAATTTTACATTTTGCAATGATATAAAAAAAATAAAGCAGTTGAAATTTGCTATAGGTATATTTCTATATTTGTTTTGCTATTGTACCTATATTTGTTTAGCTTATCTGCTTGGTTTATTTTTTTGGAGATGAGTGGAATTTCAAACTAACATTTGTTTTAAAATATATTTTTCTCTCTATTGCTCCTTCAGACTCTCTCTTTCTCACACGCTCATTCTAAGACGCACACACTTACATACACCCTCTGGGTGTTTTAGATGCACCAGCCTTTCAAAACAAACCAGCAATCCCTTGCCTCTCTTTAATTTTCAGCCAATTGGATGCTGGTTTGCAGAAGAATTCTGATTGGCCTGTGACCACACAAGCGGCAGTGGCAGCAGCAGGAGGCAGGAGAGCAACAGAGAGAGAGAGAAAGAGAGACAGGAGGAGAGCTCTCAGAGTAAACGTAGGAGGACAGAGAAGGGAACCTGTGTCAGCGTGGGTGCTGTCTGCCACAAGCTCCCTGAAGCAATAGGATGACATGCTGGATAAAGGGACAGTGATGAGGTCCAGCACCACACTCAAAATGTATGGGTCACAGTGAGAGCCTCCCATCATATTAGCAGTTCCATCAAGGTCCATCAGAAGAAGCAGACAGCATGCAGAACCTCCGGCATGCAGCTTCTGAGGCTTTCCATCGTCTCGGTAAGTGTATTTCAGCTTTATCTAAGAATATACCAACAGTATTGAAATCTGTCCTTAATTACGCGTTGATGTCTCATCACATGTTGGAAAGAGGAATAGTGCATAAATAAAGAGACAAAACAACAATCTTCTTCATCCCCAGCATCTCATCTGCACATTAAAATTGTAAATAACTTGATTCATGATCTGCATATGGTTACATTTGCATTCTCGCTTGTCCCAAAAAGAGCATAATTAGTTCATTTCAGAATTTATTCTTTGTATTTGTGCTCATTTGCCTTATTTCTTGTATCAGTGTATGTAATTGAACACAAACTGTTACTTACAGTACATTGAATGTGAGAAGATAGATACTAGCCCCTATAACACATAATCCTTTTAAACCTGAAACAGCTAAATTTCCAAAGAAACTATACCCTTCTGAACAAAACTGTTTAAACCAGTCTAAGATGGTCTGAGCTGGTTTAGTTGGTCTCCCAGTTTCGGCAGTTGACAAATGTCATGTAGAATCCAGAGTTATTATCGTTAATTAAAACTAAAACTATGAAAAACATTTTTGGTAATTGAAATAAAGCTGCAAATAAAATAAAATAAAATATAAATATTAGATGAAAACCTTAAACTAAATAAAATTAGAAATGTTGCCTACAGGCAACTAACTGATATAAATTTAAAGTCAGCATGAAATAGAAGTTGCGATAGTCTTTTCTTTCCTATTGTGACGTATATCCGAGTGAAAAGGCTTCTCGAACAAGAAAAAACATAGGGGGAACTTGATTTTGTCCATCGGGAGTTGATAGGATCGTTGGATCATCGTTGTTTGCTATTGGTCGATCTCATGTGAGTGACTGGTTGTCCCGCCCTTGTGGCATTAAAAGGATAGTTCACCCAAAAATGAAAATTATCCCATGATTTACTCACCCTCAAGTCATCCTAGGTGTATATGACATTCTTCTCCTGACAAATGTCCTGGCGAATCCAAGCTTTATAATGGCAGTGAATGGCTGTTTCTGTTTTGAAGTCCATAAAAGTGCATCTATCCATCATAAAAGTGCTACACAGCGCTCCAGGGGGTTAATAAAGGCCTTCTGAAGTGAAGCGATGTGTTCGTGTAAGAAAAATATCCGTAGCCAATATCCAACTTACACTACGCCTGCGTCCTACGTCAAACGCTGGAACGCCAGTCTCTCGTGAATGCGTGTACAACAGTTAGTGGAAGTTAGAGATTACAGTTTGTAAAGTTTTAAATATGGATATTTTTCTTACACAAATGCATCGCTTCGCTTCAGAAGGCCTTTATTAACCCCCCGGAGCCGTTTGGATTACGTTTATGATGGATAGATGCACTTTTATGGACTTTTTTATGGACAGCCATTCACTGCCATTATAAAGCCTGCCAGGACATTTTTTAATATAACTCTGATTGTATTCGTCTGAAAGAAGAATGTCATATACACCTAGGATGACTTGAGGGTGAGTAAATCATGGGCTAATTTTAATTTTTGGGTGAACTATCCCTTTAAACGTGTCATCAAGTTATTCAAACAGACTCCAACCTCTCCACAATGGCCAAGACCAGAGAGGTGTGTAAGGACATCAGGGATAAAATTGTAGACTTGCACAAGGCTGGGATGGGCTACAGGACAATAGGCAAGCAGCTTGGTGAGAAGGCAACAACTGTTGGCGCAATTATTAGAAAATGGAAGAAGTTCAAGATGACGGTCAATCTCCCTCGGTCTGGGGCACCATGCAAGATCTCACCTCGTGGGGCATCAATGATCATGAGGAAGGTGAGGGATCAGCCCAGAACTACACGGCAGGACCTGGTCAATGACCTGAAGAGAGCTGGGACCACAGTCTCAAGGAAAACCATTAGTAACACACTACGCCGTCATGGATTAAAGTCTGCAGCGCACGCAAGGTCCCCCTGCTCAAGCCAGCGCATGTCCAGGCCCGTCTGAAGTTTGCCAATGACCATCTGGATGATCCAGAGGAGGAATGGGAGAAGGTCATGTGGTCTGATGAGACAAAAATAGAGCTTTTTGGTCTAAACTCCACTCGCCGTGTTTGGAGGAAGAAGAAGGATGAGTACAACCCCAAGAACACCATCCCAACCGTGAAGCATGGAGGTGGAAACATCATTCTTTGGGGATGCTTTTCTGCAAAGGGGACAGGACGACTGCACCGTATTGAGGGGAGGATGGATGGGGCCATGTATCGCGAGATCTTGGCCAACAACCTCCTTCCCTCAGTAAGAGCATTGAAGATGGGTCGTGGCTGGGTCTTCCAGCATGACAACGACCCGAAACACACAGCCAGGGCAACTAAGGAGTGGCTCTGTAAGAAGCATCTCAAGGTCCTGGAGTGGCCTAGCCAGTCTCCAGACCTGAACCCAATAGAAAATCTTTGGAGGGAGCTGAAAGTCCGTATTGCCCAGCGACAGCCCCGAAACCTGAAGGATCTGGAGAAGGTCTGTATGGAGGAGTGGGCCAGAATCCCTGCTGCAGTGTGTGCAAACCTGGTCAAGAACTACAGGAAACGTATGATCTCTGTAATTGCAAACAAAGGTTTCTGTACCAAATATTAAGTTTATATGAAAATTATATGGAAATAAAAATGCTAATTCAAAATATTAATAAAAACTACAATAGCATATTAATAAAATAACACTGGTAGAACCACCAAATTAGATCATCTATGATGTTTTTTAGCAGGGAATGCAACTCTCAACCGTAGCAGAGGAAGCCGATAGATTGTTGTGGCTAAACACATGTCATTGTTGATGTGCACTGGAAGACAAATAGCCCAAGTATGCTTTTAGCAGAACAGAGAGGTTTCTGCTTGACCTGTGGATACAAGACAGAATGACCTACACAGTAGAGATATTATCTGTGGTTTACTGCATGGCAGAAGTGGGATTTTGTTGTGATGGAGGAGGGAAGGGCAGGTTCCTGTAGGTGAGAGAAAAACAGCTCGTACCAGCATCTGTGTCCATCTCTTGAGAGGCAAGAGGGCTGAGAGTGAAGAAAACTGTGTTACGTGTGAAAAAAGCAGGCACGAGTGAAAGGCATTGACTTTAAATATATTGCACTAGTAGTAAATTTGTCGTTGGCTATTTCTGGACATGTATTTAAGCACATTTCCTCACCATGTACAAAAGTAGCCTATTACCGTCCTGTGAGCAGCCAACAAATCTGCAATTTTCTTTTATTTGCATTTCTTGGGCTGACCAACCTTGATGGCTTGATTGCTTGTATTGTCGCAAAATATAAACTATATTATAACCCAGCTCTAATCTGCTTAATGCAACTACAAAGCATGAATATATTAAATTATTTTAAACATTAACATCATGATTTTCTGTAAAGCTGCTTTGAAATAAGTATTGTGAAAAGCACTGTTCAAATAAATTTGACTTGACTTAACTATTGAAACAGGAAGTTAGGGTGAGACATATTGAAGGGGTTGTCCCTTTTTTTAATAGCCAATAGCCTTTTGTTTGTCACAATCACGGGCCCTGTCCCAAATAACACACTTTGGGCCCTATCATACACCCGGCGCAATACGACGGCATGCGTGACGCAAGTGTTTTTTGCTAGTTTCAGCCCGACGCAGTTATCATTTTCACGTCCAGCGCCACGTTGTTTAAATAGCAAAAGCATTCGTGCCCATCTGTCTGCCCATGGGCGTGCTAGTCTGAAACATAGACCGTAAAAAAATGACAGAGGCCATCTTTAGGAAAAAATAATTTGAAGTGTAATTTGATTGTTTAGTTTGTCTCTCGTCCATTCGAATACATGGAGGGGCGGGGGTTATGAGCTATACTGGGACCAACCACCTAGGGGCGATCGAGGCGCTTTGGCTTCAGTTTTCAACACGAGTGCGGCAGGCTTGGTCTGAAAATGAGGTGTGTTCAGGCGCATTGTTGGCGCGTTGCTATTTTGAGGCAACGGAAAACACAGTATTTGTGTTATTTAAAGGCCGCGTTAGTAATGTGCGCCTATATGTGGGTGCACAACGCACGTACACTCTGCTTATTATGCACACAAGGGACACACAGCAACACACAAACATTTTTGAATATTAAAAACAAAAGAATTCCTCTCTGGAGAAGCGTTCAGTCTTTCCGCTTGCAAATTCCGCCATGTAAATAGCGAATCCGCCATGGTGCAAGCGCAACTGGCTTTTAAAGGGAATGGGAGATGAGACTCTGTTTGGTTTATTGCACGTTACACCCAAAACACACCCATGACTCATTCAGAGACTAGGTACAACCCTTTTGGACCACACGCCTGGCACGCCGACCATTTTTTCCATTGTTAAACTAGAAAAAGTGGATTCGGACATGCCGTAAGTGCACTTGCGCCACGCGCTTCAGACCATGCGCTCAGATCGTTAAAATAGGGCCCTTCATGTGCACTTGCGGTCTTGTGGACTGACAATGGCTGCCACAAGACCGTAGGGTATTCCATTTGTCATTTTAGGTTTCAGAAGGAGCGCACCCCTTTATGGCGCACCCCTTTGTGGCCAACATGCCCTCGATGCACTCTTTAGCCGAGCCTGCAAGCCCGTGAGCGCCGCAGCAGACTTCTACTTGACAGTCAAAGAGGCATTACGTCACGAAAGTGTGGACTCATAGGAAGATCGCAAGGGCTTAGGGTTCCATTTGGGACAGGGCCATGAACTATAGCTGCGTCCGAAATAGCGTACTATGTGAGTAGGTACTACATTTGAATTTGAACTTATTTTGCGAAAAGTACGTTCTATATAGTATGAATGTGTGTACTATGAATGTAATCCGGACGTACTACATCCACCATGTTGTCATTATCATGTGACCTACCAGCGTCAGTTGCGTCCCTTCACCTCCATCCATAAATCCTCTCCCGTGGCCTCATGGTCAAGTGTCCATCGTATGCGCACTTCAGAATCTCGCAGGGAGTAGTAGGTCATCTGGATACTTTTCGCCTACTGGTTTTCGAATACTATGAATTCGGACATACTTCTCTGTTGGCGTACTGTTTTCGCATACTATATAATAGGGAAGTATTCGATTACAGACGCAGCTTATGACTTGATGATTGCTATTGCTATAGTCAGAGGCAGGAGGGACATTCTCAAATTTAAGTCTAGAGAACATTTTATTGAATAAAAAAATGTATATTCCAAGATTATTAATACTTTTGTTTGTTTTTCAAGAAAAGAAAGTCTATGTATTTAAAGTCGGCATGAAACAGAAGTTGCTATAGTGTTTTCTCCCTATTGTGGCATATATCCGAGTAAAACGGCTTCTCTAACAAGAAAAAATGTAGGGCGAGATTTGATTTTGTCTGGGAATTGATTGGATGGTTGTGGTTTGCTATTGCTGTGATCTCATGTGAGTGACAGGTTGTCCCACCCTCACGCCCATAAACAGTAAAGCCCTGTAATGGCACACTTCATATGCACTTTCGGTCTTGTGGACTTACAATGGCTAAGTCCATGACACCGTAGGTTGTCCCATTTGTCATTTTAGGTTTCAGAAGAGTGCTCACGAGTGCCCCCTCTGTGGTCGATATGCGCCCTCGATGCGCACTTTAGCGCCGCAGAAGACTTCTTCCCATAATACAGACCAAAGTACAGTGTTACATCACGAAAAGTGCAGACTCGTAGGAAGACCGCAAGAAGACCGTAGGGTGCCATTTGGGACAGGGCCTAACACATCATCAGAGAAGAGATTCCTATCCTTTAAATTTTGAATTTCAGCTCCTGCATTCCTGTTTTTGGTTTGGCCCCTAGGTGGAGATCAAAACGATACAGGAATACTTTTGTACCTGCAGCAATTGCATTGTTAAATAAAAAAGTATGAAATGACATACTTCGCCATGCATGGTACTTTATGCTTTTGAGGGGGTGAGTGAGTGTGTGTGTGTGTGTGTGTGTGTGTGCGCGTGTGTAGAGGCACATTGTCATGACCTTTTTCTTAGGAATTTTTTTTAATATTTTTTTAATATTTTTGATATTATATTGTAATGGTATATATTATAATGCATGTTCTGATGTTTTATGAATTTGTCTTAATTATTGATTGCTGAATCTCCTGTCTGCACAACAAATTTACTCTCAGGTACTAATAAAGACACCTTGACCTTGAGATGTCGCTGTAAGTGATAGGGGAAGATATTTTGATTATAAGACTACGAGGGTGCATTATAAAAAAATATATGTTTAATGATGTGCATGGATAAATCATATATAATAAATAAATACTTCAATATTCTGTGAAAAAATAAGAATTGTCCATTTAGATCTCATGATGACTAAATACACATATCTGAATTAATAGGAATACACTAGCTAGATGGTATCAAAGCTAACAGACAAACAGACATGGGGTCTTTAACTTGTTTATCTGAGTTTCTTGGCCTTCATCAAACCAATCACTGCACCTGTCTGATAGCCTACGTGAGTGATGGGTGGCAGTACACATTGCTGTACACTTTGCTCACAGAATACAGATCAGCAAGAGCTGCACATTAAGATACAAGAGAGAGGGAAAGAGGGAAAACGTGAGTGGGCTACAGAATGCAGAAAAGGATGTCAAGTGGTGATGAAGGAGAGAACAATCTTGATGGAATAAGGAAACATACTTGTGCAGAGACAGAAAGAGTGGAGTGTAGAGATGGATGAGAGGATGAAAAGAGAGAACGGGAAGCCCTGATGCATCTGAGCATGAGTTATGAGCTCTCTGAGCCCTCCCTTACCCTGACTCATAAATATCTGTGCAAAAAATGCTCTGGGGGGAAGCCAAAACACACAGAGACAGCACAGATCATTGGTCGACACACAAAAATATACTCTAAGAAATCTCCACTGATTAACCTGTGTGAGTGACATTTTTATAACCAAAATTGATTTTATTACCTATTTTTATTGTAACTACACTCAAAAAACGTATGTCTAGGAAACTAAGCAATAGTTTAATATCCACCTTATTTTGCAACATGAAAGTAAGCTAATGTGCAAGACTTCCTATGGATTAGCCACTAAATATCTAGAAGAATAACAATGGTTGAACTATTGTTGCTACAAACGAGTATTTATGATTACAATAATACATTAAAATAGTATGATAACAAATACCAGTTGGCAATATCAAGCAGCATAACGAACTGTTTTTGTACAGCTAAAATAGCTGGCAGCGGATAACACCGGAAGCCTTGCACATCCATGTCACAAATGGCCGTACCCGCTCTTATGTTAAAAATAAGGTGGCGAAATAACCAGGAATTGTTAGGGTGTTGCTAGGTGGTTGCTAGGTAGTTGCTTGGATGTCCTGGGTGGTTGCTAGGTGGTTTCTTACTGGAAATAGAGATGCACAATATATCAGTATGATATTGGTTATCGGCTGATAATAAAAACATCATATATATTTTTTTATATATATCGTTATTGGCTGATATTTGATATTTTAATTGTGCATGCTAATTTCTTCTGTTTTTACATTTAGATTATTTCGGGATCCTCTAATGGTAACTTAAAGTTAAGCTTTAAAAACATTAATCATTTAATAATTGCAAATGCAATTTAAATGTAATCTTTAGCAAATCTCAAAATTATTATCCATTTTTCATTTTGTACATTATAATGTTGTTTTGTCTAAATTCACTTGTAGCATTTAAAAAAAAAAAAAAAATGTTTTATTGTTTTATTTTAGACAATTTATTGTTTTATTTTTATCAGTTATCACCACTAGCATGAAAATAATTATTGGCTTATTGGCTTTATTTTATCAGTGCATCCCTACTCCCATGTTTTTATGAAATTCTCCTCAGTAGATATGGCTCCAGTTTGCCCGTTTTATCATCCTGCAGGATTAAAATCATAATTGCAAACTTCTCAATAACATTTGTGCCTAAGCGACGCATATTAATCCATATTAGCGTTGTCAAGTATAAGAAATAATGCTTCCCTGGGCATGCATTTTTCATAAATACATTTTTGATGAGATGCTTGATGTGAAATGGACTCCCTACAACCTCCTTGAATCAGTTTAATGGCAGGTTATGGTTAATGGAGACTGGTCACCGTTGGAAGACCCTTTATGATGATGACCTTTCTTTCATGTCAAGGACGATGCTAATCTGATGGCAGCAGAGCTCTTCAGGGTGACACCTACAGCAGTGCCAAAAAGAGTTTTTAGTAAATTAGATCTGGAACGATCCAACAGAGACATACAGTCTTCTGGGTCAACATGCAGGGCTTTATAATTCAATCATCTAATGCGATGTAGTTATATCAACATTAATGCAATCAACTCTCTTAATAAAATCCTTCCTATATATAAAAATCATAATAACTATTTTTGGTATTAGTCTCTCAGAAATTGCAGCCGTCTCTGCAGTGGGCTTTAAATCATTCTAGCGTTAAAGAAACGTTATCTTTAAAAACATTCTTCTCAACAGAGATGTTATTTGACATGATAAAAGTTGCTGGACAGTTTTAGGGAAGAACTGCCTTCCTGCAGTCACATTGATCCTTAAAACTTACAAAGATGGGCTTATTTTTATATTCCCTGTAGCTTTTGCCTAAACAGAGTTCATTTCCTTGTGACTGACTGTCAGAACATATCTGATCACACATTACATAGCAGATGCACTCCACCCTTTTAGAGACACCTTTCAAATACATCACCGAAATGGACATTTTAATAGCTGTGGGCTGTTTTACCTATCCACTGAACTGCGATCATGGGGTCTTTCTCTTCCTCTCTTTGTCCATTTCTCTCTCTTTGTTCACTGATCCCATTTAATGTTGTATTTGCTGTTAAAATTTAAATGAAGGTGAAGGGTAAATCTCAGACCCCCTGTTCACAACCACCTGCTCCTGTTCGCCACTCCCGTCAGGAGCTTAAACACTGAGCGTGACTCACCTTCTACCTGCTTTATCATACCAGACACACACACACACACACGTTGGGTTTCCATGGACATAAAGATTTTTATACTGTACAAACTGTATATGCTATCCCCTCACCCTACCCCTAAACCTACCCATCACAGAAAACTTTCTGCATTTTTACGTTTTCAAAAAACATAACAGTGTGATTTATAAGCTGTTTTCCTCATGGGGGCCAAAAAATGTCCCCACAAGGATTTTGGATATTGCCATCTTTGTGGGGACTTTGCACTTTGGACACACACACACACACACACACACACATATCACACAGTTATATACTGAGAATTCTGGAGAATTATGTATTCTTCCTCCATGGTCTTTAAAATGTAAGCTTTTTTAAATGTGTTAAATGGAAGTAATGTATGTAAATGTATTCAATATAATTAAATACATAATATATAATATTATTATAATTATACTTCATTTATATTTAATTTATATATTTACATTATAGGACCCAGTTTATAAGTGTCTTTAACTACTATGTACTAACATTTAAATTAATCATTTGATACAATGCAATGTGTACATGTTTTACATACTTGTATTTACATATATTTGAATTATTACTTACTTATATTTTTTAAAAAACCTGCATGTAATTACATCTATGATTACGCCGGAGTGGGACCATATTATATTTAATAATATTGTATATATACACTCACCTAAAGGACTGTTAATACTGTGTTTGACCCCCTTTCGCCTTCAGAACTGCCTTAATTCTACGTGGCATTGATTCAACAAGGTGCTGAAAGCATTCTTTAGAAATGTTGGCCCATATTGATAGGATAGCATCTTGCAGTTGATGGAGATTTGTGGGATGCACATCCAGGGCATGAAGCTCCCGTTCCACCACATCCCAAAGATGCTCTATTGGGTTGAGATCTGGTGACTGTGGGGGCCATTTTAGTACATGACTCATTGTCATGTTCAAGAAACCAATTTGAAATGATTCGAGCTTTGTGACATGGTGCATTATCCTGCTGGAAGTAGCCATCAGAGGATGGGTACATGGTGGTCATAAAGGGATGGACATGGTCAGAAACAATGCTCAGGTAGGCCGTGGCATTTAAACGATGCCCAATTGGCACTAAGGGGCCTAAAGTGTGCCAAGAAAACATCCCCCACACCATTACACCACCACCACCAGCCTGCACAGTGGTAACAAGGCATGATGGATCCATGTTCTCATTCTGTTTACGCCAAATTCTGACTCTACCATCTGAATGTCTCAACAGAAATCGAGACTCATCAGACCAGGCAACATTTTTCCAGTCTTCAACTATCCAATTTTGGTGAGCTCGTGCAAATTGTAGCCTCTTTTTCCTATTTGTAGTGGAGATGAGTGGTACCCGGTGGGGTCTTCTGCTGTTGTAGCCCATCCGCCTCAAGGTTGTGCGTGTTGTGGCTTCACAAATGCTTTGCTGCATACCTCGGTTGTAACGAGTGGTTATTTCAGTCAAAGTTGCTCTTCTATCAGCTTGAATCAGTCGGCCCATTCTCCTCTGACCTCTAGCATCAACAAGGCATTTTCGCCCACAGGACTGCCACATACTGGATGTTTTTCCCTTTTCACACCATTCTTTGTAAACTCTAGAAATGGTTGTGCGTGAAAATCCTAGTAACTGAGCAGATTGTGAAATACTCAGACCGGCCCGTCTGGCACCAACAACCATGCCACGCTCAAAATTGCTTAAATCACCTTTCTTTCCCATTCTGACATTCAGTTTGGAGTTCAGGAGATTGTCTTGACCAGGACCACACCCCTAAATGCATTGAAGCAACTGCCATGTGATTGGTTGATTAGATAATTGCATTAATGAGAAATTGAACAGGTGTTCCTAATAATCCTTTAGGTGAGTGTATATTGTATATAGATAAATAAATAAATATATATATATATATATATATATATATATACAGTATGTATGTATGTGTGTGTGTATATATATATATATATATATATATATTATATAGTCATATTTAATGCATTTATATTACTTTCATTTATACATGTTTTTAAATGTATAATATTTAATATATATTAAATATTATTATATATAGTTATTAAATATCTAAAAGATAATTAAATATAATATAAATATGTAAATTAAATATCATTTACAATGAAAATAAAATATATTTATATACTCTCCTACATGCACTTGATAAGCACACACTCACACACACTCATCTGATATAGTAGTATAGTAAATAGTAGTAGGATTTCGTTTTTACTGTTCCTATGAAAAGTTATTTAAATATCATCATAAAGCCATTACAAACAGTCAAGCCATTTATCACACATGAAGCGTACCACAGCGAAAACGATGTATTTGTTCATTTAAAGTGTTGTGGTCCATCTAAACTGCTCTTTCATGTTTTACAGGGTTAAAGCAAAGACATCTGGGCTATGAGGAGGTAAGAACTCTTGACATGACATTACACAACATGTTATGAGCACAAACAAACATCCCTCCACCCACAGAGGCAGGACAGAAGACAGCTGGAGGTGGAAGGAAGAAATACAGCACTACCCCCTACAGGGAGAGAAAAAGAGAGAGAGGAGGAAAGGCAAAAGAACAAGAAAGTTGAGGAAAAGAAATGCAGCACTGCCCTCTACTGGCAGAAAGATAGAGAGGCTATGTGTGGAATGACTACCGTTCTACTTTTAGTTCTAGTACACACAGTATGCACAGTTTCTGTATGCCTACTATTTACTGTCTTTGCTAAAATATTCAGTATACAGCAGAGCCAATAGGCCCTGTCCCAACCGGTGAACAATAACCATTTTATTTTGATGAACATGTGACAACAATGCATGTTTTATTATTCCAAAATATGTATTACATACTGTTTTTTACAAAATTCAGTATACAAACCCGATTCCAAAAAAGTTGGGACACTGTACAAATTGTGAATAAAAACAGAATGCAATGATGTGGAAGTTTCAAATTTCAATATTTTATTCAGAATACAACAGATGACATATCAAATGTTTAAACCGAGAAAATGTATCATTTTAAGGGAAAAAAGTTGATTTTAAATTTCATGGCATCAACACATCTCAAAAAAGTTGGGACAAGGCCATGTTTACCACTGTGTGGCATCCCCTCTTCTTTTTATAACAGTCTGCAAACGTCTGGGGACTGAGGAGACAAGTTGCTCAAGTTTAGGAATAGGAATGTCGTCCCATTCTTGTCTAATACAGGCTTCTAGTTGCTCAACTATCTTAGGTCTTCTTTTTCGCATCTTCCTCTTTATGATGCGCCAAATGTTTTCTATGGGTGAAAGATCTGGACTGCAGGCTGGCCATTTCAGTACCCGGATCCTTCTTCTACGCAGCCATGATGTTGTAATTGATGCAGTATGTGGTCTGGCATTGTCATGTTGGAAAATGCAAGGTCTTCCCTGAAAGAGACGACGTCTGGATGGGAGCATATGTTGTTCTAGAACTTGGATATACCTTTGAGCATTGATGGTGCCTTTCCTGATGTGTAAGCTGCCCGTGCCACACGCACTCATGCAACCCCATACCATCAGAGATGCAGGCTTCTGAACTGAGCGCTGATAACAACTTGGGTTGTCCTTGTCCTCTTTAGTCCGGATGACATGGCGTCCCAGTTTTCCAAAAAGAACTTCAAATTTTGATTCGTCTGACCACAGAACAGTTTTCCACTTTGCCACAGTCCATTTTAAATGAGCCTTGGCCCAGAGAAAACGCCTGCGCTTCTGGATCATGTTTAGATATGGCTTCTTTTTTGACCTATAGAGTTTTAGCCGGCAACGGCGAATGGCACGGTGGATTGTGTTCACCGACAATGTTTTCTGGAAGTATTCCTGAGCCCATGTTGTGATTTCCATTACAGTAGCATTCCTGTATGTGATGCAGTGCCGTCTAAGGGCCCGAAGATCACGGGCGTCCAGTATGGTTTTCCGGCCTTGACCCTTACGCACAGAGATTGTTCCAGATTCTCTGAATCTTTGGATGATATTATGCACTGTAGATGATGATAACTTCAAACTCTTTGCAATTTTTCTGTGAGAAACTCCTTTCTGATATTGCTCCACTATTTTTCGCCGCAGCATTGGGGGAATTGGTGATCCTCTGCCCATCTTGACTTCTGTGAGACACTGCCACTCTGAGAGGCTCTTTTTATACCCAATCATGTTGCCAATTGACCTAATAAGTTGCAAATTGGTCCTCCGGCTGTTCCTTATACTGTATGTACATTTAACTTTTCCGGCCTCTTATTGCTACCTGTCCCAACTTTTTTGGAATGTGTAGCTCTCATGAAATCCAAAATGAGCCAATATTTGGCATGACATTTCAAAATGTCTCACTTTCAACATTTAATATGTTATCTATATTCTATTGTGAATAAAATATAAGTTTATGAGATTTGTAAATTATTGCATTCCTTTTTTATTCACAATTTGTACAGTGTCCCAACTTTTTTGGAATCGGGTTTGTATACAGCACATAATTCAGTACGTAGCTGCTCAACCATACACTTTTCTCCTGTCCGTAACTGGAGTCTCATTCCTGGCTCAATCGAGTATGTCCCTTCTGGACACAGAGTCCAGATAACCAAAGTCAATAAAGAACAGAGAAAACATCCATTATGCTCTCTCTCTCTCTCTCTCTCTCTCTCTCTCTCTCTATGATTCCACTCCAGCAACCCCAGTTGCCTACAAGTAATGACCAGACTCACCAGAGCATAAGAATAGAAAAACACACTTAAACACAGATACAATGACCACAAAACATATTTGGAGACTTACATATGTTTGAATGTCATGTAATTTAATAAAATATTATATTTTGATGAAGGATCATGTGACACTGAATAGTGCAGTAATGACTGCTGAAAATTCAGCTTTATGCAGTATTTCTGTTTTAGTGTATTTTTGATAAACAAATGCAGCTTTGGTGAGGATGAGACTTCTTTCAAAACATTTAAAAACTTACCGAACGCAAACTTTTGAAGGGTAGTATATATGAGATAATAATAACACTGTAAAAAAATATATTTTTTGATTTAAGTAAACTAAACTTAATTTACTGTGTTTATCCAATTCATTTGTCCAATGTACAGTATTTGAATTGTCAAAATAAAAAAAGTTTCTTAAAAAAGAAACAAAATACAATATAATATAATATAATATTATTTTAATGTGGGTCCAACATAAGATATTAACCACAGACAAGAAAAGCCCGTCTTAGAGAGAGATGAACCATAGCGTGTGGACAGAGTAAGGATATCCAGCTGACTTCCATCACGACCAACATTGCAGTTCACCTCAGTCTGATGAGAAACGTCTTTATAAAGTCTGAAAACCACTGTATAGATGTGACTGTATGGTATGGGTACTCTTTCAAACTTCTTTTATTCTCTTATTTCTCTCACAATCACCATTTCTCACTGTCCGTCCCATCATGCTTTTCTCTCCTGCAGTTGAATGGATGCATTTGTTCCCCTTACAAATATAACATGGTTGTTTGTGTTTGGCTCTCATGGATGGGAGATGGAGTCATAAGACCAGGCCTGCAGACACACACACACACACTTTCCCATGCAAGTCATATGAGTTATAGGGCTTAATCAGAGATAGAGAGAGTAAGTGAGAGAGGAGAAGATTTGGAGATGGAGGATTTCCTGTGGAGAATGCGGGTCTGGGCATCCGTATGCTTGAGAAGATGTTGGTGTTGTGGAGATAAAACAAATGAAGTCAGAAGGGAAGCGAAAGAGGAAATGTTTGAGATGAGAGTAGAAGAGATAAAAGAAGCAATGAAAACCGAAGAAAAACCATCAAAAACTTGGAGTGTGTCCTCCCTCCCAGTTGCTGAGGTCAGATGGGTGTATGTGGTGTGTGTGTGTGTGTGAGAAAGAGACAGAGAGTGTGTGTGACATCAAACAGGGATAAATGATGATGTCTTGTCCTTTGAATTACAATAACATTGACATTTCTAACATCATAGAAAGAAGAATGTCTCATAAAAATGTCACTAACTTTGTAATGCCATTGAGAAATATTTCTGATTATTTTGAATACTGTATCATAAGTGTCTCTAATTTACTGTAATGTCAAAGGGTTAAACTATGTTGACGATTTTTTTTTTAAGTGCCGTTGCCAAGCAAATATTGAAACTCAAAAGTATGATCGAAGAGGAGTCTTAAGATACAATGTACAGCCATTTAGTTCCAAATTAACTGAAGATATTATTGTCTGGTTACAGTACATTCTGTACAGCTAAACCTGAAGTCCATTCTGAGAGTGTCAGTTGTCCCCTTGTAATGAAATCACTTAGATTTAGGCTGTTGTTACAAAAATACACCATGGCTGCGCAGTGTTCCAATAGCTTGAAATTGCTGAAATTACAGCACCACAACAAAAAAGATGCGTAAACAAAGCTGGAGCTCGACGTAATTGGTGTTGGATGAGCTAGATGAGGAAATATTTGTTACAGTCAGTACTAGTCTACAGTAAGCACTGGTTCCGTCCAGTTCCAAGTCGTCTTCGTCATCTCTGGTTAAGCCCAGTTCCAAGTCGTCTTCATTGATGCTGGTTAAGCCCACTTCCAAGTCGTCTCAGTCATCACTGCTTAAAGGGTTAGTTCACCCAAAAATGAAAATTCTGTCATTAATTACCCTCATGTCGTTCCAAACCCGTAAGACCTTCGTTCATCTTTGGAGCACAAATGAAGATATTTTTGATGAAATCCGAGAGCTCTCTGACCTCTCCATAGACAGCAATTTAATTAACACTTTCAAGGCCCAGAAAGGTAGTAAAAACATAGTTAAAATAGTCCATGTGACTCCAGTGGTTCAGCCTTAATTTTATGAAACGATGAGAATAATTTTGTGTGCAAAAACAAACAAAAATAACGACTTTATTTAACAATTTCGTTCTAGCCTGTGCCAGTCTCCTACGCAGTTTCACTATCTTAATTTGTGTTCCGAAGATGAACGAAGGTCTTACGGGTTTGGAACGACATGAGGGTGAGTAATTAATGACAGAATTTTAATTTTTGGGTGAACTATCCCTTAAAGCCCAGTTCCAAGTCGTCTTCATTGCGGCAAGTCTTTGTTGTCCAGCATCAAGTCTTCGTCGTCCAGCACCAAGTCTCCTTCATCGCCATTGGCTCTGCCCAGCTCTAGGTCTCCCTTGTTGCAGATGGTATCCCACCCAGCCTCCCTTCTCCTCTGCCTAAGCCATCCAGTTCCTTGGCCTCATCTCCGCTGTCTCCCTTCAGCCCCCCGGCTCCTCCAGTGGTTTCGCCCAGCTGCACGGATCTACCTGGGGTTTCCCAGTCATCAGCTCCGCCTTGGCCCGTGGATCCCTCAGCTCCACCTCAAGTCTCCATGCACCGGACTCCACCTCGGCCCTCCGACCCATCGGCTCCACCATGCCTCAATGCTCCCTCAGGCGCCGCTGGGCTCCCTCGTCCCTCTGGCTTCACCTTGGTCCATTGTCACTCTGGCTCTGCCTCGGACTTCTGAGTCAGCAGCTGTGCCTCGACCCTCCACCACTTTGCCAGGCTCCTCCTTCCCTCCGGTTCCACCATTGTCCTCACTCCCACCATCTGCGCCTACCGTGTACCAAGCCCACGTCTCCACCTTGGTCACACCCACCTGCAGCTCCACTGTGATCCTCCAGACCAGTGATGTTGCCCTGGGTCTTCGGCTCTTTGGCTTCGCCTGGGTCTCCACCTCCACCAGCTACGCCTCAGTCAGTTGTCACCCTGGTTCCACCTGGCATCTCCACCTAGGCTCTTCCCTTCATCAGTTCTGCCATGGGCCTTCATCCTGTCATGGCTCTGGGTCATCCTCTGGTTCCCCCATCTCTGCTCTGGCTTCACCCACCTTCTTCTCCTCCCTGGTCTCCCTCTGCCTGCTCCTCATCCTCCTCCAGATCCCGAATGATGAAAAATACAGTAAAAACAGTTATATTGTGAAATATTATTACAATTTAATATAACTTTTTTCTATTTGAATATATTTTAAAATGTAATTTATTCCTGTGATGCAAAGCTGAATTTTCAGCATTACTACTCTAGTCTTCAGTGTCACATGATCCTTAAAAAAAATCTAATATGCTGATTTGGTGCTCAAGAAGCATTTCGTATTATTATAATAATGAAAACGTTCCTTAATATTTTTGTGGAAACCATGATACACTGCCATATAAAATTTTGAGGTAAGTAAATTTAAAAAATATACAGTATATACGTATATATGTATATTAATACTTAATACTCAACAAGGACGCATTAAATTGATTCAAGTGAAAGTAAAGTCATTTATAATGTTACAAAAGATTTCTATTTCAAATAAATGCTGTTCTTTTAAACTCTATTAATCAAAGAATTCTGAAAAAATTTATGTTTCCACAAAAATATTATGCAGCAAAAACTGTTTTCAGCATTGATAATAATAAGAACCATTATTAATAATTGAGCACCAATAATAATTGACAATAATTGAGCACTAAATCTGCATATTAGAATGATTTCTGAAGGATCATGTACTGTATTTGTAATCAAATAAAATCAGCCTTGGTGAGCACAAGAGACTTATTTTAAAAACATGAAGGAAAAAAATTAATCAAAACTTTTGACTGCCTATAATAGTATGTATCTCCCTGCTGAAGATCTGTGAGGTCTGTAATCATCTAACCTGTATGTACACCACATGTACAGTTCTGAGCTGGTATAAATGAAAATCCTAAAGCCACGTAGACCTGAATATGAGGACACAGTTTACACACGTACACAACCAGACAGATGTGATGGATACAGTAAGATGCTGTATCAGCGAAACAAGGTGTTATAACATCTCACACTGTATCTAATATAGATCAAACTGTCCCTGTTTATCTCTTTCTCTCCATCTTTGTCTCCTATTTCAGCTGGGTGAGCTGGACGGGGTGGAGAAACCCCAGCCGCATTGGTTTCACACGCTGCAGGTGCGACGGCTCAGAGTTCAGAGGGGCCGCAGTAACAGCGATCCTATGGGAGGAAAGAGCTTCCAGCAAGAGTTCCAGTGGGTGAGGGACACACTAATACAACTCAGACATACAGCAATACACATATGTGATTTAAGCATGTCCACAGCTACACAGAGACATACACAGCCATGCACAGTGCTGAGAAATGATTTTACATTACTTATTACAAACTGTAATTATGTCACATTGAAAGTAATGTTAACCCTATAAAGGCTGCTGTATAATATTAGATACATTGATTTATAAGGCCTCTGAATGATCAAAACTTTACTGAAAAACCTGTTGTGCACAATCTACTACATGCCTTCAGTCATCTGATTGATGGTTTATAGTTTTTTAACAAATAAAAGGCCTTTTAGTATAATTGTAAAACGTCCCCCTTCAGGTCGTATTACACATGTCTTTTTGCTCTGAAATCTTTTATGATTTTTATGAAGTGAACTTAACAATAACTTTTATATTGTTACTAAAATTTCAAGATGAACATTTACTGGGCTGAAGCAGCTGTATCAAATATGATGCATCAGTCTTTTGAGGAACGTTTATTTGTTCATCTCTCAATCATCATTGTACTGCATTGCATTATATGTTTTGCCCCCCAGAATAAAAACTACAGAGCTTTGATCATAAAACTAAGCATTTAAATATAATATTACTAAGACATGTTATTGGAAGATATACACTCACCTAAAGGATTATTAGGAACACCTGTTCAATTTCTCATTAATGCAATTATCTAATCAACCAATCACATGGCAGTTGCTTCAATGCATTTAGGGGTGTGGTCCTGGTCAAGACAATCTCCTGAACTCCAAACTGAATGTCAGAATGGGAAAGAAAGGTGATTTAAGCAATTTTGAGCGTGGCATGGTTGTTGGGGCCAGACGGGCCGGTCTGAGTATTTCACAATCTGCTCAGTTACTGGGATTTTCACGCACAACCATTTCTAGAGTTTACAAAGAATGGTGTGAAAAGGGAAAAACATCCAGTATGCGGCAGTCCTGTGGGCGAAAATGCCTTGTTGATACTAGAGGTCAGAGGAGAATGGGCCGACTGATTCAAGCTGATAGAAGAGCAACTTTGACTGAAATAACCACTCGTTACAACCGAGGTATGCAGCAAAGCATTTGTGAAGCCACAGCACGCACAACCTTGAGGCGGATGGGCTACAACAGCAGAAGACCCCACCGGGTACCACTCATCTCCACTACAAATAGGAAAAAGAGGCTACAATTTGCACGAGCTCACCAAAATTGGACAGTTGAAGACTGGAAAAATGTTGCCTGGTCTGATGAGTCTCGATTTCTGTTGAGACATTCAGACGGTAGAATCAGAATTTGGCGTAAACAGAATGAGAACATGGATCCATCATGCCTTGTTACCACTGTGCAGGCTGGTGGTGGTGGTGTAATGGTGTGGGGGATGTTTTCTTGGCACACTTTAGGCCGCTTAGTGCCAATTGGGCATCGTTTAAATGCCACGGCCTACCTGAGCATTGTTTCTGACCATGTCCATCCCTTTATGACCACCATGTACCCATCCTCTGATGGCTACTTCCAGCAGGATAATGCACCATGTCACAAAGCTCGAATCATTTCAAATTGGTTTCTTGAACATGACAATGAGTTCACTGTACTAAAATGGCCCCCACAGTCACCAGATCTCAACCCAATAGAGCATCTTTGGGATGTGGTGGAACGGGAGCTTCGTGCCCTGGATGTACATCCCACAAATCTCCATCAACTGCAAGATGCTATCCTATCAATATGGGCCAACATTTTTAAAGAATGCTTTCAGCACCTTGTTGAATCAATGCCACGTAGAATTAAGGCAGTTCTGAAGGCGAAAGGGGGTCAAACACAGTATTAGTATGGTGTTCCTAATAATCCTTTAGGTGAGTGTAGAGTGACAACTGATATTTATGTGCATTTAATGTAAGTAGTCTCATAATATCATCATAATTTCTTCTTCCTTTTTTGGCTATATAAATAACATCTGTAGCTCAGTTTGGGCCTCTGAATAAAATTGATGTGTTTTTTCTCCTCGATTATGAGCTCCCTATTCTCACGTTATGTAACTAAATGGGCCATAAAGTACACCAAACTGTTCCATTAAAAAAAAGTTTTTTCTGACTATTATTTTATATTATTATATATTTTATATAGACTTTTTTTTTTTTACTTCGGAAGTGCTATTTTTTAGTTTGTATAGAATGACATATAGGCTCTAACATGAAAATGTTAACAAATTTATTGTTTAGTGATTTTTACTTTGAAATTTATACTAAAGAGGGTCTATAATAGCTACCTGGAAAAAACATGCTCATTCATTTCGATGGCTGTTGCTTGGCGAAATAACAGTGTGTATGTTTCATTCACAGAAAACTGGTCTACAGTTTGGGAATGCAACATCGTATCTTAATTTAGAAAAACTTGGAGAGGGCACATATGCCACAGTTTACAAAGGAATTAGCAGGTTAGTAGTCATATGTAAACACTCACACAGACACACACTCAAACTGCAAATCAATAGTAAAATTAATAGAGCTCAGTTAGATGTTACCTGTAGGACAACATTTATGCAGTTGGCAAGCACATTATTCAGATACACCACCCTGTGGCTTTGTTCTTCTGCATAATAGACAGCAAATGATTCTTTTCACTGCCTCCCTGTAGGCATTCCTTAAGTTCTTCTGTACCAGCTTGTTTTACATGGATTCATTTTATAAGGTCATCTTACAACATATGGATACCCGCCTGAGGCTTCAACTGATAGGCAGTTTGATGTTGTTGTACAACAACAAATGCTTTTTAATGAGAAACAGCTCCCGTTTTAGGATAGAAAGCTTTACATTTAGCAACATTTTGCTTGTTTATGTGGAACAATGTTACCTCAGTTACAGATGATTAAACCCCACAGCAAGTGAAATGTTTCTTTCATGAATTGTTCGATGAACTTCTTTCATCAGTTACTCTCATGTCATTCCAAACCCTTAAGACTTCTTCAAAACACAAATGAAGATCATTTTATTGAAATCTGAGAGATTTCTGTCCCTCCATTGAAAGTCATTAGGCTTTTTATTGACAGCCACTAGGCTTTAATTTACCTCACAGTCATGAACTATGATTTGCTACATACTATAGTCATGGGTGGGTGTTATTAGACCAAGGGCACATTCTCTTCACATTTAATCAGACAAAAAATAGAAGATAAAGACTTTTTTTGCTGAAATTTTAAATGTGTATTTTCTACAACTTAAATTTGTCACTTTAAAGAGTACTCTAGCTTATGAATATCCTCACAGCTAATGGACAATTTTGGTGTTTATTCTACTTTCTCAGGTAAACTTTTACCAGTAGATGTATGCTTATGGATTACGCTGAGGTTTTTCTGTGTTTCTGACAGGATAAATGGTCATCTTGTGGCTTTAAAGGTGATTCACATGAAAACCGAAGAAGGAATTCCATTCACAGCTATTAGAGAAGGTACTGCAAGAGCATAACACTCACACACACAGCCAACAAACAAAAGTGCTTATACACAGGGCAGTGGGGTAAAATGCGCCAGTATGTGTATAAATTATGTTGTCCATGTGATCAAGAATACAATTTTTTGTCAATTAAATATATATTCAGGAAGCATCATATATAGATGTCTGTGACTGAAATATGATTAATGGAATAGTGGATTAATAAACTGTTTTTATAAAAACAAGATATTTATGTTCATATTTTTATTTTTTAGATTTCTCTGTTTTGACCAAATAAATGCACCCTTGGTCAGCATAAGAAACATCTTTCAAAAGCATTAAAATATCTTACTGACCCCAAAGTTTTGAACACTGGTGTATATAATGGACTAATTTCCCCTTGACTAGAGGGCTACCTGAGTGAAAAAGTGAAAAGTGGCTCATCTCACCCCACTCTCCTCTAAATATGTGATTGTACTGCACTTGTTGATGCCGTATGCCTATTTTATTTGTGATTATTCCCAGCCTCCTTGTTAAAAGGCCTTAAACATGCCAACATAGTCTTGCTCCACGACATCATCCACACTCGAGAGTCTCTCACCTTTGTCTTTGAGTACGTGGTGAGTCTAAGACGTTAGCAGTCGCCTTACAACATTATTTAGTTTTTTCGTTTTTCTTCTGTCTGACATATTTTACATCTTTCTTTCACTCTTTCAGCAAACAGATTTGGCTCAATATATGATTCAGCATCCTGGCGGACTTCACTCGTACAACATCAGGGTAAACAAACCCACACACAAGGTCAGAAATAATGAGCTGGCTTTCTCACACTCTCTCTGTTTCTTCAGCTCTTCATGTTTCAGTTGCTGCGAGGATTGTCTTACATTCACAGCAGAAGAATTCTGCATCGAGACCTCAAACCTCAGAATTTGCTCATCAGCTATCTGGGAGAACTCAAATTAGCCGATTTTGGCAAGTTTCATTTAAGCTGCACGCATACAAACACTTGCACGCTAATTTATCATGCATTCTAAACTATGGTGGGCCTCTTGTTGCTTCAGGTCTGGCCCGATCTAAGTCCATACCGTGCCAAACGTACTCAGCCGAGGTCGTGACATTATGGTACCGCCCGCCAGATGTTCTCATGGGCTCCACTGATTACTCCACAGCCCTGGACATCTGGTGAGTCCCTGCACACACACACACACACTCATTCTTCTTAGAACGGTTCATAATAGTGAGAGTAACAGTAATGTCTGACTCATAAGTATACAGTATATTATGTGTATATTTGTCTCTTTAGGGGAGCCGGCTGCATTTTTATTGAGATGCTACAGGGGTCACCAGCGTTTCCTGGAGTTGCTGATGTCTTTGAGCAGCTACTGAAGATTTGGACAGTGAGTGTGTTTGTGGGAATGTACTATAATCGTGTGAAATTTCTCTTCTGTCCTTTTATTTATCCTCCTTTCCTCCCGACATTCATCTCTCCTCTTCTTTCCTTCTGAGGTCCTCGGGGTCCCGACCGAGGAGAGCTGGCCAGGTGTCAGTGATCTGCCAAACTACAAACCAGGTGTGTGCAAAATCTTTCTTTCATCTGTCTCTGTACTGTAATCTCACAGATGTGTCTGCTATGAGAGGTGATTTCCTGCCTCAACAGATTTGTCTCATTCATTAAATGCTTGCGTCAGGGTATGTGTTAGTATGTACTTCATGTGGTAAAATCTAAATGAACTGGTTTTATTTAAATCAAAGAAATGTTTTAATATGCTTGAATAAGCTTGATTATATTATGTTACAGCAATGAAAGTAATTTTAGGACTTAGATTAGGAAGAAATAGGTCATTAAATGGATAGTTCATCCCAAAATGAAATTTCTGTCATCATTTACTCACCCTCATTCAATTCCAAACCTGTACAACTTCTTTCTTCTATGGAACACAAAATAATGATTTGAGTCATGTTCAAATTAAGTTGTTATTCATTGATAATATTCCCCTAAATCATAGCTCTCAAATTTCATTGACGTCAAAGCCATTGATTCTTGCATGTCTCATGATCTCTTGGCCTCTAAAGTTTGGAATTTAACCCACAAATCATATGGGCTACTTTTATGATTCCTTTTACATCAGTGGTTCTCAACCATTTTGATTCCAAGGCCCATCATTGTCCACAACAATATTTAAAGGTCCCATTACTTTTCCAGTTGATTGTGATTTACTGGATAAGGATTAAGTTGTTGTTTTCTTTTTTTTAATTTTACTTTAAAATTTTACCCATTATAAAAATGCCAATTGAGTTTTATTAATCTGCAGGTCCCATTTGAATTGAATAATAAGCATTAAAATTATATATATATATATATATATATATATATATATATATATTAGGGCTGTCGATTTAACGCGTTAATTAGATTAATTACTTACGGTAAAAAATAACGCGTTAAAATTATTAACGCATTTAACGCACTTGCCCCGCCCCAGACCTACTTAGGTCATTTTACATTTCATACAGTTGATTGATGAAGAGGCAGGGCAACAACTCACTGTGTGATGAAGCCTATAGAATATGAATTTGTCATCTGATAAAACGCATGCGCAGGTTACTTTTCTTGCGCACCCGAGTCCATGTTGCTTTCACATTCACGTGAATCGTGGCACAGCTCGAGCGCAAGTTGCGCAACCGAACTCAGACCGCCTCCATCCGGCAGTCTCGGATTCGGTACGCATGACAGCTTTCACATTACCAATTCTTCATGTGAACTGTGCCCCGTTTCGAACTAAACTGACAGTGTGAAAATGCCCTCACATTTACATCATGATATACAGTAGACCTATAAGCAATATCACACGAGTTCTGTTTTTATGTCCAGAATAGCACGAGTGCAAATGCGATACTGATCTTATACAAGAGTTTAATAAAATAAATAAGTATATATTTAATAATATTTGTGTTGTTTTAGACAACATTGTGTTGTTTTTAGTCTGTTTTGCTCAGTTTTGCCAACGAAAATATAAAGACAAAGCAGAACTGTTCGTCTCTGACTCCGAGCAATACACAGCGTTACATTTCTGAATCCGCGTTTTGAACGAATCGGGTGAACCAATGATTCAATGGACCATAAAGAGAACCATTTAGCCTACATTTACCATTTTCATAAAGAGAAGCATTTATTTCATCGAATCGAATGAATGAATGACTCAATTAGACATTTACCACCACCTACTGGCAGTTTCTTATTTAGAGTATAATTTCATATTTCCATATTAATAAAAACAAACATTAAAGGTATAGTTTACCCAAAAATATTTCTTTCTGAAGCTTTTTGTAATGTCTATTTGATTTTTTACACAATAATGACTTTAAATTATCTTTTGGGAGTAATTTATCAGCCAAATTTGATGTGCGATTAATTTGCGATTAATTAGATTAATTAATCGCCACTTTGTGTAATTAATTAGATTAAAAAATTGAATCGCTTGACAGCCCTAATATATATATATATATATAAATTATTTTATTGCTTGTTTTGCCTAATTTTAAAGGTCAACAGTTTTAGGGACTAAAAATAAAAAATGGTATGTAGGTACCATATGGGTAGATATTTTTTATTTATTGATATTATATATATAAAGAATGATTTACTTACTTGTGCATGCCCATTTCCCCTGATTTTTCATTTAGGTTACCTTTTGCCACTCACATTACGTTAATTTTTAAAACACTAATAATTTAATAACACTTGAATGTAATCTTTAGTAGATCATAATATGAATATCCATTTTTCAGACTGAACATTGCAATGTTGTGATGCCTAAACTCACTTGTAGCATTTAAAACTATTGGTTTTACTTTTTAGTGTTTTATTGTAATATATTTGGACAGAATTGTGTAGAATCTTAATGTTGGCTATTTGTATGTTATCAGCTGTAACATATACAATAATATGTTATCCATTATTTTTAACATATAAGTGGGTGCGGCCATTAGTAACTTGAATGTACAAGACTTCCGTGTCAAGAGATTCCAGTTATTTTAGCTGTACAATGAATGTCTGTTATGCTGCTTGACATTGCAAACTGGTATTTATTATCGTACAATTTTAATTTATTATTGTAATAATAAACACATTGGTTGTAGCGCAAAATAGTTTTATCGGTTACTGCACTTTTATATTTTTCTAGTTATTTACCTTACAGCAGCTAATAAATCTGAAGTCTGGCACATTCACAAGAAAATGACATGTGCATTGTAAAAAAATATGGTTGATATGCAAATTAGACATTTGTGCACCACAGATTTTTTTGTTTTTTTTCTACTTTTGTGTTGCATGGAAGAAAGTGATATGTAAATGATGAGAAAAAACTTATTTTTAGTGAACTTTACCTACACATGCACACTTTTTACAGATTAGATTTCTCTGTTATTTTTAAACATAAACATGTACCCATTAATTCAGAGTTAGAACTACACATATACACCGTTATCTATATGCAGTGTGTGTGTGCCCTTGTATATACAGTATGGTTGATGAGGACATGGTTTATGTGTGTGTGTGTGTGTGCGTGTGTGTGTGTGTGTGCGCGCGCTTGGCTATGTGTGGGTGTAAACTTGTTGCCAAGCGTCTGTCGTTTTAATAACATGCAGTCATACAAACAGAAATTCGCTAAAGCAAATTCACAAAGTTGTGCTGAAGCTGTGTTTCCAATATAAATCATTTTGTGTGTATAGGTGTTCTGTTAGTGGTTTTGTTGGCCATGAGTTGACTTGACACCTTCGAGTCAGACACAAACACACACCTTCACACACTCATGCAGGAAAGAGGTTGATGTCTTTCCACTGCAGTCCTGGAAATAAAGTGCAAACTCATTACACAGGTGCGCAAATGAGCAATGTGAGGTGGCTTTGGGAAATATGCCTCATTTAGAGTGTGTGGGTACTGATGGAGATGATGTGTGTGGTAGGTAAACTGCTGGCAGGCCTTCCCTGCTGTGTTTCTCCATGAATCTGGGTTTACCCAAGCCCCAGGCTGTTCTGTATGTGTGTGTACCATGTGTTGGAGAGAAGCTACAAGAACCCGCTGTGGTCTCTCAGGTATATCCAGGTGTGCTGAAGCGTAAGTGTGGCTTCAGGTTTCAGCCAAGAATGACCGGGTGGCCCGTGACCACAGCCACTGACAGAGGGACACTCATAATAAAGGTTCTTCAAAAGTTCTTTATAGCAAAAAACATTTCTGAGTGGTTTGAATGTTTCCTTGAATGTTAATAAAAGTTCTTAAATTAATAGTTTACCCAAAAATGGAAGTTAAAAAAGCAGTGCTGCTATTTTAGTATTATTTATATACTCATATATAGGGGTGGGCTGTATGATCAAAATCTTATTTCACGATACAAGTAATTTTATTTCACGATAACGATATTTCATATACCTCTCGGAATAGTTTTTGCATGTTATTGAATATGGCAGTGTTACTGTATTTGCTTCTGCTGATTATTGCTGCTGCAAAACAAGTATGGTCTGCAAGTATGTGAACATGTAATATATGCTGCTGCTGCATAAATAGACATACATAAATCCTGTAGCAGATGTAGGCAGGTGGAGCTGGGGGAGGTGGAGGGTTTCAGAGGAACTCTGATAGCGCTGCAGGACTATATTATAGCAAACAATGAACCAGACTATTTAAATGTTGAGCAAGCAATCGCATTGGCTGCACGATCAGCAAAGGCCAATCAGCTTGTGCCATGTGGTAATGATGCGACTGCTTGCAGATTGCATGTAAAAAACCTATCAGCCTGCGCCCTCTAGAGTTTCATGACTAGATATGTATCACAATATAGTTATTTTTTATTTTATTTTATCTTAAATACATAAATATTTTATATTATTAATTAGTTATTAATTAACAGAACAAAGATGCAAATTAGTATTTCTGGTATGTTAGTCAGCATCAGTACTGCATTGAAATCTTTTTTTTAATTTGCTTTATGAATCTTTTTAACATCAAACACTTCCCGCGCTTTATTTTCTCATTCTTGCATGTTTCTTTATCGCTCTAAAGTGTCAAAGAGTCCTGCGCTGAGCTGCTGTATTTACATACTGTGATATACACAATATAGCAAAATCTCCATTGATATATATTATCATACTGCCCAGCTCTAGTATTATACTATTTAATATTTAGAATTAGCTTTTATTTTTTAATTTTCAGTTTTTATTTTAATTGAAGTTTTGGCAATTTTGATATGTGCATTTTATTAGGTTTTTTTTTTTTTATATATATATTTCTGTTTAGCTTTAATTTATTTTTATTTCAGTTTTAGTAACTTTAGTACTTCAACTTAAACTTATTTTAGTTCAATTAGTTGCCAAGACAACATTTCAAATTTTTGTTTAAAATTTTTAAGCTCAAGTATTTCATTTAATATTGTATATTATTCTAGCTTTATTTCAATTAATGAATGTATACTATTTTAAATAGTTTTAGTTAATAATGACAAAACTGTCTCTCAGGGAGAAATTCAGCAGAATCTTCATGCTGCTCTTTTCCATGTAACAAAAGCATACAGTGATCATGGCCTGTCATCTCCAAACAAAATGCCAAAAAGCACCATAAAAGTGTCCTTCATAGCTCTTGTGCTATTTAAGTCTAGTTTACTGGTGCTGTGAATGAACATCGGTAAACTGAAACGTTTTGTCTGCGGGTTAATTAACTCACCCAAACACATGAGATTAATCAGGAGTGCACTTAAACTAAGTTACGTGCTAGTCAAAATGTGTGTCAAATTGCAAATAAGGTCTTTCTAAAACAACACATTAAAACACAGACAATGAATAACTAAATTGCAATATATTATATCGCAATATCTTGTAATAATGTTTTCATAATGTCATTTCATGAGCTCAGGTGTTAGGGTTCCCTAAAGGTGAACCTGAAACAAAGACATCTCGTTTGCATTTGCCTAGAATAAATCGAGACATGTTGTGCAAAGGTCTGGTAGTAGTGATACCAGTTGCCATTGGTTCTGGTGTGGCTCATAAACAGTTGAATATAGAGAAGCACAAATAAGACTTGAGTTATGCTATTTTATGCTACTTTAAAGTTGCAGTGAAATGGAAGTAGCGACAGATCTTTTTTCCATATTCTGATGTTCATCAGAGTGTAATGAATTATCGTAAAAGAAACAAATGTAGAGCGGGAACTTGATTCTATCCATCATTGGATTTTGAGATGTGGGCATTTCATTCAAGAATTAATGCAAGCTTGCAGTCAATTGTAAAGGGGCGGGGTTTAAGAGAACTATTGTAATTGATTGGAGAAGTCTAATATTTGTCACCAGAGATTTGTCCCTCGTTTCACCGGAAGGTCAAGTTATGACATTTTGATATAACTTTACAAGCTCCAAAAAAAATTAAATAAATGGATAAATTGTTTACCTTAAAGGGTTAGTTCACCCAAAAATGAAAATTCTGTCATCAATTACTCATCCTCATGTCGTTCCAAACCCGTAAGACCTTCGTTCATCTTCAGAACACAAATGAAGATATTTTTGATGGAATCCGAGAGCTTTCTGTCCCTCCATTGGGAGCAAAGAAACGTACACATTCAAGGTCCAGAACGATAGGAAAGACATCGTTAAAGTAATCCATGTGACTCCAGTGGTTTAACCCTAATTTTAAGTGACACGAGTGCTTTGCTTCCGCAAAAAAACATAAATTTACCACTTTATTTACAAAAATATTGACCTGCAATCCAGTAGGGGGAGCACCACAACGCATGCGTGTTGTGTTGACTCAAGACCGGAAGTTGTTCTGTGCTTGTGCTTTGGAGAATATTATTTTGTAAATATAGAGATAAATTATGTTTTTTTTGTGCAAATAAAGCACTTGTGTCGCTTCATAAAATTGAGGTTAACCACTGGATTCAAGATTACTTTAATGATATATTTCCTATCGTTCTGGACCTTGAATGTGTAAGTTGCGTTGCTCCCAATGGAGGGACAGAAAGCTCTCGGATCCCATCAAAAAGATCTTCATTTGTGTTCCAAAGATGAACGAAAGTCTTACGGGTGTGGAACGACATGAGGGTGAGTAATTAATGACAGAATTCGTTTTTGGGTGAACTAACCCTTTAAGATCTATAACATGAATTTTCATCTCATTCCGACTTTAATTGTAGCTTGGAAGCCCAAGTCACCACTCACTGTCATTGTATGGAAAAGAGAAGCGTGAACATTCTGCCAAACGTCTCTTTTTGAGCTCCACAGAAGAAAGGAAGTCATATAGGTTTGGAACAACACAAGGAATAGTAAATGATGAAGGCTTTCAAAGATTGTCTCGTGGCTCATTGTCTTAACAGGCTCTGAGTGAAGATACCTGATCAGAGTTGGATGTTTTGGTGGCCTATTAAGCTAAAAGAGGACTCTTTGTGTTCCTGTAGAGTGGTTCCTGCCCTGCAAGCCCCAGCAATTCCGAGATGTCTGGAAAAGGTAACACCAGTTCATGCATTCATGCTCGTGCGCGTATGTATGTGTGCGTGTTGGCTCAGAGTGGGAACAGAAGGGTTTTTGTATAGCGGTCTTCATCTCCCTTCCACCAACCCCCTCTAATGGATGTCTGACCCATAGCTCTCTGTATGTGTGTGTATGTGTGTGTGTACATTGGCTCAGACTCGCTCAGTTACCTTATAAGACGGAGGATCTGGCCCAGCAGATGCTGATGATGATTCCAAAGGACAGGATTTCAGCCCAGGATGCATTGCTGCACCCATATTTCAACACTCTTCCACCTCCGTTAATGCATCTAAGGGACAGTAAGTGCTGGAGAATTTCACTATATGAGCGGAATGCACGCAATTCCAGCTTCAAAGGCTAATCCGGTCCCGTTTCAGACAAGATCAAAGTTAAATCCCTCTTAGTTTCTGTCAAAACTGGCAACCTTTTTCAACACCGACTCAAGATGAAAAGAGATTATGCAATCTTAGAAACGTCTTTTTCCTCCTGTCTCTTGGTCTTTTCTCTTTTCCTAACCTTCTCTCTTTCTCCGTCAGCCGTGTCCATCTTTAAAGTGCCGGGCGTAAGGTTAGAGACGGAAGCGAGGGATATCTTCAGCCCCAGCAGACCAATGAAATCGCCTCTTGCTCCGCTGGCCAAGTGCTGGTGAAAGACTCGCCTTTGTAAATAGTTGGTGTGCTTGTGAAAACCAAAAACACACCAGCATGAGTAAAGCATGACGGTCAGTTTGTATGTTGTTTATTCAGATCTAAATCTGCTTTATCAAATAGATTTCTTAAGGAATATCAGATTCAATTTCATAAGATTTGTGTTTTTACATTTTGGACCAGTAATGCCTAAGAGAAAGTTTTATGGTAAATCATGACGATCCAAGTTAAAGCTGATTTATCAACAGGATCCACTGTATTTTGAGATCATATTCATTGAGAGAGGATCAAATATGTCTGCTTTCCTGCCTCTCTGCAAAGTGATGTCCAGAGTCCGTTTACAGCACACTTTCATTGTGAATAAGTTTAAATTAAATGCACTTATCAATTTTGATATGTAATTATTTTTTGTATATATTGCACAGAAAAGAGCGAGAGTGTGAGAGAGATGAATTGGGAATATGATATGAAAATGCGTGGAAAATACCTACTAATATTTCAAAGCTCTATTGTACAGTGTGCAGGTGAAAAAAATTACTTGTATGCATTCATAAAACACCTGGAGAGTCTCACCTGAAATTACCTGTTTTTGTACAGCACATACTCATATTTCTGGCCACCGTGTCAAAACATACTGTTTGCATTCATAATTAATAATTTCAATATATTTACATTTTACATATTAGCTATGTATGCATAAGATGCAGAGATTCAAACATGTACTGCTTCTAAGTCAATGTTATATGTGAGAGATGTACAGCAATATTGGTCACCAAAAAATAATAGCTTCAAATAATAGAAGCAGTCACTCAATGCTGATGTCATACATGAATGAGTATATCCACACACTTCAGAATAATCTGCAATACTGTGAAAATTGTGTACGTGTTCATAAAATTTAATACAATACCACTGTGTCTTGACTTCTGAATAAATACAGTAAAAACATCAGTAAATGCGTGTCTGTTCTTTAGTTTGGGGTAGTGCACTGATATACCAGATGTTCAAAATCCAGAAGGCGCATGAACCAAGTAGTGGTTTACTTCACCAACCGGCCATGAACAAGACACTTTACCCATGTTCCTCCAGGGCCGTGAGGGAAAGATAGTTAGTTTTAAACTGTAAAAAATAATAAAAAAAATTGTAAAAATGTATAATTGCGCAAATGGTGGGTAGAAAAAAGGTACAGCCTTTAAAAATTATAATGTAAAATTTTTGTAATTTTTAGTGCTGTCAAATCAATTAATCGCATCCAGAATAAAAGTTTGTGTTTACATAATATATGTGTGTGTACTGTGTTTAATTATGTATTTATAAATACACAAACATGCATGTATATATTTAAGAAAAATTTGTTATATTTATATATAAAATATTTATATTTACATATAATATAAATATATATACAGTATGTACGTGCAAATATTTCTTAAATATATACATGAATGAGTGTTTATATATGCATAATAATGTGTTTACATATATTATGTAAACACAAACTTTTATTTTGGATGTGATTAATCGCGTTTAATCGATTGGACAGCACTAGTTTATATACAGTATAAATGGGTCTGATATAGGAACAGTTTCCTTCATTTGACTATTAGCATGGTCCAGCTTTTAGTAAGTACTACCTGACTAACATGTACAATGACCGACCACAGTTTGTTTTGTTTTATGGCTGAATCTGAAATCGATGATACAACAAATAATGAATGTTCCAGTTCTTCAGTCACTATGCTAACCATCCATTAAACACACTCCAGATGGAGAGACTACAAAGGGATGGAAAACACGTGACAAGATAATACAAAAAAAAAAACTATAAATGAGGAGTGTCTTTTCATTATGCCGTTTCAGGTGTGTTGTGTAACTTACGGATTTTTGTATGAAGATGGTACTAAGAGAAACTTCCTGTCTGATTATGAAACCAGAGAATGGGCAACACAATGTTCCAACAAGCTCTCAAGATATTGAATTTCATTTAAACCTTAAGGGCTTTATATACACACAGGAAGATCAAACCTCTCTCTGTCTTTCTTCCTTTCCTCCAGGCTTCTTGCGTTTCATTTTCCATCCAGCTCTGTTGAAATGCAGCACTTATGCAGTTCCTGAATGAGCCACGAGATGGCGCTCTATTTCGCACAAATTCACCCAAGAGTAGCACGACTATCTACGCCGGGGCTAGTTGTCACAAGGGCTGTTACACAAACATGTAATTTCTCTAGGGCTGATTTTGTATGTTGGTTGCAAACATCAAATAGAAATATAATATTCTCTTAAAATAACAATATTATAATGAATACAACTGAAATGAACACAATAACACCACAGTGGATAAATTCAGCCAAATGACCACAATAATATAATATAATATAATATAATATATATATATATATATATATATATATATATATATATATATATATATATATATATATATATATATATATATATATATATTGTTGTTTTGTATTGTTCATAATTTATTATTCAAATTTTCACTCTTTTAAAAAAGGTTCTTTATTGGCATCAGTGGTTCCATGAAGATCCTTTAACATCCATAAATCCATAACCTTCTTTAAAGGTTGTAAATAAAAGGTTCTAGAAGAAACATTTTTGATTTCCTAAAGAACTATTCAGTGAAAAGTCCTTTAAATGACCATTTTTCTTAGTGTGAAGAACATTTTAATAATCTAAAGAACCACGATATAGAACCTTTACATTGTCACAATGGAAGCTGCCATTAAGCATGGCATGTTGTCACAAAAGGTCAATATGTTTTAAGTTAACTGTTTGGGCATTAGAGAAATGTTTAATCACTTTTTTGCTGGGACTTTAAGGTAAATAAACCCACCATGAGAAATATTCACTTGAGTTAAAATGGCAGCCTTGGACTTCTCCACAGACATTTTAGTGTCCTACACCTTCTCCCTAAAGCTGATTTCAGCAAGTCTGTGAAATGTATGTGTTGGTTTCCTTCACGGGAGTCAGTGGGTGGAGAGAGTTTTGACGGAGTGATTCAAGGCCATGAAATGAAAAGCTGAGAGCTCATATGGTCTCTCTCAGTATGTATTTTCCAAGGCTTAACTCACTCTGATGTGGTCTTGTTAACGTTACTGCAGCGCCAGCAAGGTTTTATATGGGTTTATGATATTAATTAATGTCAAAGCACAAGGTCATAAGACCGCCGTTAGGTAAAGTAGAAACTATTAAGTGCTTACTGATGTCTGTAAAGCTCTGACAGATATAAAATAGTATAGGCCTGTATAAACACACGTACAAGCCAAAAACGTCACACAAAAGTACTCTAATAAACACTCACTCATAAAGTGTGCACAATACAGTGGTGGAGATCCATTACTCACAGCTAAATTAAAGCGATCTGCGATGGTGCACATATAGTTTCTTTTCACACGTGAGTGTGTTTAAGGGTGCAATTTGAGGTGAGTCAGTTCCAGTTTATTCCTAAACACAGGATCCCTGAGTACAAAGAACAAAAATGAATCTGCCTTCTGTCTCCAGTGTTCAGGCATCTCACCCAATATCCTGATGATTTGAGAATGCATGAGGACATTCCATTTAAACCATTCATCTGTCATCACCCACTCCACCCACTGAAGGATACTGAATAACTACAGTTATCTCCAGCCTAACACCCTGAGCTCTCCTCTGAGCTCCTTAAAACACTCTCTCCACTTAAAAATTATTTGTTAGAAGCAGTGTTGGGGGTGACGCATGACAAGCAACTCCAGTTATGTAATCAGATCAATTTTTTACTAATAAAGTAAGTAGTAAAGTAATGCATTACTTTTAAATTTACAACAAAATATCTGAGTTATTTTTTCATTTAAGTAACGCAAGTTACTTTGTTTTCCCATTTATTGACTGACAGCACTCTTGTCCCCACGTTGAGAGAAATCACAAGTGCAGAGGCGTCGGTTGTAAACATAATGATTACTAGACTAAATGTGAGCAATCATTTACTAATCTCACTTGCACAAAAAAAGATTCAGGGCCCTATTTTAAAGGTGCACTGTGTAAATTTTAGTGGCATCTAGCGGTGAGGTTGCGAATTGTAACCGGCCACCGCTCACCCCTCCCTTTTCGAAGCTATGGTGGCCGACACAGGACAAAAATGTCCTCGTCGGAGAGAGCAGAGAGTAGCTAGCGCTCTATAGAGCAGTTTGTCCGTTTAGGGCTACTGTAGAAACATAACGGTGCAAAATGGCGATTTCACTGTAAGGGGACCCGCGGTGTATGTAGATAGAAATGGCTCATTCTAAGGTAATAAAAACATAACGGTACATTATGTAAGGTTTTTATACTCCACTGAAAACATAGTTATGTATATTATATTGCATTTCTGTTAACAGATCCTCATAAATACTACACACTGCACCTTTAACGATCTGAGCGCATGGTCTGAAGCGCGTGGCGCAGGTGCATTTAGGGCGTGTCCGAATCCACTTTTGCTAGTTTAACAACGGGAAAAATGGTTGTTGCGCCCGGCGCATGGTCTAAAAGGGTTGTCCCTATTCTCTTAATGAGTTATGGGTGTGTTTTGGGCATAACGTGCATTAAACCAATCAGAGTCTCATCTCCCATTCCCTTTAAAAGCCAGTTGCGCTTGCACCATGGCGGATTCACTATTTACATGGCGGAATTTGCGAGCGGAAAGACTGAACGCTTCTCCAGAGAGGAATCCTTTTATTTTTAATGTTTGGCATGTTTGAGTGCTGCTGCCCTGTGTGTGTAATAAGCAAAGTGTACACACGTTGTGTACCCGCCTATAGGCACATATTACTAACGCGCCCTTTAAATAACACAAAAAATACTGTGCTATTGACTTTAGACCAGGTTTTTGTCAATGGCGCAGTCATTTTCAATTGCCTCAAAATAGCAACGTGCCAACAATGTGCCTGAACACACCTCGTCTTTAGACTAGCACGCCCATGGGCGAACAGATGGGCGCGAGTGCATTTGCTATTTAAACAACGTGGCACTAGACGTGAAAATGATAACAGCGTCGGGCTGAAACTAGCAAAAAACACATTGCGCCGGGTGTATGATAGGGCCCTCAGTATTTCTCAAAAGGAATAAAATCAGTAAACTGCAAAATCAGAATACTACACAAACCTCCAATAATTAAATATGTTAAATAAAACAAATATTTTAATGCATTTAATCTCAATTTGACCAATGTACTTGGTGCTACCTTCGATGATTCAGTTAAACCATAAGCAAAAATTACTTTAGATTTTTTGTTTTTATTGGTGAAGTAGGCTATTAGTGTTAAATTTTCTTCTCCTGCATCCTATTCTTCTGCAATCCAGAATGGCAGCACAGCTGAAAGGTTTGTTTGAGCTGTGCCCTCTACACTGTAAAAAAAGTTGCTGCCTTATATTTTCAAGTACAATCAACTGGGATGTTTAAGTCATTTCAACTTAAATGACATTAAACTGACTTAAACAAATGAGCTGAATCTTGTACAAAAAGTTGAAAATTGCTTAACTTCTTTTAATGAGTTAAAGCAATGTAAAAACATATGTATTCATAACTTATTGATCATATAATTTTTTACAGTGTACTGTACAGGTGTGAATTTGCATTTCCTTCAGCCTTATTATTTCAATTTTGGTGTGACAGGGCCTTTAGATTTGCCAAAAAATATAACATTTTTGTTATTAAAAACAAAAAAATAAAAACAAGCCCAGCCCAGGTGAGAAAAAGTAACGCAAAAGTAACGGAACGCATTACCTTTCGTAAAAAGCAACTAAGTGACGCAATTAGTTACTTTTTAAATGGAGTAACGCAATATTGTTGCATTACTTTTAAAAAGTAACTTTCCCCAACACTAGAAATGAAAAGAAAACTATTTTTTTATTTATCTATCAAACTGCCTAGCAAACACTCAGAACACCTTAGCAGCCACATAGCACCCTACCGCCTATCACTGTAAAAAATTATTTAAAAAAAAAAAAAAACATTTCAAAAGTTAATTGAAATTAAAATAAAGATAATACAATGGAGATTGGTTTAATAAATATAAATTCAAAATATTATGTTATCTGAACCATTAATTATCAAAGCAGATTTGACACAAGAAAAAAAGTTGTGATGACAAATCATGAAAATAATTTTTACAATGTACTGACTCTACTCTACTAACCACCCAAAATACTCTTAACAGTTGTCTTTCAACCACTCAAAGCACTATCATCCTAGCAACCTGCTCAGAACGCCATTGCAACTATAGCAGAACTACATGAAACTAAGAAAATTAGCTTTTCTCTAAACTATTCTATGTTAGCGTTCTTGTAGGTCAAACAGTAGAGCATGATGCTAGCAATGGCAATGTCAAGGGTTCAGTTCCAAGGGAATGCATGGACTGAAAAAAGTTAGCTTGAATGCAAATTGCTTTGAAAGAAATTCTGCTGTCTACTGTTCACTATAATCAAATGTATGTTACTGTGGTGATTTTACATAAAGAGAGGAAAAACAAATGCTTACAACAGGCTATATGAAATCATGAATCATGAATGCGATGTGTCAGGATTTCGCATTAGCCGTTCACATAGAGGATAAACATGAGAAAGGCATGTGGCCTGTTGGGTAACATTTCAAGGTTGCAGTAGCATTTGTTTGGCAGCATGTGTAGCTGAGGAAGACGACTGTGAAGTGTGAGAGAGTGTTTTGGGTTATGTGCGTGTGTGGTCTCGGGCACTCTCAGCTTTTGTAGCTCTCTCTGTTTATTCATGGCTTCTCAAACACATGCAAGAGACAGCTGTTACGCCCAACCTCCATGCAGGCCTCACACAAGCCTGGGGCTGGATTTACACACACCAGCCAGATAGGTGTCACTATATCTGGGGTGGAGTGTGACGATTTATGGGAGCTGTCAAAACAGAACTTTTCGCTGTTAATTACAGTGTGGAAGGTGATAGATAGATGTATTTGTGTTTTTGGAGCATGGAGTGAATTAAACAAGTACAGCTATGTTTGGAATCTTCCATCAAAACAGTCTCGAATTTTTCCTTCTTTCATTAAAATGGCCTTGAATCAATTCAAAAGTCTCTTTTTTTCAGTGGGAGGAAATTTAAGAGACACTATCACTGCTTTATTACCTTGTGCAACTATCTGGAATCTCATGAAACACTGGCTTTTTTCCTATTGAGAATATTTTCCTCTTACCCTCCTCCCCATCCCGCTCTGCTCTTTCTTTCCTGTCTTCCTCTCCTCCCTGCTCCATGTGAGATTGAGTCTTCAAACAATAAATCCCTCTGCCTGCTCATTTAATCTGCATATCACTCTTCCATTGACCATTATCAACAAAATAGCCACCCATACTTAGCATGCAAATTATCTAGTTATTTGGAGAAAGAGAGAGAATGAGTGAGGCCCAGTGGGGGGTCTGCTGGAGGAGTGTGGGTTTCCTTTAACATAATGGGATTTCAACAGGGGGAAGGGGGCTATTGTCTTTTGGCAGCTCATTGAAACTCTTCAATTTTTTGGTTTTGTTGATAAGGTATACCTGTTAAACTGTCAACTTTTGTCTACAAAATGCTTTGAGCACATGTTACTTTCTACAATTGTTCACACTACAAAACCACCTCTGACAACAGTTTAGCTGAGCACACCGACATGTTTTAACAGTCAGAACTCGGAAGAAAGCTTAAAGGAATGTTCCAGCTTCAAAACAAGTTAAGCTGTATCTATTGATCAAGGCATTAAAGCGGAAATTAACAGCTCACATTAATTATTTAAGCTGTAAAGATTGTTCCAGGAGAAATAACTTAGTTATTCATCATCAGACACCATGACATCAACAGTTTACATAACAAAAAAGACACATTATTGCCTCAGTCTGAAACTTAAATGAACCTTAATCTGAACCTTTACTGAAACCAAACTTTTAAAGTGCATTTAAATGCACTTATTCAGTTCACGTTTATGAGCTTTAATTTTTTAAGTAAATTAATACTTCATTCAGCAACAATGCATTAAATTGACCAAGAGTGACAGTAAAAAATTTTTTTTAATTATTTTAAATAAATGCTGTTCTTTTGAAATTTCTATTCATCAGAGAATCCTAAACATTTTTAGTTTCAACAAAAATATTAAGCAGCACATGTATTTTCAACAGTTTGCCATAGTAAGTTTTTTCAATAATAAGAAATGTTTCTTGAGAACCAAATCAGCATATTAGAATGCAGTAATGATGCAAAAAATTCTGATTTAATTTTAAAATATAAAGTAGAAAACATATATTTTAAATTGACAACCTTTCAAAATATGACTGTTTGCTGCTGTATTTCAATTAAATAAATGGCCTTGGTAAGAGACTTCTTTTAAAAAACAATACAAAAAAAATCTTACAGACCCCAAACTTTTGAATGATAGTTTAACTGCAAGCACAGGGTCAGAAAGCAGTTGTATCACACTATAGATTAATGTAATGTAATTTAATGTAATATTCAACTCAATTTTTTTATTTATGTAAATTTCATTCTTTGTTGAAGTGTGTGCATTAAAAAAAAGTTTAAACTATAGCCCTATATGAACTGTATAGCAGCCCAACACTTTGTTACACCAATCAGCATCTGATGTCTTCTGTCTTTCCACGTGTTACATCAGCTTTGCTAAGCAAAGCAACACCGCCCCATCCTCCAGTTCTCCTTTACTCTGACCCATCAAGCATTCGGCTGTGTAGTTTGATATAGTATAGTTTACATTACATGGAAGTAGGGCAGTACATGAGGGATCAGGCCAGCCACGGCCGCCACGAGGTAAATCAAATGCACTGGAGGTATTAGGCAGGATTTTCCTACTATATTAAGAACACAGACACAGGGGTCAGAGGAATGACACAAGAGAGGACCAAACATCATGCAAACATTACCTGAACAAAATGAGAGAATGTGATTCTCAAAATTTTGTAATCGAGTGAGAAGGAAAATGCCTGCATGGTTTTTGTAAGCTACACTTTGTCCCAGATGGAATGTCAAAATATGTATTTTAGAGAATATAGAGAAAGAAAGAAAGCTGATAAATATGTTCTAAGTCTTATTGTTGAAAACTTGTAACACTTGGCAAACTGGATGGGAAAGACTGGAAGAAGTTCAGCAAAAAGTACCAATACAATATGCCAACATTTGCTCCTTTTAGATAAAAGCATCTGCTAAATGGATAAATGTAACACATGTTTGGCATGCAATTTAATATGGCATAACCCATATATAAATATTACAAGCAGTACAAAAAAACATAATTGATCAAACAAATCTTTCAAGAAACTGCACAAAATTCCACCAAGTAAAAACGAATTCAGACTCTGAATGAGGCTCAGAGCAAAAATGCCACTGAAAGTGACATAAATATAGTTAGAATTCAAAATGTAGGGGCAAATAACTGTTCTATTATGAACCATTTTATATATGTGACCCTGGACTACATCTGAAAGCTGAATATATAATTTGAATATATATTTGAAAATCTGGAATCTGAGGGTGCAAAAAAATCTAATTATTGAGAAAATCGCCTTTAAAGTTGTGCAAATGAAGTCCTTAGCAATGCATATTACTAATAATAATACATTTTTGATATATTTACGGTAGGAAATTTACAAAATATCTTCATGGAACATGATCTTTACTTAATATCTTAATGATTTTTGGCATAAAAGAAAATAATTAATTTTGACCCATACAATGTATTGTTGGCTATTGCCACAAATATCATGATTGATATTGCCACCCGTGCGACTTATGACTGGTTTTGTGGTCCAGGGTCACATATTATATTATTATTTTGGCCTTGAAAATCAACTCCAAGGGAAATATATATATTTATTTATATATATTTTTAGATTTTCAGAATTTTATAGACAATTTATTTTCAAAACTAATCGAGCCATTTGAAATAAAAGAATTACACATAGTATGTATGCTCTTTTATATGCTTATGTCGGCATGCATAAGGTAAAAAAAAGCCCCTGAAAATCAACTCCAGGGTGAAAATATTACCCCTTAATAATTTTTTTTTTTTTTTTATCTGACACTGCTCTGAATCCATTAGATTGTGTCTAAGCACTAAGTAATCTGTGGTCAGTTTCAGGCCAACTGGAGCGCTACTCTTTCCTGCATTCCTTCTTGCACTCACCCCTCCTGATCTAGATTTTTAACACAACCACCCATTTAGAATGAACCTTCCCTGCGTTCGGTCAGCAGAGAGCCGTTGATGAGGTGTATCAGCAGCAGGAGTGTGTAAATGTACTTTTCCTCCATTTGACAGAAGATTCCCATTTGAGACCAGACCAAGTCAAATGTGTACCAAGCCATTAGCGGTGCTGTACACAGACACAATGTTGCATGTGGTGTTTTTCCTAAACGGAGCTGCCTGGGTATTTTGTGTTTGACTTTCCTGGTCTGTTCTCACTCGGACTCGTGCACCGCAAGCAAGGAAATTAATGAAAGGAATTAACAATGACTGAAAAGCACCCCAGAAACAGCTGCACATTATGAAACACCTATTAACATTCTTTTGTTAAGTGAGTATCTGAGAGAGAGAGACAGTCACATGGATAGACATGCACACACTGAAGTATTATTCTGATGAACGTTTCCCCCCATATTAGTTTAGTCACAGGTTTCAAAAAATATTGCTGTACAGCAATGAAAGCTGGATTATTGAGGATCAGGTGAGTTAAGTTAATGAGCAGCTTAATTCAGATAATATTCTTACTATGGCAATCATGTGATAATTTGATCTTTAAGCGACTTTGAGACTTTTCCATGACCTCTTTTTTAAGCAATCTGACTTGTACCCAAATAACAGATGCTAAAAAACAGACCAAAAAATGCCACACACTTTAAAAAATATTCAATTAAATTCACCCTAAAAATACCATGACAGTGTTATGTGTGCTCAGGATGGCTGTATAAATTACAACTTATATAACATTATATTTCATTAAGTGATGTAATGTTACTATACCAATCTTGAACTACCAACATCAGCTTTTTTTCTTTAAAATGTACTGATAACCACCATAATAATAATATAGGTGGTAAAATAGAAAGTTGATGAATCAGAGTTCAGTGTAAAACATGGCCAATACTCATATATAGTGGATGCACAGGGTCATACAAACAAAGACAAAACACCATCACATGACACTAAAATAATGGAATAAACATTAAAGGGGCTATATAAGAATTTCCATGCATTAATTGCTTTGCCAATGTGTGAACAGCTTGTAACGAAAACTTAAAATTAGACCTTTCCTGACTTCCTCGGTTGCCTATGAAAGCCTGTAGACTGATTTTTATGTGAAGGACTCGGGACGTTTTTGCTGGGAAAATCGCGTCACTATGGAGTGTGTGTACGAGTGCGAGCACAAGCAACAAGTTGCTGACTGCAGTTCACTTAATGGCCACAGGTGTCGCTAATCACAAGGGTTTCTGAATTCTACATATAGCCCCTTTAAAGGTAGGGAAGGCAGTTTCTGGAGAGGCTAGCAATAGCGAGCTAGCTTTGAAAGCATACGATCCCACCCTCCCTTGAGAGCATCTTCAAAGCCACGCCTCCTTCAAAACACATGAATGCACACAGCAGGAAGCAAACAAAAGCGTCACAAGAGGCGGAGTTAAATTACCTCATGTCTCAAAGCACAATAATAATGTCACAAAGTACAATAATAATGAACATAAACAACTTAAAGAGCACTGACCTGTGCCACCTGACTGCTGCAGATTCATTTCAGCGTTGATGGTGTTGCTATTGAAACACATAAATTCGAGTCATGAACCGCTCAGAGTATAACGTCACAGGTTTCCATCTCTTCCAAATTACAGTAGTAATGGCGTGAACGCAGCATAAGCTTGTTGTTTTGGTTCAGGAGGAACTGTAAAAGGTGGCTTCTGTTTCGGTTGCAGGGCTCATACTGACGTCTGTCTCTGCATAGCATGAAACATGCTGATGATGTGCGATATCTGTAGGATACGCTGAGGTATGAAAATACATACTGTACTTTGATAGGCAAGTAGGACATTGTATGATTGGATGAACATATATATCATCTCAAAGACGATATATATATACATATAAATACATTTAGACCACTTAACATAGTTATTGCTATCAGGATGTAAAGAGACTTTCAATCAGTATAACAAAAATGTTTTCTGGAACAAATCCTTTAACTACATAACAGGAAATGTTGCACAAAATACCCTAATGTACATTACACAATTATTTATACAGAATGCAGTCATGATTAATGTGTCATGCTAGGACTTCTAGGAATGTTGTTTTACTGTTTTTTGTTTTTTTTTACTGTAAGTTATATGGTAATTAATTTATAGTTTTTAATTGCAAAAAAAATAAATGGGACAGTAAAATTACAGTAAAATTACATATAATGCGATGTAAAACCAGATACAATTTTCACTATCTGTGGTAAGATAATTTACAGTAAACTAATTGAGAGGTTTTTATTGGGTTTTAACTTCTGTAAAAATTACAAACATTTTCAACAGAAATTTGTTACAGAAATTTTTTACAGAATTTTCAGAATTACGATGACGAAAAGATTCAAGGCCCCCATATCTAGCTACCAGAATATCATAGAAACTTGGGTGGGGCTCTTTTCTCTTGGGTCACTAAACAACCACCCTATAGCAACAATTGTGGCGGCACATTTTGCATGGACAAGCACTCTCGCAATTTCTTTAGAAAATGTAAATATCTCGTGGCATTTTAGGTCTCACATTTATCTAATGTGTAAAACGGACATGGAAAACTATTTTAGCCCCCGATGGAAATACAGTGAACACTCAAGCTAACATGATCTGGAGCCAGGCTAGGTTAATGTTAGGCCCTTTTCACACTAAATACATAAGCACCACATAAGTGGCGCGTGAGCAGCTTGTGTCTATTGTGCTTTCACACTACAAGATGCTCTGACTGATTCACTAAATGTCTATACCATGAAACAGGAGTTACTATACACAGCAGTTGAGACGCATTTTTTTTTTCAAATTCAAGTTAGATATTTTTTATTTTACCATTCTTTAAATTGAATTAGTTATTTTAGGCTAAACAGATGTGAATTGCGTGAAGTGTCTCACCTCTCTCACACAGCAAAAGAAAACCAAATGCTTCTTTGGCACCATGAAAGCCACAATACAGTGTTAGGAACGACAAATTGTTGTCAGAGTGTGTGCATGTGAGAGGAAAGAGTGGAGAAAGAAAGGAGATAAACATTGCAGTAATTAGGTGTCAGGTTTAGCTGGATAATCTTGAGTGGAATATTGATATAGTGCTTCTTATGGCCTGGTGTAAGTTAAAAAACTCTTACTAGCTTCACTTTAATGTATTCTTAAAGGCTACAAATGTCATATTTTGTTAAAAGATCAGCAGAAAAGCCTTTGCCCCCCTCTATTTAAACAGAACCATACAGACTGCTCTGCTCTGCTATCACATAATCAATTTTCTTTGAGGGACTTTCTTTCAGATGTGAGTCTGATTGTGAGTCAATCCCTGAGTTCATAAAGATCCATGAATCAGTTTAAAGTGATATTGAATACTGTGTATTTGTGTAATTAATTCATGAGAAAGCAAAGAGATAAGGAATGCTGACAGATGGATAAAATATTCAGGTGAATGTGAAAGGGAGACAAATGTTTGTATAATAGACATTAACTCCAAACATCTTTCTGCCAGAAATGCGGATAAGCAAAAAAGAACAGACATAATGATAAACTTTAGCATCATTGATCAGATTTATTTACACTCAGGCATAATCGTCAGGCACACATCCATGCTATTCAATTATAGGTGCACCAAAAAAATGGAAAAACTATTTGAAGCTTGTCTTTGAATAATACTGTCTCAAAAGCATCTGTTATATGTCTTGCTTTTGGCTAAGACAGTTATAGGGTTCAAAAAAAGAATATTGTACTGGGTCACCATATGCTTTTGTCCTGGTTTCATCATCATATGTGTTTCTGGCTGTATAAATCTCCAAAACTCACATACCACCGAGATTTATCAACAACTATAAACTATAAACATCACTATAAATATGGACATTACAGCAGGAGCATGTCATTGGTTTGGCCTATGGCTTTCAACCCTTCCTTGGCCAGCGTTTTCTCATAACAGATTTCTCATTTATCATAAATACACATGCACAGGCCTTCTGCCCATTTCCAGGTTACAAATCACCAAACTTAACTTTTCACAAGTTAAGAATGTCCTCTTTTATTTGTTTGAGATTAATAATTCAGTCCGGCTCCCACTTCATCACCAAATGGCTTTATGATGTATGTGGCAGAAATCACATTCAGTTGAGGAGTCACTGCTATAAATCTATTAGTTTTACAACACAAACATCTATTTCTAAAGTTCTTGCACCAGAATCCCAGATCGCTAAAAATAAAGTGTCCCATTCAAATGCGACCAAATTTTCAAGATATTTTAAATCACCTTAGCGAAAAAGTTTTCACTTTGAACTTATTACACTCATTTCACTTTGTCTCCAATTTTCCAATAAAGACATAATGTAGGTGAGGAAGACACCGCAATCCCAGTATCCCACCTTTTTTCTGAAATATCCTTTCTGATCCAATAAGGAACGTTTCGTTAAGAAAAACACACTTCCCATTGGTCAGAAGGTAGGAGGTTTCAAGGCGCCCCGTGGAGAGGCGCTAGGGACAGTGAATGAAGGGCTGCTTGAAACCGTTTTATCATTACTGTGGGGCAATGTGGAGTCAGCGTATCAGCTTTACAGAGATAGAGCTGCAGATTCAACAGGAGTGGCGGAGAAAGTTTCTTACATTGTTTTAAGGGAGAGGAGGGCCGAGCGTAAAAGGAGGCAGATGTTTGGGAATTCTGATGATGAAATATGTGGAGGAGTCTCGAAAAAGTGGTTATGAATACCTGAACGCAAGACTCTGAACTGGAGGATAGTTTGTGACTCGCCTTGTACGAGTGATCGGTCACGTCTGGAGCTACAGATCGGAGTTGAGGAATATCACATTGTAGCACAAGCCTAAGTTTCACAGTAAATTCCAGTAAGTTTACATTTGTTTGTGTTCGGTTTCCATGCGATAATAGATTAAATCTCTTTTTAGAGCTTTATCTGTGTAGATATATTTAATCTTACCACTTATTCACTTAGTCAGTGAAACAATCCTTTGTTTAAAAGTTTTCCCAAAACTCGTTTTCACGTTTTATTTAAACTTATTACTACTATACGTTTTATGTTTTGTATAATTGTATTGCTACTAAGTAATCCAATTGTGACATTTTAAATTGTTATTAGTAATTGTTAATTAGAGACACTTATTCCAGTAGTGACTAGTGTTTATCTAATTATTCACTAGTACTTAATCACGGCATACTAGTAGCTTAGTTCTTAATTTGCTTCTAGTGACGAACCCCATACTGACGTTGTAACTTTACCATTGTTACTGGTAACAAATTGCAGATTTTGCTACTGAATTCTAGGGGGTGGTCTTTAATATAACTAGTAACTTTTTTTTATCTCACTAGTTACAATGCACTAGCTCAGAAGTTAGTTGTTTCATATGTAATAACTAGTAAGAATGGCTACTTTTATAATTACAATAAAACATTTTACTAGTAAGATGATGGGTATGTTACTAGAAACGCTAGTACTAAGAAAACTGAGACTAGATACTAATAAATTTGAATAGTTAAGGATTAAGTACTACTACCTAATGAATAGTTAATACTAAAATTTAAAATAGGTACTACCAACAAATATAATGCATTGTAGTCAGAAGTGAATAGTTGCTACGGAAACCCCCTAGGAATTGCATCCAAGATTTGCTGCAAGTAACATTTCTGCTATTTGGATAATGACTAACTGAATAGATAATTTAGAAAAGTATGTGTATTCAATGATTTGTAGTGAAATTGTTAAAGATACTATTGTATTTCTTAATAGTAGTTAAAATAGGAACTAGAAACATAAAAATAGGTACTAGTTAGTTGTGAGGAATAAATGTTAAAACGATTTTCCATATTTCTGTTTTCCAGGCGACAATTATGGCGGTATGGGAAGACGGTCCGTGTATTCGCAAAGCATGCTACATGTTCATCACAACGCTTCTGCTTGAACTGTGTTCAGCCGAGTATCATGGAGAGAAGGGTATATTCATCCCAGACCACGGGTTCTGCCAGCCCATATCTATCCCCCTGTGCACAGACATACAGTATAACCAAACTATCATGCCAAACCTCCTGGGACACACCAACCAGGAGGACGCAGGACTGGAGGTGCACCAGTTCTACCCCCTGGTCAAAGTTCAATGTTCTCAAGATTTGAAGTTTTTCCTCTGTTCCATGTATGCGCCAGTGTGTACAGTTCTAGAACAGGCAATTCCACCCTGTCGTTCTTTGTGTGAGCGTGCAAGACAAGGGTGCGAGGCCCTCATGAACAAGTTCGGCTTCCAGTGGCCCGAACGACTCCGCTGTGAGAACTTTCCAGTGCATGGAGCTGGAGAGATCTGCGTGGGACAGAACAAATCAGACCCCGACATCCCGACGACAGACCCCACGCCACATATACCAGACCCCTTCACTCCACGCATGCATCTGCCACGCCAAAGTCAGGCTTTCACTTGCCCTCTTCAACTCACAGTCCCTTCCTACCTAAATTACCAGTTTTTGGGGGCGAAAAACTGTGGCGCCCCTTGCGAGCACAAACAGCCACATGGGCTGATGTACTTCAAGGAGGAAGAGGTCCGATTCGGTCGGCTCTGGGTGGGAATCTGGGCTATCCTGTGCTGTGTGAGTACCCTGTTCACGGTCCTCACTTACCTTGTGGATATGCGCCGGTTCCGTTACCCAGAGCGCCCCATCATCTTCCTCTCCGGGTGTTACTTCATGGTGGCGGTGGCTTATGCAGCTGGGTTTTTGCTGGAGGATAAGGTGGTCTGCATTGACAAGTTCAGGGATGATGCTTATAGGACTGTGGCACAAGGAACTAAAAAGGAGGGCTGCACCATTCTCTTCATGATCCTGTATTTCTTTGGCATGGCCAGCTCCATCTGGTGGGTGATCCTGTCTCTCACCTGGTTCCTTTCTGCTGGAATGAAATGGGGCCATGAAGCTATCGAAGCCAACTCTCAATATTTCCACCTGGCAGCATGGGCCGTCCCCGCTGTGAAGACCATCACTATCCTCGCCTTGGGACAAGTGGACGGTGACGTGCTGACCGGCGTATGTTACGTGGGCATCTACAACGTTGACTCCCTACGTGGATTCGTCCTCGCCCCCCTCTTCGTTTACCTCTTCATCGGAACGTCTTTCCTTCTAGCAGGATTTGTCTCGTTGTTCCGCATCCGTACCATTATGAAGCACGACGGCACCAAGACAGAAAAACTGGAGAAGCTGATGGTACGGATTGGTGTTTTCAGCGTCCTCTACACCGTTCCAGCTACCATCGTCATTGCATGTTACTTCTACGAACAGGCGTTCCGTGAACAGTGGGAAAAAACCTGGCACATGCAGACATGCAAACGCTTTGCCGTGCCATGCCCGGCCAACAACTTTGCGCCCATGTCGCCTGATTTCACTGTGTTTATGATCAAGTACCTCATGACTATGATCGTAGGAATCACATCAGGATTCTGGATCTGGTCTGGAAAAACTGTACAGTCGTGGCGAAGGTTTTACAAAAGGCTGGGCAACAACCAAGGGGAGACAACAGTGTGAACAACTGAACTTTGTGGACTGCTTGTGAGAAATACAGGTCAATATTGAAAGGAAACGTGAACTGCGATCAGGTCACACATACTACGTTGAACCATGCTGATGGTAAAAGACACTGCTGTGTGAGCCCAGCATGATTCTTTTCTCATTTAAAGCGACATACAAAGTGCCCAGACTTTGCCAACACTTTTGAAAGCACAACTCCAAAGAACATGCATTTCTCTAATGGACTAAAAACGTAAGCCTTGGAAACCCTACTAATGATTTTTATGGAAAAGATGACATAATTCTTATTTTCTATACTGATGTTATCAGGAGTTTACGCCGTGATTTCTTCACCCGATGGCGGCCAGAAATGTCTGCAATTTAGTCTTGTGCCTTGCAGTACTGATCAGTTCCTGTTGTTGAATGAATGTCTCTCTTGTTTTGTTTTGTTTTTTACCACATTTTTGGTCATTTTCTCATAGATTACATATTTTAGTATCTGGTTGCACATGGCCATTTATTTAGATTTTAGAACTAGTTCAATTTAATGTCATGAGTTGCTTATTCATCCATGTTGCCATATCAAGTCAGGTCTCATGAAGTAATTTAATATTCCGGCATTTTAAAGGCCTTAGCGATGTGAAAGTGACTGACAGGATTACAAATGTATAGCTTAGAGGTATGTACAGGAGGAAATGTTACCATATTTCATTATTTGTAAATATCACATTTCTGTCAAAAGATGTATGATGTATTTAAGCAGATTAATTTTGTTTAAGGCCTTTTTCAATTTCACTTAATAAAGTGATTAGATTTTTAAAAGCTGCTTTCATTGGCTTGATTTTGTTTGCACAAATGGCGACTTGTCTTTTCCCTGGTGACACTTTGATATTTCCCCCAGAACAGTTGTTAGCAAGTAGTTGAAACTGATAGAAGCATAATTTACTACAATAACAGGCCTCAAGTGAGTAGCCCTCCATGTGTCTCGAGTCCATTAATGGTTTCAGTGTGTAGCTTGAATCTAAGATGGAAGAGCAAGGAAAACAACAGAAAATGGTGAACAAAAGAATCAAGGGGGTCTATGATGGTGAAAGAGTAAACATTTCTCTTAAGAAAGAAAAAAACAAAAGTGGCCTACAAAAACAGGATATAATCGCGGATGGCGTGAAGTTTGCCACCTTGCCTCTGGGACAACAGGAAGCCCTGAGATGCACCAAAACATAAGATCTCTTCCCTTCTTCTCCAGATGAAACTGGATACCACTTCATTCTTTAGGGTGAGGGAAACGCCCCATCCCACATCCCCTTCTCCTGTTTTTTTTTTTTTCCAGGGGGTTGGGGGATGTTTCTCAGTAAGGGCATTTGGAAGGTGATGGGGGTGGGTGGGTTACAGTATCTGTGAGAATACAGTAGATTCAGTAGGATTTTGAGGAGGAAGGATCCAGAATTCTTGGTATCTGGAATACCACAGATTATGATTACAGGTACATGGCAAAGAGACATAATTCAACAAACCTTCTTCTGTAAAACATATTTTTAATCTATATTTTGCAGTTGTTTTTCCAGTATAATATGATTATTTGTGTGGGTACATGCCCCCCCCCCAGCGTCTCATTGGGTGTGTTGGCACTCAGTGCCTCTGGGGATGTGAAGTGTGTAAAATTCACAGCGTGTGCAGCCAAGGAATGTCCATCACTTGGATTGATGGTTGGGTTAATGGAATTTTTTACAACGGCGTTAACTGTCAATGTCTAATTTGCTGCCAACACACACACTCATACATGTTTATAAGGTGATATATAGGGCATTTTTAGGAAACACTGCCATTTGTGTGTTATACGTGTCCCTATACTGATAGAATTAACTGATACTGAACTTATGCTCCCTTCACATGCTATCAGTTTCCTAGTTAAAAATTGGACATGAACGCTTTTTCAAGTCATATTTACCGTTGGGAAGCTTGGGGATAATTTTGATACCAAAGTTCCCGAGTTGGGCGTGCCATAAACTTTAAACATGGCTGCTGTGACTGGTATTCTTTATTAGTTTTTTCCACAACAGCTACGTCACCTTGTCTTGTAATTAAAGTAATGCATATTTACATAGGCTATATGAATAATCATTTGAAGCGTATTGTACAGCGAAAATAGCCTGTATTTGACCGAAATTCCAGAATCATCAGCAAGCTGACTATCTAGAAAGCGCAGTGAATGTTTATATTGTTGTCAGTGAATGGGACGCTAAATATCATTTTGGCTTTAATAAGATTTTCCCAAAAATAGGCAAGAATAAACCTGGTGTCCCCCACAATTCCTGTTCTTTCCGACAAGCTCGTAATCACGACTTTAGAACTAGCACATAAAGGCAGCATAAGTCACAATATTTAATACATTTAAATACCAAATTTGTCCTTGTCCTGGCATTTTTTTGTTCACCCTTGTTTTGCTGTGACATCCCCCTTTAAAAATACTGATCTTTGTGACATCATTTAGGGAAGTTACATTAAAAATGACCACGTACTGTAGTTCAAACAAAGGGAAATTTCTCATACATATAGTCTTTATCAATATTTTATTATGTGTACACATTGCCTTGTCAACCTCAATAGTTAAACAATAGTGTTCCTGGCACAAGAAAACTAACTGTAAATAATGTGCTTGACAATATTTGATAGCTTAGACTAATAGACTTTTTTTGCACTGATCTTAAACTCCTTCAACATTCAACACCAAAAACATTAAAAAGGGTTGATATCAAACTTTGAAAGATGAATGTCATGGGTTATTTAACTTGTAATGTTTGATTTCATACTAGGTACAGTATATAAAAACTGAGTGATAGTAACAATTTACCCAGTTATCTTAAAATTATAAATTTGAAACTTAGTGTTATGAGGTTGAAATAACGCAACACTTTATGGTTGTGCTTAGGGCTAGTAATGATAAATATTGATGTATATAGATAGATATATAGAATGAAAAGGCGGTAACCATATATTTAAGACAGGGAATAAATTGAAAAATTGTCCATTGAGCAGGAACTGAAAATTCACCCTATTTTCTAAATGCTTGTTATTGATTTTACTGTGAATGTTTCATCAGTGCGTATCTTTACTTTTTTTGACCTCGTCATTTTTATTTCAAAATATGGTAACTCGGTTTTCCAGTGAAACGGCAGACGTCTCTCTTGTGACATGCTAGACTTCTCCAATCCTTCAGTCCTCTTAAACCCTGCCCCTTTCTTACAATTGACTGCAAGCTCCCATTCAGATCTGCCTTGGACATCTCAAAATTCAGCCCTCAACCGATGTATAGAGCCAAGTCGTTTCACTCGGATACACATCCCAATAAAGAAAAAAGATCTGTCTCTAACTTCCATTTTAACGCAACTTTCAAAAAGTAATATTTGTTAACCACTAATCTAAATATTTGGAAGAATGAATCTCCTTATTGTATGTTTATCGCTGGTTAGGGCAGTGATACTTTGGGCCCCACGGTGGGAAAAAAATTTTTCTTGAAATTTTAACAGTAACAGCAAAGCCACAAATGCCACGGTCTCCTGAGAATTACTCATATATTAGTGCAAAAGTCATTCTTAGGACAAAATTCAGATGTATTTGTCATTACAACAGGTTGTCTGTGAATGAAAGTTTTTCAATACAACACAAGAAGCATGTCTGTTTTAAGAATTTCTTAAGAATATACAGCTCTGGAAAAAATTAAGAGACCACTTAACATTGATGTTAAGTGGTCTCTTAATTTTTTCCAGAGCTGTATTGTACAGAAGAATATATATTGTACAGAAATAACCAGATGCTAAACCAAGCTTTACACACTAGTTAAAGTAGGCATGAAACGGAAGTTGTGATAGCCTTTTCTTCCCTATTGTGACAATATCAAAGTGAAACGGCTTCTCAAACAAGAAAAAATGTAGGGTGGGACTTGATTTTGTCCAGTGGGAATTGATAGGATCATTGTTTGCTATTGCTAGCATATGCATGGGTTTTGATGGCATAGTTGCACATCAAACTCTATAATGGACATTAGTGCATCATCCTATACATTGCCACCAAGTGTCAAGCCATTGTATGGCCGACGGCCAGTCAGACATGCCAAGCTGCTTCAAAATATCAATCCATTCCTTCTATCCTAGGAGACTATTGCAGTTAAAACAATGGTGTAGCATCAAGTTACATCTAAGGGGTCATATCATTGTTAAATTTTCCAAGTATTGATTTTAGATTGGGAGCAAATTCTGATTAAACATCTGTCCACTAAATTGGGCATCATGCATCACTAGCTATATTCATTTAAAATCCATACTATTACTGTGACTGTTCTTGCAAATACTTTATCTGCAGCAACTTTTTGTAAATAAATGTATTTGTGTTATTAGAATGTAATTTGCAGTTACATCAAATAAGTAATGATTACTTAATGAATTACTTTACTCATTACATCAAAAAGTAATCTGATTAAATTATGCATGTTGCTTGTAATGCGTTACTCCCAACACTGCTCCTTTCAGATGAGATTGAAAACACCTGATCACTAGTTTTTCCACAGTCTGAAAACATCAATAGATCAATGTAGATTTCAGTCTGAGGTTTTCTCAGAGGAGAGCTACAGTAGAAATGAATCCATTTTGAACATAATCAGAATTATCAGCTAATAAGGGTAAATCGAACATACTCTGGTAGACTGGAGGGTGCGTGAGTGTTTTCTACGTAGTCTGAGATGGGTTTCCACAGAGTTGTACCTTCACCGGCTGTAAAGATCTTTGATGGAATCACGTCCTCATGTTTTGATATCAAAGATATGCGAAGTTCAACTTGTATGAAGTTGAACAAACACAATCGAGTTTGCAATAATTGAAGCTGTATTATAGTTTTCACATGATTTTATATAATTTTATTCATTGTTTTGTTAAATACACACAGTATTGCTGTTTTATCACTGTATTATGTTTAATGCAGTATCTCTTCAATTAAAACCATAAATGCATACTGTCCATACTGCATAGTAGACATCTGAAAATCTCTTTAAAAAAAAAAAAAAACAAGTTAAAATCTTGTTTTCATTGTCCATTTTGATTACATGGCGACTTTAACAAAAGAACCCACAGGTTCTCTGAATATGGCCACACCTTGAAGATTTATGGTCACCCACAGTCAAGCCTATTTGGTTAACAGGTACATTTATCTGTGATGAACATTTTGAGCACATTTTTGTGGAAGTCCCAGGTGCCTTCAACCTCCTGAAAGAAACACGTTTTCCCAGGTAACTGCACACCCCATTATAGGAACAGTCTTTCTGTCTCTTGAGATACAATTACCTGAATTTGTATCGATACTCAGCTCACAAACAAAGCTTTAACCTATGTTTTTCAAGGTGTTAACAATGTTTACCTGTGTAAAGAGCTGTCTCAGCAGATCACCCTGATTGTTGAGGTATCTGATGTCTATTCTGTGCCCTCTCCTTGATAGAAATATGAAAAGGAATTTGATGGCGGGGTTGCCCAGGGAAACATTCCTTCTTGATACATAATATTTCCCTCCAGTTCAGTTTCCCAGAGAACAGATCAGGGAGTATTTGTGCCAAAAATATTGGATTGAGTTGCTACACTTTCTCCTACTCTTTTTATTTCGGTGTATCAGGTCTATTATCTGCACCCTTAAAGACTTGTATTTTTATCATTTTATTTTCTTCCTTGAGGTCAATATCAGAGTTATGCTGCCTTCACGTGCTATCGGAAATTTCGTACTTTCCACTTCTGAAGTCGTGATTACGAGCTCATCGCATTCAAGCTTTGACTTGAAAGGGCGTTCAGGTCCAATTTATAGGAAACTAGTATTTACGATAATTCTGATTATTAGCATTAGTCAAACAGAGCAGAGCAGTTGCAAGTCTCAGTGCTGCTCTCTGCAGGTCAGGTGGAGTATTGCAATAATAGTGCGCATGCGCGAACCAAGCCTGCGGCACTCATGTTGAAAACTGAAGCCAAAACGTCTCGATCGCCCCCAGGTGGCTGGTCCCAGTATAGCTCATAACCCCCGCCCCTCCATGTATTCTAATGGACGCGAGACAAACTAAACAATCAAATTACACTTCAAATATTTTTTCCCAAAGATGGTTTCTGTAATTTAAGGCATTTTTTATCACGTTGATTTCATTTCAAGTGTTCGTTTTTTAAATAAGTTTGGTTTTAGTTAGTTATTTGATGCTATAAAAACGGGGGGTGTGACGTCATGATTGACAGCTGAGATTGACAGCTTCTCTGAGTGAAGTTGTCACTGAGGCACCAACGGACTTTTTTCGGGATTTTCGGGAGGAGATTGGAGCTTTAGCTTTAATTTCTACATTTCCATAACTTTTTATTTCACACTGACAGTTGTTCTGCATCTGCAAGAGTGTGGGCTGGCTTTTGATATCGCGGCTCTACTTCCTGCTCTCTACTGCGCAGACTCCGGTCCCGAGGTCACTACTGCACAGACTCAGTCCAAAATCTGCGCAAGATGTCAGCACCATATTTGGATGTTGGCAGCTTCACTTTTCTTCAGTGGAAGGTAGTGAAGACGCGTCGTCCATATTTTTTACGGTCTATGGCGCAAACACGTCCGTCGTTCATTAACTGTTTGAATCACGTTGTCTGTGTTCGTCTAAAGTTTTTCCCCCTAAATCAAAAAGCAGATGGTGATTTAATGGTTGCTACGCTCAGCACATGATTAGCTGTACATAAAATAAGATTTTTTAAATACACGTTGTCTTGTAGGCTATGTAAGCTATGTAATGCATTTTTGGAATATTGCAGTATTTATTATAAATTATTTGTCCGTGCACATCCTTATTTTATAAATTCATGTGCCCTCATAAATTTTAATCAAAATAACTTCCTCTCCCTCTTGCATTTAAAGTCGCGAGGGCGGGACCTGTCACTCATATGAGATCACAGCAATAGCAAATCACAACGATCCAATCAATGCCCATTGGACAAAATCAAATCCCGCCTTAATTTTTCTTGTTCGAGAAGCCGTTTCACTCGGACATACTTCACAATAGGGAAGAAAAGACTATCACAACTTTCTTTTTAGGGGCCGTTTTCATGGCACCGTTTTCAACTAAAAACGGAAAACGTTCTGGCCGCTCATTTACACGACAACGTTTTTAGGGGGGGCCTGAAGGCGCAAACTTTTAAAAACGGATTTCAAAATGCAAGTTTTACTGTTATTGTGTGTACTCTGTGTAAACTAACGCCAACTACTGGCCAGACATGCATAATACAGGTTTTTTAGTTGTTTTCATGAATCCGTGTGAACGGGATCATTTTGACAACGTTGTCGTCTGTACACGAAAAACGCAAAGGAAAACCTTTTCCATTTTTAGCACATCTTTGTCGTTTAAACATACCCTTTTTGCCCAATTTAAAAAGCTAGAAAGCCGACTTGTGCTTGAGTCGCGAGATTCCTTAAGTTTTACAATTAGCAAGATTTTTTATAGCATGAATAACCCTCATTTCATTTTTAAGTCTACATTGTAAAGTGAGCATTATCTTGTGACAGGTTTACAATACACAATGAAATGCACCACACAAGCTGATAAAATCAGACTGAAATGATCAGGTTAGAATAAACTGAAGTTATTAGTTTCTCTTAATATTATTTATTTTTACCATGACTGGTTGGACCATGTTTCTGAACTCCAAAATAGGCATTATTATGTAAATGTGCACAAAAGCTACTCATCTGTGACTGTCTGAAGTCAGAATTTGCAGAGATACAAAACGAGCCGTTTTTTGCGGTTTAGCTGAAATGTGGCCTAGCCTATATGTTTATGGACTTGGGAGGAGCTCTAAAAGTTAGGCCTACAGTATGTTTTCATAGTACAACTCTTTTACTTAAATAGATACAGAAAATGCTGATTCCTCCTGATGTGATCCTTTCAACAAAATGTACATATGCAACAGAGACATATGCTTTGTTCTAATGCATGCTAAACTTTTAATGAAAATGTGTGCTCATAGGTGATCTGCACCCTTCCCCCCTGAATAAACACACACACACACACCAGCTCTCCTCCATTTTTTGCGAGGTTTCATCTGGTAGTGTTTAGGCTTTCGGAGGTGCTGTATCCCAGGCAAAGAAATTGGATCATCCCGTTGGGGTTCGGCTATAGCAGAGGCCCCCACAGCAACACTTTGTGTCTAACAACCAGCATACACATTATTCATGTTAATTATACACATTATGTTTGAACACTGTAGTGGGACGCAATGCCTTGGTGTGATACTTTTATACACCAACACATAAACCACAAACAAAGTGCGCCTCCTCAAGTCCTCAAGGTAACAATGATGAATGAATCTGAAGGTCTTTGATCTGAAGGTGAAACTTTGAAAAAACACTTAATCTCAAAGGGTAAAACACAACCTTGTTTTAAAAGGACCCCTAAGGCATTTGTATGGCTCATGTAGCATTCTGAGTGTTCCCTTTCTTTCCAAGAACCTCATTCCATCCCTCTCTCTTTTGTATCTCATCTCTCTCTCAGTCTCATCACTTTATCCACCCTTTGCTGTTTTTCCAACACCATGTTTCACTCCCACACACACACACACTTTTCCTCCTGCCTTAATATCTGGCCCTTCCTGGAATCAGACACTTAAAATAAACAATCTCTATGTACAGCACAGTTAGGTCCTCTCTCCCTCCACACTGACATTCAGCAGAGCAGGATCCTCACTGAATCATAGGAAATATTGTAACTTTTGCATTAAAAAAAACTAATCTTTTTAGAGCTGCAGTCTAAGGAACATTTCAAACATTATGTAGAAGTAACATTAGAATGATCACACAATATAACAGTTTTTTTTTATTGCTTTTACATTAAAAGTGGTTCTTTAGACCCACTTGGTGAAACCATTCACTCATGTAAGTTTGCAAAACTGCAAGCACATTATCTGCTTTACATTCAGTTTGCAATTGTGAAACAAACTTTTTGCAAAACTCTAAACAGTTTTCTACATTAGACACATCATTCAAAACTAACAGCCCTTGTGTTTCATTCGGAAATCACTTAATGGCACAATCATTTCCTGATTACCTACACCCAGTGATGTGTGAAAACTTTTATAGGCTACCTAATTTGTTCACTTCAAGCCACAATATGTAGTTGTTCGCCGCTAGAGGTTGCTTATTCAAAACAATTTATTCCGGTCATGCATATGTGGGGTAACGCAGCTCTGTTGTATCATATTAGAAACATTATTTGATTGTGTTGAAAGTTATGTTATAATGCTACTCTGTACGTTCGCTCGGCGGCTACTATGAGACGCTTGTTGCACACTGCACTGCAGTAAGCTAGATCGATATTAGGCATGGTAAAACATGGTACTCGTGGTAAATCAAGAATACGAGATTTAAACAATACGACTAACTGTGTTGAGCTATATAACAATGATTAGGTTTCTGACAATTAATGTATCCAAACCGCTGCTAAATAAAACACACTATATATTAAAGTGTCTTTGGTGTTTCCATGGTTTCTACAAAATAAAACCGGAAATCGAGGGTAACGATGTCATTGGTTAAACCGTGTCCTGGTTAAAGTGAGAGGCTACTCACTGCAGAGCCATTACCTCCAGCCCACCCCCCACCCCCCACCCCCCTCTCTGGAGCTCCAGCTCCCCCTCTCTTGACCTACTGTGGGCATGATGGGTGGAGCTGCATCCCCTAACCAACTGTTTGATCAACTGTTTGATCATGTCTAAATATTTAATTACTACACTAATTGTAATATAAATAATAAAAATATTAGAAGAAAAATATTTTAAGTGGTCATTAATGGACCATAATTATTGCACAAATAGTATTTAGTACCAAAAAATCTCCTCAAAATATTCAATAAATATTAGTGAACTAAAATATAGAACATTTTAATTTGCGGTTTAATTTCCTAACTATAGATAATGAGATTTTGTAAGATAGGATAAGATTCCTAAATCAAGTTAAGATTTGCTTCTGTAATATGAAATTGTGAAAAATCCTAAATTAACTTATCATATCTTAAGTTAAGACCTAAGATAGAAAGTTTCTGTAATACGCCCCCAGATGCTCTGCAGCGAGCACTACTTGGTAAAGTTGCTTATTTCTCTTATTTAAACCAAAAATCTTACATATTGTGCCTTTAAAAATCAAAACTCAATGTTTTGAGAAATAAATAATTTATTTTCTACGCCTATGCATTTATGTTTATAGTGTAACCTAAATTAATCACTTATAAATCAAAACTCAATGTTTTGGGAGACATAAAATTTCTGTTTATTTTGTAAATATATACTGAATATGCATACAAGTCAAGTCACCTTTATTTCTATAGAGCTTTATGCAATAGGTCTAGAGACTGTTTTAAAGCAGCTTTACAATAGTAACAATTTTAAATTTTGCTGTAAAGCAGCTCTAACAAGAAAATAGTGCTATTATTCAGCTCAAGTCAGTTCAACGTTGATTCAGTTCAGTTCAATAACTGTAATGTTTATCAATTGTGCATACATATACAGTGTATTTGTGTGCATACATGTAAGTGAGAGTGCTATGACAAACTCCTGTACACTCCACTGCACACCGAACAAGCAAAAGATACAATATAGTAGTGTTTTACATTTTTCAAATCTTTTGCCGTGTATGTGGCTAATCATTTAATGGTTTGTGCGTAGTGTTACTATACAAAAACACAATTTTTAGAAGAGTTACAATAGTTTTGAATGAAGAGTTTGTTTTGCAACAGATATGTGATGTTTTGCATGCTGTGTGTGTGTTTTGTGGTTTTGTGTGTAGAGTTTAGAGAAATGGAGAGATAGTTTCAGAAAGTGTGTAAGCAATTTAATAAAAAACTGTAAGTAGTTCCAGGTTTTCATCTGTGTCCAGGTCCAGATCTGATATGGGTCGATGTCAACAGTGGATCAATCCCATAATAACACTGAGATCCTCAAAGTAATTGCTTTTTAGATCATGACATTGTGTTAGAGGAGGAGGTTCTCACATTATTCCTCCTTTCAAACAATATTTTACTCTTTTAAAGTTGTGTACCAAGATAAGTTAGGAGATGGAAAGCTTATAGTTTTACATTGTAAGGCCACGGAATGTTTTCCTTTTTTTGTACTAACAAAAGTACTTAAAAGAACATTCAAAACAGACTAATATGTCACTTTTCCTAAGGGGAGGTGTGTTTGTGTTATATTTTATGTTGGGTAGATGCATTTACATTGGTCAAATGTTTGTAGTAATTCATTTTTTTTAAAAATGTTTTTAAAAAGAAGTCTCTTCTGCTCACCAAGGCTGAGTTTATCTGATAAAGTAAAAACAGTAATATTGTGAAATATTACATTTTAAATAACTGTTTTCTATTTGAATATATTTTAAAATGTAATTTAATTGTGATTCAAAGCTGAATTTTCAGCAACATTACTCCAAGCTTCAGTGTCACATGATCCTTCCAAAATCATTGAAGATATTTATTGAATATGAAGATTTAATTTAAAATATATACAAATATTTTTTTAATATAATTTTTTTTATTATACAGTAGCTCTATAATAATACCATCCTGACTGGTTTGATATATAAATACCAAGTACTGTAAGTGCATTTACATTTCTATATGACATATCCCTTTTTATATATTATCTGTATATTGTTATATGCTGTATTTTCCAACTGATATTTATTTAAAATAAGTAGCCCACCTAAGACATGAAAGATGTTGCTGCCATCTAGTGTTCATAAATGGAACATTTCCAAGTTAATTTCCTATAAGATTTGAAATGTGTGCGCACAAAATCCACATGTGAACACAAACTGTTTTATGACACATTTTATTTATTAAAAAAAACAAGACAAAAGCAAAGTCATAATTCTTCTATATCCACAAAACCATCTGGACCAAACTCCCTCCCCTCTCACATAGAATTAAAAATATAAAAGTATAGGAAAAGAAACACGAGTACAGTGACACTGTGGCTGTAATTCTTGTGTGTATGTGAATGATGCCCCTGAGTACTAATAAAACAACATGGTTACCCATTATTTCCAGGCTTTGAAATCCATTATTGAGGCTAAAAGGGAGCCAAATATCCAAGACCAGGCAGAATAGAAGGTGACAACACAGGGGCAGCACAAATTTTTATACATTAGACAAAACCATGCAAAACAAAACCCTACTTGTCATTTACAACAATACAGTGACCTCCCTCTTGCAATATACCGTACAACTGTACACAGTTGTTGCAAGACACACATGCAAGAAAAGGGAAGAAACATTTTACACTTTTCTAACATCAGACAACAATTGCACAAATAAACCACCTCTGAAGTTTTTCTTATGGCATTATGGCAGGTGCGTTCACTAGCATAAAACAAGTCAGTTTTGGAGATGTTCAAAAACAAGTACTTCATGAAAACTAATGATCCTGACAGAACTCTTACCGATGGCCAAATACATGAACAGAAGAAGTGATCAACAGGAACACCAAAGCTGCCATCAAAAATGTCTTGATTTGTTGATTGGATTTAACCACATAATCTAAAGGTTTTTAGCATTGCCGTATGGATAAGCAAGACTGTTTTCAATCAGCTCAGGGCATAACACAACATGTTATATGCGTCAATGCAGAACGTGACCAGAATCCTTTAAAAAAGAGGCGCGTGAAGGCAAGGATTGGTTAGCGCAAACACAGCAGTCCTAACAGATTATCTATTTGATCCAGATGGTTTTTTTCTGCTCCCCTTTGTGGTGACAGCAAAAGGAAACAGATGAAATACGTCATACATACAAAATTATGATAAAAATAAAGAGCATGAAAAATAAATGTCTAGTCATTCCGACAGCCACCGGTCTGTTCCTGATACACCTCGATCACATCCTCATCTTCCATTCCCAGCTGAAAGACAGACAGACAAACATGGTGAGCAGGAGCATGACTGATTCGACTCTTTATGCTCTTGTGTAGCTGAACGTAATTTTTCAGCAGTTGTGGTTATGGCCAGCTGACTATTGTAATGGATCATGTCAAAAAATGTTGTGTTTTCATTCAGTCACAAAACAGAAATGAGCTATTTTTAGTAGTCCCCTATTATGCTTTTTCTGATGTTACCTTTCACCCAGTGTGTAATATAGCTGTTTGTGAATGTAAAAGGTCTGCAAAGTTTTAAAGATCGAAGTGCACAAGAAATAAAGTTATTGTCTCCCAAAAGAAAGAACCAAATCTGAACTGCCTGAAACGAGTCGTCAGTAATTCTAGTCTTACTTCCTGCACAAAATTTGCATAATGCCAGCCTAAGGTTTTCATTGGCTGCCTGCGAACAACGTTTACTTTGACCTGCCCTCAAATACTAGAGTTGTAGCTGAGACTGGAAGAGTTTGGTTTGTGTTGTTAACATGTCGAGAAGACGCTGTTTTCTTCACTGCAAATACAAATCTACTTTGCACATGCACTTCCAAAGGATGAGGACTCGATCTCAAATTGATACGGTAAAACCGGCACCATTGCTACTGTTTGTATCACTGTGTATCAAGTGCTGAGGAAGCCTGCGTAGCTGAAATTCAGATTTGGTAATGGGCTTTTTGTTTCTGACACATGCTGTAAGCGGTAGACCAATCACAACAGACTGGGCCATCTGACCAATCAGAACAGAGTAGGCTCTCAGAAAGGAGGGGTTTAGAGAGACTGAATCCTAGATTGAAGCGTTTCAGACACTGTGAGAAAAGAGGTGATGCTGCAATGTATATTATGAGAAAATTAATGTGTTTTTTGACCTTGGATGCATGTAAACCTAGGAGATCTGCAAAACAAAATTAGGAACCTTTAAAATAGCATAATCGGGGCACTTTAAATGAAGTCAGTTAAGAATTAGCTCAATCAGAAAAGGCTTTATGTAAACATGAGGAAAAAACTATATTTCAAGACATATTTTATATAGGACACAATGTGGCGACCCAACACAGCATACCAAGTTTATCCTCATGTCAAATAAACCCTTATTTATTGAACCCTTATATATCATGAACCCTGTCCATGTTGGCATCTGCATAATTTGGCTAGCTTCTACTAAGTGATGGATGATTTATGCCAAAATACCACAGAGTTTGATTGGATGCATGGACTTTGACATCAAAAACACAAGGGATTTGTTCTCTTCTCTTTAACTTGTTGCAGTTTTACTCATAGAACTGCATATTGTACCTCTTTGGGAGTCTGGTTGTCTGCAATTCTCTGTCCCTCAAAAAGAAACCTTAGAGAGTTCATGGGTACACCCTGCAAAAAATGCAAAACAAGCCATGTCAAAACAGGATATGACACCTGCAAGAGGCTGAACACATGAAATGAATACATCTCTTTCCTTTTTAACGCCATTCCATCTTCTATGGCTATGTTAATCGCATGAGCCAGATTTATTTATTCAAAAATAAAACTAAAGATTTTTAAGATTAATTTAAAAAAAAACCTTAAGACTACATTTGGATTTACCTGGTTAAAAACCTTTTCAAAAGTATCAACAGAATAAAATATGTTTCTCAATGGAGTAGAAGTATTACAGAATATGTTTAAAAAACAACTGGACACGATGAACACTTTCGTGATTTTCTCCTGATAGTAAAAATGTATGTGTGAGTTTTGAGTGTCCTATCCGGCACTGTGTGTAAATTACTTGATCCCAGCAATTATTAAAATGAAATATATGTTTTTTCCCCAATATCAAGATTTATTTCATGTAATTTGTTGTATAAGCACTGATCCCATTCTGATTGCCATTCACTTTTGGTGTATGCATTTAATGTTGCATTTTTGTGTCTACTGCAGTGCAGCTTTTAAAGAAATTGACACTTTTATTTAGCAAAGATGCATTAAATTGATCAAAAGTAACAGTAAAGACTTTTCCAATGTTACAAAAGATTTCTATTTCAAATAAATGCTGTTCTTTTGAACTTTCTATTCATTAAATAGTCCTTAATTACAGCTTTCACAAAAATATTAAGCAGCACAACAGTTTTCAACATTGATAATAAGAAATGTTTTTTGAGCACCATATTAGAAGGATCATGTGACACTGAAGAAAATTCAGCTTTGCCATCATATGAATTACATTTTAAAATATATTCTAATAGAAAACAGTTATTTTAAAATATAATAATATTTCACAGTATTTTTGGTTTGGCCTTGGTTAGCAAAAGAGACTTCTTTTAAACCCCCAAACTTTTGAACCGTAGTGGAGATAGGTTTTATAAATCCCTGATCTGGAAAAGAATTTGAGCAAAAGTGTGCTAGTGATCACTCACCTGTCTCTGACTGTAGGATTCTTTCAGCTTCTTTAAATGTGTCGTCATCTTCACTTTGAAGTGAATTTCACTGTTGTCCTGCAAAATGAAATGAAATAATAACATTTGCTTAGTTCTTTTTAGAAGAGTGATAATAAAGTTAAATCATAGGAGAACTGTATTGGCAGCCCATGTCAGTTTGGACAGTACTGGGTTGAGATGACTTAATATTACCAAATTATCTGATAATTGCCAGGTGAACTAGAAAGCGCCTCTACTTACCTGACCGATCACTTTCAGTTTAATATATTCTCCATCCTTCTTCTCGCCTCCATCACTTGAGGGCTTGGTCTCCTATGACAAGAGAGTAATTCGATTTTGCATGACATGTTGTTTTGTATCCTATGAATCTAAGAATTATTCAGGGAGTGGGTTCAGTAAAACATTCCTTGGATATATTATATTTTTAACTGATATAGTTCTAATTGGTTATATTAGTGCAGAAGAACATTGTCAGCCTGATGCTGTTTGTTTGCTCAGTATTTCATTGATATCTGCAGCAAATAAACTGTAAAAAGCTGCTTTAACAGTAAACATACAACCAGCCCTACTACAGTAAAGCATCACGGACTGATAATGCGCCCACAAAAGAAAAAGCAACATATGCAAATGTTACACAACTTTTCCTAATTGACATATCATAAAATGATTTAATATTTAATATGCAAACGTTCAGCATGGTCCATCAGCTCAACCCTGTATGAACTTTGCTTTCAGGGCCCAGGGCAGCTAACTAGCACCCAGGCTAAGTGAAAGATTTAAGAAAGAAATTCGCCTCTTTATGAAGTTTACAAACAGAGTAAACTGGACTAATGTACGAAATCCCGGAGCCAAAGATGATATACGGGTTAAAACACTATAGCTGTTTATTCAGCAAGACTTTCCCATCCATACAGTGAGTTAGCTAGCTATGGAAACACAGGCTAAAAGATGGGCCCTCTTATTTTCATTTTCTATAAGTCCGTCTTTCTCTTCTGCTCTCCCAAACAAGTTCGATTGTATAACACAGGTTTTAACTCACCGTATCTGACATGATATTCCGCAATGTGCAGCCCTTCTTTGTATCAACACTGCTTGATTTAAATAATGAAGTAAAATGTGCAGTAATGTGAGGTTTTGCTAACAGTAGACTCACAACACACACGGCGCCGTTTACGTCATTGGAAAGGGGCGGGACTTCCTATTGGTCGTTGACCCAACCAGTGTTGTTTTTCTCATCACGCTCTTTCTGATTGGTTCCAACTGATACTAGGTTGAAGCGTGGGGAGGCATGTACTGTGCCAAAGCAGAGAGATCTTATCCATTTTTACATTTTTACAAAAAGATTCAAAAGATTTACGAAAGATTAAAATAATTCTAAACAATGTTAATCCACGGGACAACCATTTTTATGTTAGACTGTGAATATTCAACATTAACCAAAAATAACGAATACACAATATAAGCACACGGAGCTGAAAATCTAAATCTGAACAGTAAGGAGTAGGTTTTAAGTGCATAATATGTACACACGTGGTCCTGTAAATTACAATGAAAAGAATATGAGCGATTCCTCCAGTTCAGACGGTAATGCTCATGCGCACATTTGGATGGTAGTGCTGCGCATGCCCACACAGTCCCCATGTGCACCTCGTGGTGGAGAGCGACTCTGTACAGTAGCGGAAGGCTCTCAATGTGGGGAGCGCAACCTTAAACTTAATTTAGAGAAAGAGAAATTATTTTACAATGTTAGTGTTATTCGAAACTGCCGCCGGCTATGCCATTTTCAAGGTAAGCATATTTATTATGTGTAGAAAATGGATATCGTGACTTTTTTTTTGCGTTAGTAGTCATAGGTCTTGAGGTTTCTGTTAGCTAGCCGGCGTAGTTAGCACTGCCATCAGACCAAAGAGTTTAGGAAAGTCTAAAGTGAAATATTCTAACTATTTTCGTCAATGCATGTGATATCTTTCTTTGTATCTCTATACGTAACAATTTTTCAAAGCGAGGTCAGTAAGTTACGGTTCAGTGTGTGTCATGTGGCCTACAATGCAGAACAGCCACGTTGTGTCTTCAGGACTGCTAACGAGAGAGCTCTTCACTCACTGTTCGTCGCGTTAAAACGATTTTCAAATTAACCAGTAGTGCAAAACGTTGCTGCACAACATACGTCGCCGAAGAATGCTGTTGTACATAGATAAACGGCTTTTAAGAAGCTATTTAGACTTTAGATGCGGCATGTCACTGCTGGGGCAAGTGTCCACATGGTCGAGAACTTTAGGGTTTGAGTAATTTTAGGCATCTCAATCGTGACAGATAGATGGTGTTAGTACATTTTAATCATAAGTTGTGAGAAAATATCACTCTTCTGTTGTACAGGTCCTGGATGAACAGAAACTTCAACAGGTGGACAGCCTGTGGAAAGAGTTCGAGACACCAGAAAAAGCTAACAAAGTGTGAGTACTTTTGTGAATGTCATTTTCCCTTTTTTTTTTTTTTTTTTTGGTCTCAGAAATGTCAGTGATAATGAAGTATTTATTTATGGGAGAGCTACATATCTTAACAATTCCCACTTTCATGGGAAATCTGGAAATATCAGGGTACTCTAAAATGGTAAAAAGGACTGACATTAAAGGGATAGTTCACTCAAAAATGAAAATTATCCCATAATTTACTCGCCCTCAAGTCATCCTAAGTGTATATGACATTCTTCTTTCAGACGATTACTATCGGAGTTTTAAAAAAATGTCCTGTCTAATCCAAGCATTATAATGTCAGTGAATAAGAGCCCAAAATTTGAATCCCAAAAAAGTGCATCCATCCATTATAAAAGTAATCCAAAAATAATTTGACTTTATAACGTGTTAAATATGGATATTTTTCTTACTAAAACCCATCGAATCACTTCAGAAGGCCTTTATTAACCCCCATGGAGCTGTGTGGATCACTTTTATAATGGATGGATGCACTTTTTGGGCTTAATTTTGGACTGCCATTATAATACTTGGATTAGTCAGGACATTTATTAATATAACTCCGATTGTATTCGTCTGAAGGAAAGTCATATACACCTAGGATGGCTTGAGGGTGAATAAATCATGGGCTAATTTTCACTTTTGGGTGAACTATCCATTTAAAGGTGCAGTGTGTGAATTTTAGCGGCATCTAGCGGTAAGGTTGTGAATTGCATCACCCACCGCTCACCCCTCCCTTTCGCAGCGCATAGAGACGCTACGGGGGCCGACGCAGGACAAAAATGTCGTCATCGGAGAGCTCAGAGTGACTAGCGCTCTGTAGAGCAGTTTGTCCGTTTAGGGCTACTGTAGAAACGTGACGCAAAATGGCAATTTCACTGTAAGGGCACCGGAGGTGTATGTAGATAGAAATGGCTCATTCTAAGGTAATAAAAACATAACGGTACATTATGTAAGGTCTTTATACACCACTGTATATTATATTGCATTTCTGTCAATAGATCCTCATAAATACTACACACTGAACCTTTAATAAAATTATCAGTCACAGAAATTTTTGTAGTGAATTTGTTTCGTTTATATTAAGATTTTATTGGACAGATGGTTTTTGTTTTAAATGTATTAAATCCTTAACCACCAACTGGGAATCTCACTGCTTTTCCTTGTTTGAAAGGTGTGAGAACCCTTACCTTTTTTTTTTTTTTTTTTTTTTTTTTTTTTTTTTTTTTTTTTTTTTTTCCTAATCTCTGTAATCTGTCACTGTATCCCAGTCTTTGAATATTTCACACATTTTCCTGATTGTGCATTCAATAACAACCTTTGTGTTTTTTCAGTGTAAAACTGAAACACTTTGAGAAGTTCCAGGATACAACAGAAGCTCTTGCAGGTAACTATGCTGAACTGAATCATTGACACCTGTGGGGTATTCCAGAAAGCCAGGTTAATTTACCGTCACATATACCCTGAACTCCCGGTTGATTAACCCAAACCTTGCTTACTCGAGGTATACTAGTTCCAAAAACGAGTCCTGGAGTAAGTTCAGACAACTCAGAGTATGTTCCTGGTTAACACACAAGACATTCTCAACAGAGCGACGAATTGATGATTCACCATGGAAACAGATGCTAGAAAAAGTGCGCCATTCTACTTACTCTTCTTCTTTTGTTTAATGGTGATTTACATAACCTACTTAGTGCACATCGCCACCTATTTGGTGGTTGTGCAATTTTCTCTTCAAGTAATCTTTATTCACTGAGAATAAGGATTATATTGTTTGTTTGATGCTAATTAATTGAATGCAGATCCATGTGTGAGATGACAATAAAATAAATAAATATATTTGTATTGAATTAACATTTAAACATCACCTTGTTATAATAGTGCTTTAGAAGTAATATATAATATAATATTGTATATTATATAACTCTAACTATATAACAATATTGGTTATATTAATATAACTATATTAATTATATAACACGTGTCTGAATACCTCTTAAGCAAACTAACCCTGGAACATAACCTGCTCCAGAGCAGGTTATGGTCAGATAGTGAGTTGCTATGGCTATTGCATACCCTGAAAGTTACTTCCGTTTTTGGAACCGAAAGTTGAGGTTATCCGCTTACTTACCCTTAAACATACCCTGTATGTCACATAACCTGCTTTCTGGAATACCCCCTGTAGTCCTCAATAAGCTTTATTTATATATGCAAAGCTGTTTAGATGTCCATCAGCTGTGTGTCTATGATGTATCTGTATATCTGACTCAAGAATGAGGTCACCAAACAGTATTCGTCACTACCACTGAGACCACAGATTTTCTTTTATTAATCTAAATATAAGATTGAAAATTAATGGCAACATAAATATAGGAAAATCTCTCATTCAAAATTCTTCTTTTCTCATGTCAATATCAGCGGCCACGGCAATGGTGGAGGGGAAATTGGGCAAAAGTCTGAAAAAAGTTCTCAAGAAAGTTGTGGCCAAAGAGGCTCACGAGCAGCTGGCAATCACTGATGCTAAACTAGGAGGAGTCATTAAGGTAAATGGCGGGTTTTCCAAAGTTTGTGGGGGGGATGTCAGTACATTCCAGGGCAGTTTTAAAACCACTATAAGCTCTGTTATTTGCATTCCAAATTATATTGTTACTGATATTTGCACTGTGAAGCACTACAAGCTATGATGATGATGACCGTTGTGTCATGTTGCTGAAAATTCATGAGGCTTTTTGTCACTACCTCATCTGAGCTTGTTTAAACCATGGAAAAATCATTTGGTAGTGCTAGATTTATGGTTAAGCATCAGGGCTGGTAATGCAAAGATTGTAGGTTTGGTTCCAGGTAGGTCAATGTTGTGGTGCACTTTAAGGGTGTACTCTCACTAGGCGTTCTGAATCGTGCCCATGCACGTTTGACCCCCAAAGTCTGGTTTGTTTGACTAGTGTGATCGCTCCATACCATGCCCTGGCATGGTTTGTTTAACCGTCCCTGGCCCGCTTGGAAGAGGTGGACCAGAGCACGGTTCAGTTGGACGCAGTACGCATGTAGTGTGATTGCTAACCGTGCTGGAGCATGGAACATCATTATCATTACTACAGCAAACATCTTCTATTACTACTTGGATACCACACTTTTCAATTAATTTGATTAAATCAAGTATATTTAGCTTTATAACGGGTCTGGTTCTCACCTCACAATCGAGCCAGGGAACGGTACAAGGTAATCGTGCCTCGTGAGTACACCCTAAGCTTCATTAGAACAAAATAGCTGTTTTAGCTGACACACTGTTGCCCCCTGCAGGAGAAGCTGAACCTGAGCTGTGTGCACAGCCCTGCCGTGGCTGAGCTCATGAGGGGCATAAGAAACCAGATGGAGGGGCTTATCACAGGTCTTCCTGCCAGAGAGATCAGTGCCATGTCTCTTGGTTTGGCCCACAGGTTAGTTTACAGTTGAAAATCAACTATAAATCTCAAGATTGGAACTATTTGTTCACGTCAATGATTATTTCTTGCTGACCAACTTCTGTGAGGATATTAATCAGCATTCGTCACTACCACTGAGACTTTCTGAGCAGATTCACATCAGTCTCAACATGCATGCTTTTGCACAGCAATTCATTTCATTTTTCATTTGATCTTTCATCAGTCTTTCACGTTACAAGCTGAAGTTCAGCCCCGACAAGGTGGACACCATGATTGTTCAAGCCATTTGTAAGGAATACTTTCATTTACATATTTGTACATACTTGAGCTCATATATAAATGGGAAGTGCCTTAAACGACTATACCCCTGGTTCACTCTCTTACCCTGCCATATTCTGTCACCTGTCCGCAGCTCTGCTGGATGATCTGGATAAGGAGCTCAATAACTACATCATGCGCTGCAGGGAATGGTACGGCTGGCACTTCCCAGAGATTGGCAAGATCATCACAGATAACCTGGCATACTGCAAGACTGTCCGCACGATTGGTTAGTACACACTCGTAAGCCTTTTTTGAGGATGTCTAGATTAGATCTTATAGATGCTTTTCCCTTTGTTGGAAAGAAAGACTTCATTTCAGTTTTCCTTATTAACAGCAATATACACTGGATCTGAAGGGCTAAGGTCTAAAAGATTAAATGGAAAACAAACCTGGAAATAAACAACTTGTATAAGCTTAAAAGAATAAGTTTAAATTAAAATGAATTGATTGGATGGTTGTGGGTTGCTATTGGTTAATCTCATGTGAGTGACAGGTTAACCTGCCCTCAAGCCAGTAAACACATCAAAGAAGAGATGTCACTGCAGGAGGGAGAAGTTATTTTGAATAAAGATTGAGCACACAATGTGGTCGGATAAATCCTTCATAATAAATACTGCACTATTCCATAAACAAGAATTGTCTGTTTTGATTTCGTGGTGACTTTAACTGTATTTTTCGTATTTCCACTGTGTAGGTGATCGCACAAATGTGGCAACAACAGACTTGTCTGAGACTATTCCAGAGGAGATCGAGGCAGAGGTTAAACTAGCTGCAGAGATCTCCATGGGAACGGAGGTGTCCGAGGAGGACATTGCCAACATCATGCACCTGTGTGACCAGGTTTGTTGACCATAAAAACCATGTTTAGTTTAAATAGTTCATCACATTGTTGCTTTTAATTGGTATACAGGATTAGTTTCGTTGTAAACTGGAAAGGAATTCTCATGCTTTAAGGAAGCTCGTCACCTCTTGTGTATTTATGCATTTTTCCCCCTCAACTTCCAGGTGATAGAAATATCAGAGTATCGCACACAACTGTATGATTATCTGAAGAATCGTATGATGGCAATTGCACCCAACCTGACTGTCATGGTGGGAGAATTAGTGGGAGCCCGTCTCATATCCCATGCAGGTGAGCACTAATTGGTCTGTAACATGATGCAACCGGTCACACACAATGAAATGCTGAAGAAAATTTGACTGTTAGTATGGTTGAGCTATTTAGTTTTTGATAGGGCTGCAACTAACAATTATTTTGATAATTGATTAATTTGTCGATTTATTTCTTCGATTAATCGGATGGATTTTTTACAAATATTTTTCATATATATATATATATATATATATATATATATATAACAAAAAAAAACTTACCATTTTAAAGTTAAAATGACTCAATTAGCACAAATGTTAACTTGTATGAGGACAGAAATTATATTATGCTACTCCAACAATAGTCCCTTTTCTGTTGTAACTCAAATAAAAAGGATTATTTGTTACATGTAAAATTTTAAACCTACATTTTTTTTCTAACAAGCAAAATGTATTTGTCGATTTTATTTTCATTATCGTTTTTATTGATTAGTTGTTGCAGCCCTAGTGTTTCAGCAGGTGCGTTTTATTATAGTATATGGTTTGGAAACAACAGGATTGTGATTGGTAACTGTTGGCCAGTTAACTGTCAGTGTATTGGTAGCAGGACACTTGGTGTGCTTTATTATTGCCTTTTTCTTTGTCACTTATTTTAGTAATCATAAATTAGGTATCATTGGAAAGCTTAAATACATTTTGAAATTGAACATTGCGTTACCATTGCAATAGTACTTTGAAACCTTTTAGCGGGCTACGTTTTTGTGATATCAACTTCAAATTTGCAACTAGCAATTTTAGAGTCCCAAATTATTTTGTAAAATGTATATTTTGCATAAAATAAAGTTGTTTAATGCATTTGCTTTTACATACGCTTTAATTTAAATGCACTTTAACAATAATCTGCCGAGTGTCTTTAAAAAGATACCAACCCTAGCTTTTTATTCCAAAGCATTCATGAATTACAACTATTTAAGTTAAGATCTATGCTAAAAAAAGGGGGGTAACAGTTAACAGGTTAAGTTACTTGTGATTTAAACCTCATATTGCGTGTTGGTGTTGGTGGTGCTTGTTGACGACTTGATTTGTGTGTGACTCATCAGGATCCCTGCTGAACTTGGCCAAGCACCCTGCGTCCACCGTACAGATTCTAGGGGCAGAGAAAGCTCTTTTCCGTGCTCTGAAAACCCGTCGGGATACACCCAAATACGGTCTCATCTACCACGCCTCTCTGGTGGGGCAGACCACAGCCAAGAATAAGGGTAAAATCTCCAGAATGCTGGCCGCTAAAACGTCCCTTGCCATCCGCTACGATGCCCTTGGGGAAGACACCAATTCAGAGATGGGAGTGGAAAACAGAGCCAAGCTGGAAGCCAGATTACGCTACCTGGAGGAGAAAGGGGTTAGTTGTTATGGGATACATTTTATCTTTGATCATGTATCACAAGCAGTGATGAAGATGGCTTCATGTCACAGTCCTGAAAATACCATGTGGGTCATTAAGTCACTATCTCTTCTGAGCTTGGTTTTTGTTTGCCCTTTATAATGAGTTATTTAATACAGCACTCTGCTAAAGCGACGCAACGCTTTCAGTGTGAGTGTTTGCATTTGCAGTCAGAATGATAAATCCTTGATAAATAGTTGTCTATTTTCTGACCTAGATCAGACGCATCAGCGGGTCAGGCAAGGCTCTGGCAAGGGCTGATAAATATCAACACAAGAGGTGAGTTTTTCTTCATCCACATTGTTTTGGGTCAGTATTTTATTTTTATTTTTATTTTTCCCCATTCAGCAAGAATGCAATAAATTGATAGTTGACTTTTACATTGTTTCAAAATATTCTATATTAAATAAATGGTGCTTTTTTTTCCCCTTCATCAAAGAATCCTGAAACAAAATGTATTGCAGTTTCCACTTAAATATTAAAGAGGACTGGTTTCAACATTAAGAATAAGAATGTTTCTTGAGCACCAAATTAAAATATTATAATGATTTCTGAGACTAATTTCTTTATCATAGGAATAAGTTGCATTTTAAAATATATTAAGTTATTTTAAATTGCGTTAATATTTAGCAATATTACTGGTTTACTCTTATTTGATCTTTATTTATATATATATATATATATATATATATATATATAAAAAAAAAAATATATATATATATATATAAATATAAATTCTGCAAGGAATTTATATAGGATTGTCATGATTACATTTAATTTTAAATTCTAGTCATATCTAAATAGTTTGCTTTCAAGTCACTGGCACAGGTTTGTTCATTCACTCTATGAACATTTTTGGCTGTTACAAAGATTTAATAAGTACTTATTTGATATTTCATATTTTGTAGTTTTTAAGTGTGTGTGTGTATGTATGTATGTATGTATGTAATATATATATATATATGTATATATGTATTTGTGCACCATCTGTAACTAATACTCAAAGTATTAGTATTTTTTTTATTTTTTATTTTTTTTTTTGTAAGACATTTAATGACCAGCCAAACTTGAATTGTGACAGCCCTAGATTTACGTCTCTTCTTTTTACTTCCTGCCAGTGATGTCAAGGTATACGACCCATCTGGTGAGTCAACACTCCCCACCATCTCGAAGAAGAGGAAGATTGAAGAGGTAGAGGAGGGTGATGAGGAGGAGAAGCCTGTAGAGGCTAAAGCCAAGAAAGTAAAGCGCGAAGCCCCCGCAGAAGGTAAACATCCATACAGCAGAGCACTGAGTTGACTGGTGTTGCAGACACTTTTTAAATGCAGATGAACATTAAATGAATATTAATCACAGAAGCAGAAACAGAGACACCGAAGAAGAAGAAAAAGAAGAAGAAAGCGGAGGAGGAGACCGTGGCTGGCCCAGCAGAGGAGGTGAGAGGGGTGGAATAATAAATTCATCTCTGGTTGACGGCGCATTTAATTCTCTGAGTCATTAATATTCTCACATTGGAACCTTTTTTTTTAGTATTCAAGTTCAGCTTATCTACGGACAGAATTTTACTTATATGATGCGTGCTAAGTAGATCTTGCAGTGTCTTCATGTTGCTGCTTTTACTTTATAGACAACAAAAAAGAAAAAGGAAAAGAAACGAGCAGCTGAGGAGCCGAAGGAAGAGATGGAAGAAGCAGCAGTCAGTCCAGTAGAAGAGGTAAGTGCCGTGATGCCAAATACAATCAGGTTATATTTTGTTTTGTAAGTCCTAAAATACAATTTTTCCCTTTACAGACAACAGAAAAGAAGAAGAAAAAGAAGAAAAAGGTTAAAGAAGAGGATGAATAGAACTTTTTTCCCATGAACTTTGTATATAAAATTACTTTTATAGTGTTTTGGTCTCACGTGCCTGGCCCAGCTCACATTCAACAGCTCAAACAGACTGTTGTCTTTTTTTCTTTTTTTGTAATGTTTTTTTTTTTTTTTTTTTAATTGACATTTTCTCTCCATATTGCTTGATTGAGAAATAAGATTTCTATGATGTAATTCTCCTTTGTGTTGAATAGTACTGGATCATATAGTTCAGTTTGTCTTTTATAAGTGAATGTTTTTAGTTTAAAGTGAGAATGGGGTCACATAAAAGAAATCTCTGTGAGGAGTCAGTTTTGTGATGTAAAACTGAGTCAGTTGTGTCTCAAGATTAAATGCTGTGTTTCTAGCACGTAGACTTTTTTTTTTTTTTTTTTTTTTGGTTTAGAATTTAAATGGTACAATGTTTTGTGCTTTTTCATTGAAAGCATATTATATAAAGTGTAACATTGATTTGTAGTTTAGAAAGATATTGGCCATTGAACTTTAGCCAAAGGGCTGCTCCTTTGCTGCACTTGACCTATTTTAATTAAAATGTTTAGATTCAAATCAATGCATTTAGTTCCGGATGATCTGCTTCCTAAAGAGGAAATCAGATGATGCGTGCAAAATGGAGATGAAAGTGGAGATGGAACTCTCCACATCTTAGTGGAGATGAAACTCTGGACAATGAGTACATTTAGCCAAATCTTAGGATGGAGTATTTTATGTTTTAGTGTGTGTCTGTCTGTGTGTTGTACATTCCACTGTGGTTCCTCCTCTTTCCTTGTTCCAGTAAGATCAGTCCAAGTCAAGAAACTTGGCCAAAATACAGCATAAATTTATCCAGCCATCAGCATGCTCTAGGTCTAATGAGCAGGAGATAGAGCAGCTATTTTGATTATCTTTCTAACATGAGAGGAAGTGACAGAATCTGGATATCGCTGGGCTTATGAGCCAAGATACAGTAAATCACAGCTCTTAAGGAGAAAGCAGATAATTTTTAATATTCGTAGGCATAAAGCTAAAGAACTTCATTATTATGAGTGGTTCTCAAGTGTGAAATACAGAACTGTTACACCCCATTCAGTTTTCAAAGAAACCTCTTATTGGGTCTTAATCTAGGTCACTAGTTCTCAACCTTTTTGATTCCTCGGCCCCATGTTGTCCAAAGTCTCCATGACTTTTCTAGTAGTTCATGATTTACTGGATAAGGATAAAGATGTGTGTAAAAAAAAATAATTTTTTTTTTACTCTATACCCTATAAAATGCTTTAGAGCTCAGCATAACTAGAAAAATGTATATTCATTACAAAAAATGCCCATGAAGTATAAGATTTTAAGACAATGGGAAATTTATGAAGTTAATTCAATTTAAAAAGATTTTTAGTTGTTTTGGTGTGTTTTAAAACTTAAGTTGTCTTATTTTAAAAAAAAAAAAAAAATTGTGTGCTGAGGCCCCCTGATTGAGAACCACTGATCTGAACTCAGCAAAAAAGAATAAAGAAAAGTCCTCCCACATCCAAATGCTTTTTTCAAATGAGTCCCTAAACAAAAAGGGGGTCTATATGAAAAGTAGCAGTCAGTATCTTGTGTGGCAGCAGCTGCTTTAAGTATTATAGTGCATATCGTCCTCATGGACTGCAGCAGATTCGCCAGTTTTTGTTCTGAGATACTCCACTCTTCCACCAAGGCACTTGCAAGTTCTCAAATACGGGACAGATGGCAACACATGGTTTGGCACTGCAAGGGCATTCAGCTGTCCTTCCTGTCTCCCTGTAGCACTGTCTTAGGTGTCATGTTATAGACATTGCAGTTTATTGCTCTGTTCATATCTGCAGTCCTCATGCCTCCCTGCAGCAGGTCTATGGCATGTTCACACGGGTGATCAGGGACCCTGGGCATCTATTTTCTGACCTAGATCAGACACATCAGCGGGTCAGGCAAGGGCTGATAAATATCAACACGAGGTGAGTTTTTCTTCAACCACATTGTTTTGGGTCAGTATTTTTTTTCCATTTCAGTAGAGTCAGTAGAAAAGTCTCTTCAGTGTCCTAAGTTATTGGAACTGCAACTTTAATTGTCTACCGCCTGTAAACTTACCCCCGGTTTCACAGACAAGGCTTAAGCTAGTCCCAGACTAAAATGCATGTTTGAGCTGTTTTAACTGAAAGCAACTTGCACTGACATTTCTTAAAATGTCAATGCCACTGTTTTGTCTCAAGATACACACCAGTAATTTTTCTAAGGCATGTTTATAAAAGCTACTTAAATGTCCTAATTATCCTGGCTTAATCTAAACCCTGTCTGTGAAACCAGGCATTAGTGTCTTAAGGACTGAACAAGCATGAAAAACATTGTATAAACCCTTTTCAATAAAGATCTGTAAAGTTTATTTGGATTTTACAAAATTATCTTTAAAATACAGTATCCTGAAAAGGGCACATTTATTTTTTTTGCTGAGTTCATATTGGATATTAAAGATGTTCTTGATGTTTCATTATAATCATCATGGGTTTTGGGAGAATGAGTACATAGGTGATTTTCTTGAACATCCAAGAAAATAATGTTCTTTTTTTATGGAACTTAAAAAAAAGTGTTGTATCAGGTTGTAAAACTCTTTTGGCTCTAATTGGAGCTTTAAAGTGTTGACATGTTTTCCCAATAGATCCCAGTATTTCCTTAATTAATTACATCATTCAGTATTATCATTAAAACCAGATCCATTCATCTTCAGCTCAATGTTATTGCTGAGATCGCTCCTTAAATGGTGGGAACGAGTTGTGGCGGCAGAGATTCTAAAGCAGCAAACGTTTGCCCTCGTTCTCTGGCTCCGTAACCCTTGCCTTAGTAGTGCGGTTCTCTGTGGTCCATTTTGGCTATTAACATGAGAAAAAGGTTTTATCAGGAACTTAGACAGATTTATAGAGTTAGCCTTGACCATTTCTTATGGATGGGAGCCCATGTCTTGCAAAGATCTGGAGCTCTGGATATGAATAATTGAGGATAGGCATTTATGTTCCACACCACAAAAATACAACACACATTTAGCCACATTTATGGTGGTTGACATGTTTTAACCAGTGACTTCCCAGAAAGGGCCATTGGTAACACTTTAATTTAAGGTGAAGTAGTTACACATTACTACATGTACTTACTATAGTAATAACAGTAAATTATGCATAATTACAAGTAGCCTAACTAACCCTAAACCAAACCCTAACCGTAACTCTATAATAAGTACATGTAGTTAATTAACATTACTCAGTACTTATTTGAGTGAGTACAATGTAACTACGTCACCTTATAATAAAGTGTAACCCATTCATTTTGTAAAGCAATGCATAATACATGTAAATTAATACATATAGCAAATGATAATACATGTAAAATATAAGGTCTAGATCTCAGTTGCTGAGAATGATGAAGTTCCTTATACATTTCATGGTAAATTACATGGTAACACTTTATTTTACAGCGTCATTGTTACATGTTACATGCAGTTACTATAGTAATAACAGTAAATTATGCATAATTACATGCAACTAACCCTAAACCAAACCCTCATCTTAACCCTAACCCTATAGTAAGTACATGTAATTAATTATTATTACTCAGTACTTAAATGTATAATTACAGTGTAACAAAGACAACTTAAAATAAAAAGGGGTACACATTACAAATAAAGGGGTGACCACTGGGGGGGGGGGGGGGTATATGCTATTTCATGCATTCTGACTTATTTACACTGTTAAAGAGTTGGATTCTCATGGCCAAAATTTCAAAAAACGAGTTGGACGTATGAAGGAGTATTTCTGTGCCAAATACACTCCTTCAGGATTCGAATACGTTTCGGAAAGTTTTTTCGAATATAGCCCTGTATGACGTCATAAAGAGCGCAATTCCTTATATGGGCACTTCTCGCGGATGAGCGCATATACACATCAACCAGAGCAAGAGCTTGCCCATTAACGAGCTTCGTTCGGGTTACGGTAACCGTCGGCAGCGCTGTCATTTTGTTTTTAGACCACAAAATCAACAATGTCACTAAAGAAGTGTGTTTTTGGCTGTGAGGGAAAGATAACCTTGTTCAGCTTCCCAAATAACCCAGCGTTAAGGAAACAGTGGATGCAGTTTGTTTTTCCGGAGCAGCAACAGAGTTCTGCAAGTGTGTTTGTTTGTTCCTGGTCACGAGTCGAAACCGCAGGCGGTGAAACTGCATCAAATGTCTGTGTTTTGTTGGCAATCGGCGCGTAAGTGCACTGTTAGACTTTGCCGCAATTTTACAGTTACTTACCGCAAAAAAGCCCAGTAAAATACCATTTATATTATTTACGGTTAGCTACTGTAATATGCACTGCATTATGGGTATTTTAATGAAATTTACAGTAACTTAATGTATATGGGAATTTGCAGTATTTTACTGTTTCCGTAAAAGCAGTAGTGCTACTGTAAACGAAGAATACAGATATAGCCTATACACACACACACACACACTGGATGTTTAAAAGTTAAATAAAAAACGTGGATGGAAGGATGTAAAATGAGTTCTTTGTGGGAGACAAAAAAGTAATTTTTATATTAGTATTTTCTCCTAGATCCTTTTCACATTTCCGGGTTTCTTAGAAGCTGAAGTCGCCATAGTTGGGTTAACTTTTATACTGGTGAATAAGAGAATACATTAAATATATTTTTTGTGTGCCCATTTGCTCAAATAGCAAAAGAAAAAACTCCACAATAGTGATTTCACAACTTTCAAAAAGAGGGGAAAAAAAAAATAGAGTGCGACTGATAAAGGCAGTCAAAAGAGAGAACGATGTTAATTTTAGAAACACCCTCACAGCAGCAGTAACTTGTTTTTTGTAATTTGATGCAAAAGTAATATAGTACAAAGTATTAGTGTTATAAATGTACATACATTTAAAAAAAAAAAAAAAAAATGAAAATACAAAAAACTGTGCAGGATTTACAATATTGATGACCGTTAAAACGCGTCATCACAGTCTGTGAAAAGGGTCAGTCATTCTATTTTATTTATAATTTTTTTAATGCCAGAGTAATAACAGTACAAGTGTGGTGATATAAATGTAATTTTTAAATGATTAAAAAATAAAAAATATAAACTTTGCTTACACCTCACACAATTTAAATTGTTACTCGCGTGCAAAGCCCGCGCAACTGAGGTATGTGTCGAGTGCGCGCATAACGGACGTCCCTGCTGAGAGGATCGACAGACGCCAGCTGCGAGTTTTCCTGAGGTAAGTACTTTTTACTTAACAAATTTGTAACAAATTTCTTTGTTACTTTTAAAACGTAAACCAATATCAGTTAAATATAGCTCAATGTATGAAGAAACTAAATAATAAAATCGACTTGCTATTACTATGACAGTCTCGGGGAACTTCGTTTTCTGCCGAACTGAAGAACTGCCCATTAAATTTTCATACAATTGACTACCTGCCTTTTCCATTATATGTACCAAATCTAGTATTTACTCGAACAATGGTTTCCGTCTTTTTACGGCCAGTTATAGTTACATATTTTCGTCGACAGTTAAATGTGTGTGACGCCATTTGAAGTAGCGCGGTGTCTCTCTCTCGTAAATAGAACATTTACGCCAGTGTATACACCAGAGGATTAATATATATTCAAGTAAAATAATAATTAATTCAAGAATGAAAATGCATTCCTTATTTGTTATTTCATTGTGGCTTCTTATTTATTATCTTATTTAATATTAATTCATTTTTACATGTCATTGAAGGCTATATTCTCTTCTCTCTTTTTTCAGTGTTGATTGTCATTTGATTGTGTAAGTGATCAATCTAGCAGTCATCCTATATCCGTGATTTATCATGTTCATAACATTTAGTCATTAGTCAATAATCATTGATGAAAATTATGTTTCTTCTTTTTTTCTCTTTTGCCTGTGTCAACAGGAGCTAACTAAGTTACACCCCAAAGAGCCACAGCACTGAGCATCTTTGGCTTTGTAAGTATATATTTTGACTAACATTATGTGATTAACATCTTTTAATGCATAACATTTTATTATTTCAACAATACTTGTTGCCTACATTTCTGCCTACTATTTGTTATCTTGTTGTGATTGTTTAGTCTCATGTGGGATATGTCACTGCATAACATGACAAAGTAATTAAAAATGATTCATTGCATGCCCTTAAAAATATGTATACATTATTTTATATGCAGATCATATACAACCAGTGACCAGAAAACAGAGAGACTGAGGAATAGACGGAGAAACGGACAAAGCTGGTGTAAAGAATTGTCACTGGACTTGAACTAAAACCTGAAATAAAAACTAAGCATACAAGTATGTACAGGTGCAAGTATTTAATTATTTGCAATTTCTGAGAGACTTTTATTTTTTTATTAACAGCCAACCTCGTTTTATGCTGCCGTCATGTGCTATCGGAAATTTCCTACTTCCCACTTCTGAAGTTGTGATTACGAGCTCATCGCATTCAGATTTTGACTTGAGGGGGCGTTCATGTCCAATTTTTTAACTAGGAAACTAGTATTTACAATAATTCCGATAGCACGTGAAGGCAGCATAAGATGCCAGTTGAGCAGGAGGTGACGTTTGCCTACCACACCACAGGTGATATGCTAGGTATGAGAAATAGTTGAGAATTCTATTACATGCAACAATTTAGCTGAAAATGCCTTTGTTTTAGGGAGTAGTCAGATGTCTGCAACCCACTGGATGGTTAGCATTGAGGGGAAGGTCTTCTTTGAAGCTAACCAGCTGCATGACTTCGCCAGTGCTTTCGCTGTCTTATGCTGGGTACACACGAAGAGATTTTTAAACTCTTATAAGAGTTTCAAAATGTGAGAGCCCACAAACATTACGATAAGAAATCATAGATTTAACCGTTTTGTGTATGGAATTTTACGATGTGACCAGGAAAGCACACCACACGCGAACAGATTCCATTCACAAGTCCCGCCTGTGAACACGGGAAATCTCACAAAATATCTTGCATCTTAAACGTGACTTTAAAGTAAACAAACATGGCGGACGACCGGCAAGAAGAAATTGCGCTTATAGTGTATGGAATGCTTTTTACAGAAAATTTGCGGGGGGAAAAGGAAAATGTTTAGATGAAGTCATGGAGACAGTGTGAAAATGAACTTTACATTTTACAGCGGGAGCTGGAGGTGAGTCTTCCGTCAGTAGCTTGCTTTCTGATTGGGTATTGTTTCGTTTCACGTGATAATCTCCAGAGCGCGCACGTTTGTTTCCTCGGGGTTCCCCCCACATGCCAGGATTTCTGATGGTAAATATTCAACATGTTGATTTGAGATCGGGGCGGCTCCGACGTTCTTCCGATCAGGTTCAATCACTCTTATCACACCTCACACCACAGGAAAATCTGATTAAATAATATGTAGAACGATCAAGATAATCGGGACTTTACCTAGGATTGTCGGAAGGGGAGAAATTGGCCCTTTCGTGTGTACCCAGCATTACATAGATAGATAAATAAATAGATATATCTAATAACTATGAATAACTGCTGTTGCACAAGTTGTTACCTCATCTGTCCATAAACAAATTTAGATGAGATAAACTCATGACCATTTCTCACACATTTTCCCTCTGTTATGTTTCAGATCAGCCATCAGTAGTTTACCAGTTTGGAGGCCAGCCAACACCAACTGGGATATTTTGTTCATGCTTTTTGTTGCCATATTGTCATGATCTCTGCTTTGATTTATTGTTATGAATTCAGTTCTCTATTTTTTTTGTAATTGATAGTGACAGTGAATAAAAAATATACTGATATACATGGACTCAAGTCTCTTATTTGGAATTTATTAAATTTTATAGCATTTATGTAAAATATTCAAAATAAAGATTTTGTAAAATAAAAAGTAAAATAAATTACAGTAAAATTATACTGTAAAAATAAGTTGCAGTAAGGGTATTTTACTGTAAAATGAAACTGCGGTAAGGGTATCATACTGTAAAATGAAATTGCGGAAAAGGGCATCATACTGTAAAACATATTTACAGGTAAGATACTGTAAAGGGGCAGTTACAGTAACTTACTGGCAATAGTGCTGCCAGTAAGTTACCGCAAAAATACAATAAAATGTCTAACAATGTGCATATAATGTAAACAACACGAACGTATAGAAAATCGAAAGTTATCCAGGGATAATGCCATGATGTGTGTGCTCGTGACTCTTTAGCTCCGCCCACGGCACGCCTCCATGAGTTCAGCTGTTTTCAGAAAAAAATCGATACAGCTTATCTGTAATTTATAAATATGATAAAACTAAAGACTTCAGAGATATGAAGGATGCAGTACTACTCAAGGTACTCACGATTAACATGAGATTGACATGTTAATCTTGAGATTGACTGTGTGTGTTATGTACCCTTTAATCTTCCTCAAAGTCAACAGCCTTGGTCTAGATTCCAGCATTCTTTGGACATTTTCTCAACCAGCTTCATGAGGTGCATCATGGAATGCTTTTAACCCTCTGATGCACAGTGTTGGGGAAAGTTCCTTTTAAAAGTAATGCATTACAATATTGTGTTACTCCCTAAAAAAGTAACTAATTCCATTACTTAGTTACTTTTTATAGAAAGTAATGTTATGTTTTGCATTACTTTTTCTCAGCTGGGCTGGGCTTGTTTATTTTTTAATAACAAAAAAAGTTTTTGGCACAAAAAGTAAAATGAATAAGCCTCAGGCTGAAGGAAATGCAAAGTCAGTCAAAAAATGGGAAAACAAAGTAACGTGCGTTACTTATTTGAAAAAGTAATGCATTACTTTACTAGTTACTTGAAAAAAGTAATTTGATTACGTAACTTGTAATACGTTACCCACAAAACTGCTGATGCATGTTGTTTACTGTAGTGGGAAGCCATTTTTAACCAGTTACATGCAAACCACCATAGATGATGACCTTTGACCCTTACCCATAACTCTGCATGTTTGTCTTCTTTATGTCACTGTGCTTTTATTCATAACAAATGAAAGTGTTGAAATATCTATTTTCTACTATCTTCTATTGCAACAAACTCCTCGAAACACATTATTTTGATTTGAGAATTGAGAATAATTTTATTCTTATTTATCCATGCATGGGTTAAACAGTATTGAAGAAGATCCCAAATGAATTTCAAGCATTTAAGCATTAGCTAAGACCAAAATGTTTTAAAGATAACGAGAAACATAAATTCAGTCAAGCGTTGTGCAAACATTTCACTAGAAGTGTTCATTTACCTCATAAAGAATTTAATTTTCTTGTTCATCAAGAAAAGAGGGTAAAGCAGTGAATTTAAGGTTCAACTAAGTCAAAGTTAACATTCATAGAGTCTAATCAACCTCAATCTGTTCACAATAGCTGTCAAATAGATCAACGGCCCACCTGAGGGTACACAAGACAGGATGAAGTAATGATGACTATACCTGCAGGACATATAGAGGTCCAAACCTGGATGAATATTATCTTGGAAGACATGCACGCTTTATAGAATGCTGTAGTTGCACAATACCAAAAATGGCAGTGCATCCTCATTATTAAGAGTAAGTGCTTAGTAAATGTTTTGTTTTCCAAGCAAATGCCGTAAGAACACTTTTACATTTGGAGGGGAAAAATATTCTAGAATGGGTTTTACTGCCTATAATAATTTTAAACGATGTGCTGAGCTATCCATGATTAAGAGGACATGGGGGTTGTCCACTCATGTGTGGTTACCAAATGTTCCCTATAACAATCCTCCCTTCCCACTAATCAAGACATTCATTTTATTACTATCAAGTGCAAAACATGCATATTAAACCCAAACACTCAGGATACGGACAGGCAGAAGAGATAAAGTGACCTGTTAACTTTTAGATATGCTTTGAATGGGTAAGAGCAAATAGGAATATTCTGAGTTAAAAGGATCTAACTTTTCTTCCTTAGAATCAATACAAGTTGATCAAAAAATTATGGGATATTATCCCATGATCTAAATTATTTACTTTATCTTCTAAAAGTTTAAATAATTTTAACTTAAATTCAAAATATGAATTTTACAGATTCTTTGTGTTCTTTGTTAATTATGTTATTCTTTTTGTATTCCTATTATTAATACTTCTTATTTTTCTTTTTACATTTGTTTTTTAATTTAAAAAAAATTGACAACAAACAGTGAACAAATATTTTACATAATTAAAGACCCTAATTTAAGAATTCCTGAAATGAAAAATGAAAACAGTAAAAAAATTATATATACAGTATATATATATATACACAGTCAAACCAAAATTTATTCAGACACCTTCAACATTCTCTCACATTATCACAGTTTATTCGCTATAGTTTAGAAAATTGTAATAAAATATGATAAGAACTCAGATAACTGATAGAAAGGTATGTAATGATTACAATCAACCAATCAGCTGTCAGCTGTTAAATTTAAGTACACAATTAGATAATACCAATTTAGGTCAACCAATTACCAAGCAATGCTTCATTTTGTTCAGTCTGTGGTGTAAAAGGTCGCATTAGCAATGAAAGAAAAAACACTAAAGTGAAACATGGTCAGGTCAAAGTGTCTGAATAATTTTGGTCCCACGTTTTTATAAATTTTACTGGTAGTCCACTGTATGAAGAATTTTTGGGTATAATATGTCAGTTTACTTTATTTTGCTATCCTCACTTACATAAATGAACTATAGTGTCCTGCACCCACTAGTAAAAAAAGTATGAATGTATGTATGTATGTATGCATGCATATGTCTATTACTAATTCAGTTTGTACAAATGAATTAAAATTAGTTGACAGTTATGCACTAACTATGGAAGACTGGGCCAAGTAAACAACTGACTACAATATATATGTGGGGTAATATATAAACAAATATATACTAGAGATTTATCAAAATAAAAGGTAAAAAAAAAGTGGAAATATCTAGTATATGTGTGGTCAAAACATAACTGATAAAAGAGATCCTACTTAAAAAAAAAAAAAAAATAGTGCTCATATCTATTTTCCATTCACAACAGCTTCAGTGTTGTCCAACAATTCTCAGATATTTTCTCAGTCCATTAGTCTGCTTTCACCTTAGGTGGGCAAGATGCCTCCTGATTGACCTGTGCTCCTGTTAGTCGCTCTCCTATGTTCCCACAGTAGAGAAGAGAACGCATGGGCCATTTCTGTTGAAGAGGATTTAAGTCTATCACTTTGATACCTTCAGCATGTATTGGCTTAGTTAATCAAAAATATCAGCAACAAAAAAATTCTTAAAAAACCTGGAAAAAAATGTTACAATATGATACTGTAAGATAGATAGACAGAGGTTTTGCAAGAAGTGATTGTTGCAAGAAGAGTCCTTCACCTTCACAGGATGCAGGTACTCTGCTCTCTGCAGCATGGGATGGTCCCCCAACATCCCACCCTGGTCCAGTTCCAGGGTTTCAGTTAAGTGGGCGATGTAGTTGGTGGCCAGGACCAGCACATCCAGCTTGGAGAGTTTTGTGTCGGGAGGGACGGAGGGTAAAGCCGCCTGCAGGCTGTGGAAGGCTTGTCTGAGGTTGCGAACACGACTCCTCTCTCTCGCTGCATTCTCAGGAGAGTTTTGGCTCTTATATGCCCTGGATGGAGTTGTCAGCCCAGGCTTTGCCTAAAACAATCAAAAGGAATGAGGGAACGTTTTTTGTCATGTTTTGTGAATCTTTAGAGGTGGGTCCCACTTTATATTAGGTGTCTTTAACTTCTATGAACTTACATTAAAAAATATAAATTGTTAGGTACAGTGTATTTACTGTGTTCATGTTTTATTGCAAAATGCATTTGAGGTGGGATACGGGTAAGGTCAGGAACTGGTTTTGTGATTAGGTTTAAGGGTGGGTTAAGTGGTAAGGGAAGGGTCAACATTGTAATTATAGAAATAAATTAAAGCTTTAATTACATGCATGTATTTTTAAATATAAGTACAATGTAAATACATGCATGTACACAATAAGTGCATTGTATCTTATTATTAATTTAAACGTTAGTACATAGTAGTTGAAGATAATATAAAGTGGGTCTGAAATCTGAAACCACTAATGAAAATGCTTCTATTTCAACTTTGTCATTACAGATTATATTATTTTATAACTTGAAAAAAAAAAAAAACACTAGTATAATATGCATTTTCTTAGTATTTTAATAGTTTTAGAATTAATATTTATTTCTTCATTTTATTTATAATTTATAATATTATTATTGTTGTTTATATTCATTTATTTATTCATTTGTATTTAAAATAATATTGATTTCGATTTCAAAAATCCAATATTCTGCATTAAACTATTTTGGGACTAATTTAGAAAACAGTCACACTATGTGAGAAGTCATGATATTCACTTTTGATGTACGTTAATATACAATAAAAACCATAGTGATGATTTCTCATTACTCTTTATAACCAAACGATTTTAAATCCTTTTGAGCGCAAACCATCCGCTACTTCTTTCACTCACCCACTTCTTTGGCTCTCCATGTGTTGCCTGTTTTACGCATGGTTGTGTCCATCTCTGGGTCCGCACACTCTTTCCTCCCATCTCTCCCCGCTCCTGTGCCACATCCTCTTGTACCACTCGCTCTGCCATGGGAATTACCGGCAAGGCCACCAAACCAGTCTCTAAATGACAGCACTTTAGAGTCTCCTTCGAGCTGTGTGAAGGGGCTCGGCCCTCTCTTCCACCCAAAGGCCCAATGTCCACTCCGCTCTGCTCCATCCCCTCCCTCTGTCTTATCTGGTGAGGTAATGTGGGGATCTTCAAGCGGTATGTTATCTCTCGCCCTGCCTCCCACGGGTGCTCACTGCCAAGGGAGCAGACTCAGGAGAGTTGCATGGTGTCCCCAGGCAGGTCGGCAGCAGCGGAGGGTCTTGGGAAAAACAGAGAGCCCTTTTGCAGCTGCGGACCCACAGCAGACGCAACCTTGACCCTTTAGCCTGCTGGGGCGATGTGACCTAAAACAATGAAAAGTTACTGTGTCGGCTGTCAACGTGATGGGTGTTGATCAGAGTGCATGGGACAAGCTTGTCAAGGATAGCTGGATAAAGAGATGTGATGTTAGCCTACATTAAAACATGAAATATTGCTGTTACTCCAGACCAGTGATGTAGAAGGACATGGCTCTTAAAATACAAATCACATCTGCTCTCTAACTGCTACTGGCTGACAAGACATCACAAATTTGAAAAGAATGCAGGCAAATGGAACAAAGTTCCTTTCTACTTGCACAATTTCTTGAACTAGATTTAGAGTTTCTAGTTACAGAAGTAAAAAAAAGACTAGTTCCATACACTATATTGCCAAAAGTTTTGGGACATCTGCCTTTACATGCACATGAACTTTAATGACATCCCATTCTTAATCCGTAGGGTTTAATATGGAGTTGGCCCACCCTTTGCAGCTATAACAGCTTCAACTCTTCTGGGAAGGCTTTCCACAAGGTTTAGGAGTGTATTTATGGGAATTTTTGACCATTCTTCTAGAAGCACATTTGTGAGGTCAGGCACTGATGTTGGACAAGAAGGCCTGGCTCGCAGCCTCTGCTCTAATTCATCCCGACGGTGTTCTATCGGGTTGAGGTTAGGACTCAGTGCAGGCCAGTGAAGTTCCTCCACACCAAACTCACTCAACCATGTCTTTATAGATCTTGCTTTGTGCACTGGTGCGCAGTCATGTTGGAACAGGAAGGGGCCATCTCAAAACTGTTCCCACAAAGTTGGGAGCATGAAATTGTCCAAAATGTCTTGGTATGCTGAAGCATTAAGAGTTTCTTTCACTGGAACTAAAGGGCCAAGCCCAACCCCTGAAAAACAACCCCACACCATAATCCCCCCTCCACCAAACTTTACATTTGGCACATTGCAGTCAGGCAAGTACCGTTCTCCTGGCAACCGCCAAACCCAGACTCGTCCATCGGATTGCCAGACAGAGAAGCGTGATTCGTCACTCCAGAGAACACGTCTCCACTGCTCTAGAGTCCAGTGGCGGTGTGCTTTATACCACTGCATCCCACGCTTTGCATTGCACTTGGTGATATAAGGCTTGGATGCAGCTGCTCCGCCATGGAAACCCATTCCATGAAGCTCTCTAGGCACGGCTCTTGAGCTAATCTGAAGGCCACACGAAGTTTGGAGGTCTGTAGCTACTGACTCTGCAAAAAGTTGGCGACTTCTGCACACTGTGTGCCTCAGCATGCGCTGACCCCGCTCTGTGATTTTACGTGGCCTACCACTTCGTGGCTGAGTTGCTGTTGTTCCCAATTGCTTCCACTTATAATACCACTAACAGTTGACCGTGGAATATTTAGTAGTGAGGAAATTTCACAAATTGACTTATTGCACAGGTGGCAACCTATCACGGTACCGCGCTTGAATTCACTGAGCTCCTGACAGTGACCCATTCTTTTACAAATGTTTGTAGAAGCATCTGCATGCCTAGGTGCTTGATTTTATACACCTGTGGCCATGGAAGTGATTGGAACATCTGAATTCAATGATTTGGAGGGGTGTCCCAATACTTTTGGCAATATAGTGTATGTTAATGTTCGAAATAGTATTTTCCAAAAGGAAATTCAGATATAAGATATAAACACATATTTATACATATTTACATTGTGATATTGTTTTCTTCTTTAGGGGATATAACAATAGAATGAAGTAAGAAAAAGTGTCTACATTAAGAGCATAAGGGGAAATCACAAAACTTGGCCAGGAGCATGTCCTGGTCATATTTCAACAATAAATAAATAAATAATACAATCAAATCAAAAGAAATTATATTCTGCTTACACAAAAGTATATTAAATAGTTTAGGACCATTATATAGACCATTATATATATAATTAAATGCAATGTTTATATTCGAGGCAGGATTGTACTTAACTCATGATAAAAATGAGTAAAAAATTGTTGAAGGTGAAAGTGTTTCACCCATATAATTTGGTTTAGGAAGAATTTGATGAGAAATCAAATTTAAATTCTGATTTATGATCGCAGACTTTGGTATCTTGGTAAATCAGAGTGCAATGTGAGGCATTGTTGAGATCTCTTCTGTAACTCTAGACATGTGGGATTATTGGTGGGTTTTTTTAGGAAAAGGGTCTGAGAAGCAAGAGAGAGCAGAAAAATGTTTGATTGTGCATTGCTGTGTAGGTGAATCAACTGAGATATTAAAAATATCTACTGAAAATGTTGTTTAAATGGGTTTGCATTTTAACACACATACTCTGAAAAACCTTTTACCGTCTTTTCCTCAAAGGAAATCCAAAGAAACTTGTCAATTTGGAGCTCAACTCAGACATAAACAGTTGCGAACACATTTGTCGATCATCGATTGCTCTGCGAACGACTGTCATGTCTTCCACTCGCACGCATCAGGAACCACATGGTGGCAAAGTGTCTCCACACAGAGGGAAGTTCGACTGTAATCAGATGTGTTTTCTATATTATTGTCGTCTAATAAGATAAAATGTCGCAAGTACAGGCCCGGTTCTTCACCGAAAACAAAAAGTGAGTATATCTGGTGTGCATAACACAAAACTGAAACGTTTAGCTGTAGCTAGATAAGAGATATTCCGCTGACTTTTGCTTAGTAGTATGTATAGTGTTCATATGATGAAAATGGTAGATGTAGGCTGTGTTTGTATCAGATATAATATGCTCTTCTCTGTAGGTATCTGATAGATGATGTCCCATTCTCCATCCCTGCCGCCTCTGAGGTGGCGGATCTCAGTGGTGTCATCAACAAGCTGCTGGAAGCTAAGAATGGTGAGTTTGTTTACCAGTCATTCATTTTGACGTGTTTTTATCTTGTTATGGTGCAGCATACTTGCCCACTATAAGGCGTCTTAAAAATCACTTTCCAAAAATTGTGTGGAATTTAATAATAAGATTATTTCTGTTTATTTAATGATTAGAGTCTTTTGAAGCTGCAGTGCTTGGTTATATTTTATTTTATTATTATTTTTTTTTAATTCGCATAATTTATGTTTCTTTTTACAGCTGGACACAAACAAGTTGAGTTTGATTTCCTGGTACGGGAACAGTTTCTCCGCACTTCACTGGCCAATCACATGGAGACAGAGAACATCTCAACGGTATGCCAATGCATTTAATGTAGTCTCACCAACACATATCTGTAGACCGCCTACACTGACCCTTCACTGACCCTTCACTGAAACTTACAAGCTCCAATCAGAATACTTGAAAGTAGCATTCCATTTCAGTCAGACAGTTGCTGCATCTGAAATCATATACTTTCCTACTATATAGTAGGTGAAAATCAGTATGTGAAAACAGTCCAAATTCAAAAAAGCAAAAGCAAAAGCACCAGAATGACATACTACTTCCGTCGAGATCAGTGAAAGAGTCAAAGAGTGCGTGGTAAGATGGAAGTAGCTAAACATTTAATATTTGACAACTGTTTTTTTACGATAAAAATGTTCAGCGACCAACAGTAATATCGAGTGATGCAAACTACTTTACATTTTTTATGAAATTTCACCGTTTTGAATTGAAAAATGACAAGAAACTTTTGCATTTTTACATATTAGGCAGACGAAAATAAGTGTGCATATTTAAAAAAAATTATATTATTTGCAAATAGTTTACTTCATAACTACAATGGAACTAGAACTTTTACCGTTCTTATTTCTTTTTCTTTATTTCCTTAAATCCGTTTTAATCCTTTATTCATTTAAATCCTTTAAAAAAAACAATAAGACCTATGTGAGACTAAGCTTAGTAGTTCACCTAAAAATGAAAGTTCTGTCAGTGTTTATTTGACCTCATGCCATTCAAACCTATACGACTCCTGTTTGTCTAAGGATCTCAAATGAAGATTTTTTAATATTCTCTTCATTTTTATCCATGCAACCAAAAATACATTGTAAAAGTAGTCCATATGAATTGGTGTGATGTTTAGCCTTTTCAAGCTGTGTTTAACAATTAAATCACTATGAAAATGAAACTGCTAATCTGTTCAACATGCCAAAACATACTTGTTATATGATTACATGCTCGTTTGTGTTGTATGTGTGTGTTTACAGGAAGAAGTGGTGGAAATAGAATATGTAGAGAGGTTCACAGCCCCACAGCCAGAGGAGTGTATCATGCATGATGACTGGATCAGCTCGGTGGAGGCAGATTCTGAATGGTGCGCTTCATGCAAAACAGAAGTCAAAAATCGATTTGCTTGGACAGTTTTGTAGCTGATCTATTAAAGCCGTTTCTCTGCTTTGTGCCCAGGATCCTCACAGGCTCATATGATAAGACTGCACGGATTTGGTCTATGGAAGGGAAGGCTGTGATGACTGTGGCTGGACACACTGATGTTGTGAAGGATGTAGCCTGGGTGAAGAGAGGTTAGAAATGTGCAAATAGAGATTACCAGTATGAGATGCCTAATATGTGTTTATGTGTGAATCTGAATGTATTTATGTATGAAAGTTTGAGAACTAATGATGCATGAGGTTTCTGAATTTGTCCACTTGATGGTTCTGTGGCTTTTAGATGGTCTGAGCTCTTTGCTCCTGACGGCATCTCTTGATCAAACAATCATGTTGTGGGAGTGGAATTCCGAACGGAACAAAGTGAAGGCTCGACACTGTTGCCGTGGACACGCAGGAAGTGTAGACACAGTTGCCGTTGACCCCACTAGGACAAAGGTTTGTGTGTGTTGTGTTTGTTATGCCCAGTACACATTGTACGATTTTGGGCTGTTCCAGACGAAAGATGTCAATCATGGTGATTAGTGATTAATAATACAGTGTCAGAAATTTAGCATGATCATCTCACAGTGTGTTTGCTGCTACGACCTACGTCTGCTGACTAGCCAATAAAAATGCAACATTTAATGGCATATTGATCAATGCGACATGGCACTAAAACCTAAAACTACTTACTTCAAGCTCCATTTGCAAAATTGGCATGGCAATTTGGCCTCTTTTCCTTAGCCATGACGTGTCCATATTCTACTCTTTCGCTTCCTCCTTTTTTTTTTTCAGTGCACATAAAAACCACAATTGCCAAAGTGCGATTCATCTTGCTGTATTTGTTTACCACTAGCTCTTGCTGATGACGTTTTATTCTTCTATATTAACTTGCGTCACAGCCTCAGATTCAATAGGTGTCACCATCGTACAGTCTACATACGTGTCATACCCATGTTTATTAGAACCATGTCGTACAGTGTGATTTGTAATGATCTTATAGGATTGCCGAAATCTCACAGTCTGTAGCAGGCATTAGCCTTTCTGTCTGTTTGTCTATGATGTACTAGAAGGTTTTATTTTTAGATTTTAAAGATTTTTTAAAAAATAAATACTTTTATTCACCAAGGTAACATTAAATGAATCAAAAGTGACATTAAATACTTTTTATAATGTTACAAAAGATATCAATTTCAAGTAAATCGGTTTCTACAGAAATATTATGCAGCACAACATCGATTAATAATAAGAAATGTTTCTTGAGCAGCAAATCAGCATATTAGAATGATTTCTGAAGGATCATGTGACACTGAAGAGTAATGATGCTGAAATCACATGAATGAATTACATTTTAAAATATACTAAAATAGAAAACAGTTATTGTAAATTTTAATATTTCACAGTATTACTGTTTTTACTGTATCTGTATTTTTGATCAAATAAACCACCTTCGTGAGATAAAAACATAAAAAAATTCTTACCAAACACCAAAATTTTTAACTGTATGTGTGTGTATATATATATATTATATGTATATATATACACACACACCATGGTCTGTCTGAATACTCGATTCTGATTGGCTGGAAGGTAGCCATGGATTATCCCTTACATATATATTTAATTAATTAATAATAATAATAATTGCACCAAAAATAATATCATTTGTTTCGTTTGCTAGTCATGTGTCTTTCTCATGTTTTTTTCCTCTTCAGTTTTGCAGTGGCTCATGGGACAAAATGCTTAAGATATGGTCAGCAGGTATGTTTTTACTTTTTAGAAGTCTTCTTTCTGTGAAATTAGTAATTAAAAAGGACAAGGAAAAACGTCCACCATCAAAAAAGGAAAACAATTAAAGGATGTCTAGTAATACGTTTATAAAACCTGGCTTGTATTGTCGTTGTCCTCAGTGCCAACAGAGGAAGAGGATGAAATAGAGGAACCCAACAGGCCACGCAAAAAACAGAAAACGGAGCAGATGGGGCTCACACGGGTATCTATACATGTTCTTGACTCAAAGACTCTTGTTCCCAGTTGATGGTTTGCAGTTTCATAAATTCTTGTTGTGCTCTAGACTCCCCTCATGACTCTTTCTGGACATAATGAGGCAGTGTCTTCAGTGCTCTGGATGGATGCAGAGGAACTGTGCAGTGCATCATGGGATCACACCATCCGTCTATGGGATGCAGAGACTGGCGGGCAGAAGAGTACGCTAGTGAGTAACACCAGTTCTTCATCAAAGAGTAGTAATAGATAATGTTGGGAGTCAAGAATTTTGCACCACTAGTGTCATCAAGCATAAAATAACCGTTTTCTGACATGTTTACAAAACACTCCCTGTTCTGCCATTGGTTGAACAAATGGAAAGTCCCATCTTAAATGTATAGCATTGGTTGATGCTTAAACAAACAGTGATATTATGATGGCACCACAGTGTTTTCTGTTTACTACTACTTGTCTCTGCATATCTCCTGACCCAACTTGGTATTCTAAAGTATTCTAAGAATTGAAAAGTAAACACACATCATCTTTAAGGGCTGCTGGATTTACAGACTGATGTTCTTGCATTGCAGATGGGCAGTAAGGTTTTCAACTGTATCTCATACTCTCCACTGTGTCGCCGTCTGGCCTCGGGCAGCACCGACAGACATGTGCGTCTATGGGACCCAAGGTCTAAAGGTGACTATCAGAGATTACAAACTAACAGCTCAAACTAACCGCTATTTTCATTACTCATCTCACTTTTATTTCCAGATGGCTCTCTAGTTCTCGTGTCACTGACGTCCCATAATGGTTGGGTGACGGCGGTCAGGTGGTCTCCATCTCATGAGCATCAGCTGGTGTCAGGATCTCTTGATAATGTGGTCAAACTGTGGGATACCAGGAGGTGTGTGACACACAGATACTTTATACCCAGACAACGTCTTGTTCCTGCATGTCTGTCCCTAACAGTCTTGGTTTCTTCTTTACAGCTGTAAAGCTCCACTGTATGATCTCGCTGCCCATGAAGACAAAGTACTGTGTGCTGACTGGACAGAGAATGGGGTACGTCAAACCATTAAAATATTTGAAACTCTACAAATAAAGATCAAAATTGTTTATTTTAATAGTTTATTTGTTTTTGTTACAACCAGAGGTTCATATCAGCTTAGATAGGAGGGCCTTCAGACAAAAGGGGGGCCTTGAAATCAAAAGAGTTGAGAACCATTAGTAGGGCCCTATGAAATTCGGTTTATTTTTCCCCAAATTCCGTTTAATTTTTTTCATAATTCCATTTTTTCTGTTCAAATTTTTTTTTGGACTCCATTTTAATGGTTAAATAAAATTTTTAATAATCAAAAAGCATGTTTAATTAATTGAAATAATTAAACTTATACAATTTAACAACAATTTATTAAAAGTTTAACAAAAATGACATGTTTAGGGCCCTATGAAATACATTTTTTCCCCATCCAATTCTGTTTTATTTTTACCAAATTCTGTGTTTTCTGTTTTAAGTTTTCTGGATTCCATTTTAATTGTTTAATTAAATTTGAATAATCAAAAATAATGTCTAATTAATACAATTCTTAAAAACAACCATTTTTATATATATATATTCTATGAAATGTTTTTTTTTTTTCTCACAAATTCTGTGTTGTGTATTTTCTGGTAATTAAATGAAGACAAAACATTAATTAATCTTTTAATCATATTAAATTAAACTTTTTTTTTTTTTTGTCAAACAGCGTGCTGTACAATGAGCTTTACTGTTAAAATTAAAACATGGAAGAATTTTTTTTTATTATTCCTTAAAGTTTTGATAATTTATTATTATTAGTGTTAGTAGTATTATTACATTGAGATGCATCTAAATTCTACTGTACAACAGTAATATATTTCTGTCAAGTTAAACCGAACTTTTATTTTGACGGGTTGCCGTGAAGACCATCACCTTTGAGTCTCTATGGTCTGTGCGTTTATGATATGACGATAGTTTTTTCTCAAACGAAACAGTAAAATGCTGATGAAGTGGCTCTGGAGTTCATGCATTCATGTCCTCATATAGTAAGGCGGCAGAGGTTAAAAACACGCGCGCTTCTGTGTGTGTGTGTGGGAAATTAAACCGCGCATCTGTGCCATTCATTCACGCAGAGCATGCAGGATTTGTATTTAAATAGCCTTTTTAGTGGTTTAATATTCACAGACACTAGTCTATATCGCGATTTGATTTAACTACTGACCTGCCTTTATTTATTCATGAAAAATTTGACAAATTCCGTGTGATTCTGCATTGCACAGTAAATTCCATTTTTATGACTGGATTCCGCGATTCCGTCCACGTTTTCGTCGTGGAAATCATAGGGCCCTACATTGGTCTAGGGTGTTTTTTCTGGCTTTAAGGATATTTCCTGTGCCTATTCGAGCTTCAATAAGAAATACATCAACATGGGAAAGAAAACTGCATGTTGAACCATTTCATGGGGTCTTTAACGCTGCCATTGATGGAATTTTCCATCATTTATAAGACAGTGCTTCCCTGCCATTGATGGAAATTTCTGGCTTTCCTTGTTTTAACTGTTATACAGTAGGGGGCGCGATATATCTTCTAAAAGGAGAGGATCTCTGGAACAAAACACAGGCAAAAAAGCAGTTTACATGGACACTTTTTGCTTCAATCTGAATGAATTAATTCCGATTGATGAATCCAAACGTAGTGTTTACATGAACGCTAAATAAAGTGATCGGGTTGATGTGCGCATTTTTATGTGACAATCTTCTGATTTAATCTAATCTTTTGACATGCGCACACTGCACAAATATACAGAGTTTCCCGCTGTTGTTGCATACTAACCATCCTCCTTTTCTTTGTTTTAAAAAGCAGACTTAATATTTTTCTCTTTCGGGTCCTAATTAGGCGACGACGTGCACATGAACCGTTATGCCGTGCTGCTTATATTTATCAAACAGTAAAAACGCCCATTCCCGCGCCCAAAACAAGGCGTCTGAGGATAAGAGTCCGAAACAAGGACTAGTGGGATGTTGTCCTGCTCCACTTCACAGACGATGAGTGGAAAGAGAATTTTAGAATGACAGGACAATCACTTATAATACTTTATTCAACAGGAAGAACAGCTTGTCCTGCGCGTCATACGTCATTACGCAATTTTTATATCATTGCACATGCGCAGTACTTACCAGTAAGTACTGACGTGCACTCTCGATCGGTTTACAAAAGGGATAAACCACCCCTTACAATCCGAATGAAATTTTAATCTGATCTGGCCAATTCATTTTGATTGACGTAGTTGCATGTGACTTTTTTTGTTCCGATTGTGCTACTAGTCCTGTTACGATCGGATTATAAGGGTCCATGTAAACGCAGCTAATAAAAGCATTGCTTAAGCACGTTGTAGTCTTTGAAAAAAAAAAAAAAAAATGCAGTTTTCTCAGCTTTTTGTTCAAAATGTTGCTTTTTTTTTTTTTTTAAAGAAACGTACCCACATTCAAGTGCTGATAGCATGAAGCTAGAATAAAACGGGTTTTTTTTGTTTAAAAGCAGAGGCTCTGTTCTTTCTTTTGATATAGTGCATGTTCTGATATTCCTACAACAAAATATTCTGGGGGCCATGAAATTTGTGAAAATTATATCGCTGGTAACTTAAAAAAAAAAAAAAAAACGCTAGCGGGGAAAGAGTTAAAGTAATTAAACTTGGAGGATATTTCTGTGGATGTATCACAGTCTCTCTTTTCTCTGTCTGCTTTTCTCTCTAGTTGATTTTGAGTGGAGGGGCAGATAACAAACTCTACACGTACAGATACTCCGCCTGCATCTCGGATGCAGGGGCATAGAACTATCTTCAACTTTACTTCAGGATCGCCATGGAAACATAAGCAGCTCCTTTGCTTTATAACTTACAAAAATTGTATTTTGGAAATCAACTACAAACAGACAAGAAGACCTTACAGACCTTACACATCTGAGTAATTTGTGTGTAAAACCATTCTTATGCATGGTGTCGCATCTGATTCAATGGGACGATTTATGTATGAATAGGTTTAAGATTTATTTGCACATCTGTTCTTCTGTTTCATGAGTAAGGCCTATTGTCTCATTCAGTTTGAGTAAATTTTCAAATTCAATTCAACAGTTTACATAAGAATGGGGTTACCAGTGATTTACACATAAGTGCTGCTCATGTTTTATGTGTAAGGCATAGTCTTATGTTTTTGTTTGCTTTGATATTCAGTGTTTAATCCTATGATGTTCAATACAGTGTCTGAAACCAGTCATGTGTCTGTTTTTACTCTGTTGCCTTCTCATATATTTATCAAATTCTTTTTGGTTAGTTGTGTGAGATTGGTAAGTTGTGAAGTGTTTTGTAGTTTTAATAACTTTAAATTACAAACCCGATTCCAAAAAAGTTGGGACACTGTACAAATTATGAATAAAAATAGAATGCAATGATGTGGAAGTTTCAAATTTCAATATTTTATTTAGAATACAACATAGATGACATATCAAATGTTTAAACTGAGAAAATGTATCATTTTTAAGGGGAAAATAAGTTGATTTTAAATTTCATGGCATCAACACATCTCAAAAAAGTTGGGACAAGGCCATGTTTACCACTGTGTGGCATCCCCTCTTCTTTTTATAACAGTCTGCAAACGTCTGGGGACTGAGACGACAAGTTGCTCAAGTTTAGGAATAGGAATGTTGTCCCATTCTTGTCTAATACAGGCTTCTAGTTGCTCAACTGTCTTAGGTCGTCTTTGTCACATCTTCCTCTTTATGATGCGCCAAATGTTTTCTATGGGTGAAAGATCCTTGACCCTTACGCACAGAGATTGTTCCAGATTCTCTGAATCTTTGGATGATATTATGCACTGTAGATGATGATAACTTCAAACTCTTTGCAATTTTTCTCTGAGAAACTCCTTTCTGACATTGCTCCACTATTTTTCGCCGCAGCATTGGGGGAATTGGTGATCCTCTGCCCATCTTGACTTCTAAGAGACACTGCCACTCTGAGAGGCTCTTTCTATACCCAATCATGTTGCCAATTAACCTAATAAGTTGCAAATTGGTCCTCCAGCTGTTCCTTATATGTACATTTAACTTTTCCGGCCTCTTATTGCTACCTGTCCCAACTTTTTTGGAATGTGTAGCTCTCATGAAATCCAAAATGAGCCAGTATTTGGCATGACATTTCAAAATGTCTCACTTTCAACATTTGATATGTTATCTATATTCTATTGTGAATAAAATATAAGTTTATGAGATTTGTAAATTATTGCATTCCTTTTTTATTCACAATTTGTACAGTGTCCCAACTTTTTTGGAATCGGGTTTGTAGAAGTTATATGTTTTGAATGTGAGTTCTTCCACACATAACGTCATGTCATTAAATATTATACTCTGACAGACACTTGTCTTTGGGCTGTATTATATTGAAATAAATTCTAAATTACAGTTAAAACGCCGACGGTGTTTTATTTCACTGCAGTTATAATGTTGTAGTTATTTGATAGTTTGCGCACTTACACGTCCAGCCGAGAGGTGTCAGTAGGTGGTCGGGGTTGGTTTACACTTCTCGATCGTTTTTTCCGTAGAGAAAGAGCGTGCTAGACATGGCCGCTACAGCAGTGACGTCTTAATGAATCCTCTTGGAGTTTTATTATTAAAATGTGTTAAATCAACACTGAATTCACAATAGTGGAGTGTTTTCTAGGGCTGACACCATGGGAAAGAAAGATAAGAGTGATCGAGGTAAGATGGACACTATCCTTTAGAAATAAACGCCTGAATTTAATCACAGTTTGATGAACCAATGCTAGATGTGCTGTTATTGATAACTAACGTTGCTAATGTTTAACTAATGTAGCAGAGAACATTACGGTGGCGTGATGGTTAAAAGATAAATATATAACGAACTAAAAGATAAATATTTAAATACGTGACATTCAAGTTTCAATAGAAATGACATTAAAGTGTATTTTATTTGACCATAAATGCAGTACACTTGAACCGTATTTCAAAGACAATATGAGGTAATTATGAAATTACATATAAAGATGTACTTAAGTGAGTCAAAAAACACTAATTGTATTTAATATAAACTATAATATATTTTCATATAATCATAGATAACATGCAATTAAGTAAATTTTTTTAAAGTATATTGTTTCCGTAATAAATGCTCTTTTAAAAAGTGTGACAAAGTGTACTTTTTCCACAAAGGTTACAGTGTAGATATTGTTTCTAAATACCATTAACTTAAACTATTACACAGAAAGGTTTTCAGGTTCTTTTGGAAATTGCAGAATCTTCAATAGCAGGATTGATCATCACTAGTTTACATTGCTGAAGTCGTTGTTTGTCCACTTTAGATAAGAAGTCCAAGAAACGTTATTATGATGATGAGGAGGAGGATGAAGAGTTGGTAGGCAGTGAGTCTCAGGAGGCCATTCCAGCAGCTGCTGGGAAGCAGGTGGAGGAATCCAGCACTAAACTGGATGAATATGGAGCCAAAGACTACAGGCTACAGATGCTTCTCAAGAACGACCATTCTTCACGGCCCCTATGGGTGGTAAGACTAAAAATTCTTGATCGATTAGCCTTTTACAACAGAAGCCACCACCATTAAGAGTGTCCCTATCCCATTATCTGTGTGTCTGAATCTTGTAGGCTCCTGATGGTCACATCTTCCTAGAGGCTTTCTCTCCCGTGTATAAATACGCTCAGGATTTCCTGGTGGCCATATCAGAGCCAGTGTGCAGACCCATTCACGCACACGAGTACAAGCTGACGGCCTATTCTCTATACGCCGCTGTGAGCGTCGGCCTGCAGACCTCTGACATCATTGAGTACCTGCAGAAACTCAGCAAGACCTCCGTGCCCGATGGCATAGTGCAGTTTATTAAGGTGTGTGTGTGAGCTGGTGTGAAGTCTGTCCGAATTTTACAATTTCAACAATTTCTGTATATCAAAACTTCAAAATTTCTCTCTCTCTCTGTTCTTCTGCAGTTGTGCACAGTGAGCTACGGTAAAGTCAAACTGGTCCTGAAACACAACAGGTCAGTTTGTTTGTTTTTTTTACACATTTTTCATTATTTAATTCTCACTAATGTTAATTATGTTGTTGAAGACTCTGTTAATTAAATATATAGTCTTTTGAATGATTTAGCTGTCATTTCATTATTTGATAATGGGTGGCTTTTTGAGCAGCAGGTAGTATTTAGATAAGGAGAAGTCGGATGTTGTAAACCATTTTTTGACCATAAACTCTTGGGATTTACTTGAACTTGAATGTAAAATGTTAGTTTTGAATCTTGAGATTGGATGTACTTTATTGTGAACCTTAATTGTGACTTTAATGGTGAAAGATAACTTTATTTTGGACTTTTTCAAAAGCTTTGAGTTGGTAAGATTTTTTTAAATCATATTTTAAACATTTTAAAGAAGTCTCTTATGCTCACCAAGGTTGCATTTGTTTAATTAAAAACAGTAATTTTGTGAAATATTTTTTACAGTTTAAAATAACAATTTTCTATTTTAATATATCTTAAAATGCAATTTATTCCTGTTATAGCAAGGCTGAATGTTAGTCTTCAATGTCTCATGATCTTCTGAAATCATTTTAATATGCTGATTTTGTGCTCATATCACCTATTATCATCAATGTTGAGAACGGTTTCTCTGTTTAACATTTTTGTGGAAACCTTTTTCAGGATACCTTGATGAATGGAAAGTTTAAAAACAGCATTTACTTAAAATAGAAATCTTTGATAACTTTGTGAATGTCATTACTGTCACTTTTGATAAATTTAATGCATCTTTGCTGAATAAAAGTATTAATTTCTAGTATTAAAAAACCTTTTGAATGGTAGTGTATGTAATTAGTTGCCACCTGTGAGTCCTTATAAACTAGACTGTGCAACAACCACAGGGCATTGATAGTGTAGATGAGTAAGTTAAAACATTGGGTCTCATTCACTAATAAGTGCATTGATTTTTCGGATTTATTTGGATTTAACTTCTAATGGAAAATTTCCGCCTAATTTACAACATGTGCGTACGCGCATGAATTTGTTGTTAACGTCGTTCTAACGTTAATGAATTTGAATTTGGTATATTCTAAGTGAGCAACAGTGAGTTACCCAAGGTAACTCATTTGCATAAAACTTGCCCAAACCATGTCCATATAAGGACTTTCTCCACTCCCTTTCCTTTTGTCCCCCTCAGCAAATGTGACACTCACTGAAGATGCTCTCTCAGCTGAGAGCACGAGCAGCAAAATCCTCGAGGCCTCAAAACAAGTTCAAACACAATAAACAGTTGTTATACAGACCCTGATTACAGACCTCTTATTATCTAGCTGTACATATGTGTATCTATGTCTTATGCAGAGGAACCTCGTAGCTCGAAAGTATGTGCCACTATGAGTATGTGATTTTTGCGTAAAACTGGTTTCAGTTCTACATTTTTCTTAAAAATTTAGATTAAATTTTGGAACAAATGTTATTGATGAATCATAATTTGTGCATGAAAACTGCGCACAAACGTTTTCATGAACAAATCATGGTTCATCAATAACATTTGTTCTGAAACTTTTATTTGTACACAGATTTCACGCACAAATTTGTGCGTACGCACAGTTAGTGAATGAGAACCAATGTTTGTGTGTGTGTGTGTGTGTGTGTGTGTTGAGCACAGGTACTTTGTGGAGAGTGCGTTCCCTGATGTCATTCAGAGGCTGTTACAGGACCCTGTGATTCGGGACTGTCGTCTTCGGTCTGCCGAGGGTGAGGAGACTGAGCTCATCACTGAGATCATCTCTAGCAAATCAGCAGTGAGTTTGAATGCATATACAATCTCAATTTTGCATACAGTACAAAAACATGTTGACCTAAAGACCTTACAGTGAAGCAGAAGGCTCATTTCTGGTACCAAAAACCTGTTGTGTTGTCCTGTCCAGATTTCAAAGTCTCAGCAGGACAATGGTGGTCCATCCACCTCCCAGCCTGCAGATGGGCAGCGCTCAGGAACTCAGGTGCCAGAGGACATCTTCAGTTACTACGAACAGATGGATAAAGAGGAGGAGGAGGAGGAAGAGACGCAAACAGTGTCATTTGAGATCCGTCAGGTGTGTGTTTGTGCTAGAATGAGATGTTACTTCACTGTGAATTTATGAGAAAGTGCAATGCGCAATATGGCAAAATAAGTCCTGTCTTCTAAATAAATCCTGCCTTCATCCCTGAGTTTAAAAGATTGGTGTTAGCTGTCCAATCTTTGGATTAGAGCATTCAATTAAGATTTTACAATAATCTAATTCCTCCTTCCTGTTTCTGCTGGACCTTGGTAGGAAATGATTGAGGAGCTTCAGAAGCGCTGCATTCAGTTGGAGTATCCCCTCCTAGCAGAATACGACTTCCGTAACGACACGGTGAACCCTGACATTAACATGGACCTGAAGCCCACCGCTGTGCTGAGACCATATCAGGAAAAGAGTCTGAGGAAGATGTTTGGGAACGGTAGAGCTCGATCTGGAGTCATCGTCCTGCCTTGTGGTAAACTATCTCTGAACATCTGCACAGTGTTTGAATCATTTCTTCCCTGAAGCAGTTGATGCCTAGTCCTGTACTATTGCAGAGCTTGGCTCTGCATCCACAGCTAACTAAACAGACTAAGCTTTGGAATATGTAATTATAAAATTCAATGATATTATTTGGCCAAAATAACAAAATAAATATGAAATTAGCAATTTCAGACTATTTGCTATCAATTTCCTCTTTTCAGCAATTATTAAATAGACTTTCTGGAAATTCAGGAGTTCTGCCTCAGCCTGGATGATATTTGTGATAATTAATAATGGAATATTAATTTTCCATGTCAATTTTACTTCAATAAAGTATTTCTTTGTCATCATTAAAAATGTGTATATATAAATGTATTTACATTAAAAAAAAATTATATATACACATTATACATTATAAACACTTTTATAACAATCACAACTAGTGTTGTCACAGTACCAAAACTTCAGTAGTCGGTACCAATACCAGTAACATTTTACGGTTCTCTACCAATTACGGTACTAGAGCAAAAACTGTTAAATTAAGTACTTCAAAAATGTTTGTCCTATTTAGTTTTGTCTGTTGGATATCACTGTCAATCATCACAGTTTCTGATTCAATCATGCATTTAAATACGGTTGTCAATCCAGAAACGTTACAGTGTACTTAAGGGATAGTTCACCCAAAAATTTAAATTATCCCATAATTTACTCACCCTCAAGCCATCCTAGGTGTATGGCACTTTATTCTTTCAGCCAAACAATCAGATTTCTATTAAAAAATATCCTGGCTCTTGTAAGCTTTATAATGGGAGTGTGTAAGCTTTATAATGGGAGTGAATGGTACCCTAGATTTTGAAGCCCAAAAAAGCGCATCCATCCATCATAAAAGTAATCCATACGACTGCATGGTGTAAATAATGGCCTTCTGAAGCGATGCGTTTTTGTAAGAAAAATATCCATGTTTATAACTTTATAAACTATAATCACTGACTTCCGGTAATGGCCGTACGTGAGTCGAGTTCTGGCGGAAGAGTGACCTCAGACCCAACGTATGACATAGGATGTAGGAGTAGACACCTCTTGCGGTTCAAACAAATAGGGCTGGGCAACAAACTCAAGCTCCTTCGACATTTCTCTTTAAAAATTATCATTTTAGACTTCTAATTCGTGACTGGTGTTTTGTTTTGCTCTATCCTGTGCGCTTCCGCGTTCGTCAATACGTCAGGTCTGAGGTCACTCTTCCGCTGCAACTCGACTCGCGTATGGCTGTTACCGGAAGTCAGTGATTTATAGTTTATAAAGTTATAAATATGGATATTTTTCTTACAAAAGTGCATCGCTTTGCTTCAGAAGGCCATTATTAACCACTGGAGCAGTATGGATTACTTTTATAATGGATGGATGTGCTTTATAAAGCTTGGAAGAGCCTGGATATTTTTTTAATATAACTCTGATTGTGTTTGGCTGAAAGAAGAAAGTGATATACACCTAGGATGGCTTGAGGAAACTAAACTTGTATTCAGGATGTTGTGAATGGGTAAGAAACAGAACGCAAGAGAAGCACTTTATTATCACTAAGGCTGTCAATCTCTGAAACGCAAGCTCACTGAATTCTGCACTCTCGCGAAAGCTTTTTTTATTATAACGGGAGTTGTCTTAATTGTACAATGAATCTCTTATTCACATTGTGTTTACAATGAGTGTTGGTTAGCAAGGCATAAAAATCCATGTACATGATCAAAGAATTTAAGATACCAGAGCAATTTGGGGTTAGAAGCTATTGAATGGTTTTATTGAGTTAAAATTAATTGAATCTACATTGAAGTCTGTCGTTATTTTTCCTCTTCTTTCCCACAGGTGCTGGTAAGTCACTGGTAGGCGTCACTGCTGCCTGCACAGTGCGTAAGCGCTGCCTGGTGTTGGGAAACTCCTCTGTGTCAGTGGAACAGTGGAAGGCTCAGTTTAAGATGTGGTCCACCATAGATGACTCCCAGATCTGCCGTTTCACTTCTGATGCAAAGGACAAACCTATCGGCTGCTCTGTGGCCATCAGCACCTACTCTATGCTGGGCCACACCACCAAACGCTCATGGGAAGCTGAGAGGGTCATGGAGTGGATGAAAAGTCAGGAGTGGGGGCTCATTATATTGGATGAGGTTCACACAATCCCAGGTGGGTTGTGTTTGTGAATCTTCCATGCTAAATCACATCTTCCATGCAAATTTTTTGGGTCGCTTTGATTTTGTTTTCCTCACTTCACAATAGTTAGCTCCACCTACAGTGAAATTTTAAGACAGACAATACGTAATTCAGGCATCACTGCTGTTGGTTAGATTTTGAACGGCGGATATTTTAACAATTTAAGTCAATAGGAAATTTTCAATTTGCAGTCTTAAATGGTTAGTTCACCCAAAAATTCTGTCATCATTGACTCAGCCTCATGTTGTTCCAAACCCATAAAGTTTTCGTTCATCTTTGCATAAAAATTAAGATATTTTATATCTTATAATTTTTGTCCATCCATTTGAAAGTCTAGGTAACCATTTACATTTATGCATTTGGCAGATGGTTTTATCCAAAGTAACTTGGATACACATTTTATCAGTTCTTTCTATACCTGGGAATGAAAAGTTCTTCACACCATATATCATAAAACATCTTCCGTTTGAGCTACAGAAATGCTTAAATCAACATGTTCAAGCTTCAAAAAGTTCATAAAAACATTGTAAAAGTAATCTATATGAATCAAACTTTTTGAAGCTTTTTGAAGGCTATCAAAATGTTGATTACTTAGATTTTGAATGGATGGACAAAAATTATGAGTAAATATTAAAAAATATGTTCATTTGTGTTCTGAAGATGAATGAAAGTCTTATGGGTTTGGAACAAAATGAGAGTAAATAAACAATTACAGAATTTTAATGATTGGGTGAACTAACCATTTAAAGGGGTCATGATATGGATTTAATAAAATATGTTCCTTGAGGTTAACGTATAATGTTATATTTTTTTGCACCACAAAACAAAACAAAAACCAATATATGTGTGAAAAAAACATTATTTTCAACCTTCATTCTGGCCCTCTGTCTGGAATGATCTGTTTTAAGTGGGTGGCTCCTTTAAGGCTTGTCAGTAAACGGCCACTGTTATGATTGGCTAACATCATTGCATAGGAAACAGTATCAAAGCCCACTCGCAATTGCACGAGTAAGTGTTTTGAAAACATTATTCATATAAAACCGCCATTTACAGACAAAGCATTATGAAATTATTTTCTTAAGGTTTGTGATGCAGCTGCTGTGAGATCCAGTATAGTTGGCTGCTACATCTGTCAACAAAAAATTTTGGCGAACTCTCCATTACACCGTGCCTCGCTGGCAAAACAAAATGCTCTAAACAAACATATAATCCTCAGACCCGATCCGGGATGCCATTAAAATAAACCAACCACTTGTTTCTGACACTGGGATCCTTCTGAAGTCTGTACAGAGATGCTAATGAGCTGTTTAAACTGGACGTGTCAACGTTCTTTCACTCTTTCATTTGTCCTGTCGATGTGGAATATGTCAGAAACTGAACGGGCATCTGTATACTGTATCCAGTGTAGACAGCGTCAGTGATTATAATGGGTTTCTGTTTGACACTCACATTGTAGGCAAACTCATAGTGTAGGCAAATGTCAGCCGTTAAGTGCCTGAACGCCAGTGGGCGGGGCCTATGGTGCAATGATGTATAACTATTTGTCAATGCCTTACTCTGGAGACAGGCAAATGCAAATGTATTTGACCGTGTGATGTCACAGGTCACCCAATATTTAAACAAGCTGTTTTTCAAGCTTGATTAAATAAATGCTTTGTTTATAATGAGGTGGACATTTTAAGCTATGAAACTTGCAATGGTTTTAATGGTACAAAGACCTCTTATATGTCAAAAGATCAAGGCACATTTGATTTCTCATGTCTTGACCCCTTTAAATTTCTTAGTTTAGCAAAAAAGCCAAAAGCAGCAACCTAATATCAAATTAACTGCAAAACAAAGTTTTAATGTCTTTATCTTCAAGCTGAATTTCAAGCAGAAAAAGAAAAACATGAAGATGCAAAATAAAATTAAATATTTGAGGAATATCTTCTGATTGGTTGGAATTTCATCACTTCGCTCAGCGTTTCACTTTCAATGAGGACAGGGAAATTATTTGAAACACAAATGGAATGTTAATGAAAACCATACAGATTCCTGACTCTTTTGTGTTTGTTTTACAGCAAAGATGTTCCGACGTGTTCTGACGATAGTCCAGGCACATTGTAAACTGGGTCTCACTGCCACATTAGTGAGAGAGGACGATAAGATTGTCGATCTTAACTTCCTGATTGGGCCGAAGCTCTATGAGGCAAACTGGATGGAACTACAGAACAATGGTTATATTGCTAAAGTCCAGTGTGCTGAGGTGAGCTGGCGAAAATATAAATATCTTAATGAAACCACTATAATACAGGAAATGAATCGAACATTTCTCCCCATAATACAAAAAATACGACAAATGATCTTTTCGTGTGCGTTTTTTCATAATGTGAATTGTTAGATTGAACCGTGTCAGGGGGTCAACAGGGTGTATGGACTTGTGAAACATTGTGTTTAGAGGCTTTGGAGCCTGGTGCACAAAGAAAATACAGTACTGTTATTCAATATTGCCTCTAATTTTTGATCTTACTCAACAAAGCCCAGCACACCCTTTAGTCACATGAGCAGAAAACCCCATGTACTGACCCATGCACTGTTCACTGTTCTCTGTGCGCTGAGCACAGTCTTCACAAAGAGGTTCAATAAATATTAAAACTTCCAATGCAAACAAGCTATTTATCATATTTTTGGTAAACCTTTTCGCATGTTTTGTTTATGTTAGATATATAGCCTAAAAATATACAGTTCCTACAGACTTGGAAACCTAACAATTTCATGGAATTTCATAAAGGTATTTTAATGGAAATTTCTATATTCATTGTAAATGTTTCTAGTTAGGCTTTTTTATTCTAGTGAAGTATTACTATGCAGTTTCATGCTATGTGAATAAGAGTATGGATAATCCTACCCTCTTATAGATCTTAACAGCAGAAAGAGTGTTGAGAAACTTGATTCTAATATTACATTATTTTTTGTTTTTCCTTTTGTATAATAAAAGATATATTGATTGTGTTTAATGTATAATATAGTAAATACTATGTATATAGTTTTAAAATGTTTAATTAAATAGAAACTTCATAGATTAGTGACAGTGAGAGTTTGTTGGATAAACCTTGTGAAGATCTAATCCATGTAGCTAATCCACTTTATTTTATTGTTGAAGTAATCCTATGTGTTCTGAAAAAACATGATCACTACTGTATACTATGAACAGGTTTAATTTCGGCTTTTATTCACATACATAGAGCACATCAAATATAGTAAACAGCAGCTCAAATTTGCGTGAACCAACCAATGAGGTTTGTTCTTATCCATAATTTGAGCTTCCATTATTTTTACATGTGCTCTATGTATGTGCCATTTGTGTCCTTTCTGAAGACACTTGATTACTTGTATGATGTCTTTATGAACTTTTTGGGTGTTGTATAGAAAATGTAAAAGGCTGTGTGTATTATCCTCAAGTTTTTGAATGGGGTTTTCTTGTGTGTGCTTTAAACCTACATTTTCCTTGAGTGTTCACAGTCCCTGTGTCTCTAGGTATGGTGTCCCATGTCTCCTGAGTTTTATCGTGAATATGTGGCCATAAAGACGAAGAAGAGAATTCTTTTCTACACCATGAATCCCAACAAGTTCCGTGCATGTCAGTTCCTGATCCGCTTCCACGAGCGGAGAAACGACAAGATCATCGTCTTTGCCGACAACGTATTCGCTCTGAAAGAATATGCCATCCGTCTGAACAAGTAATGCCTCATTTTATTTATACACGGTCACACACTCATGCATACAACAGTGCTTTTACATTTTTATTGTTCTTGCCAATTCATTTTTTTTTTTTTTTTTTACAAATTTTGTTGTAGAGCTCTACTTTTTCAGTAGCCTTTTATATTTTAAGACATATTTTCCCCATTAATTTACTTTATAGGCATGAAATATTTTGAGTTCTAAGTAGGGATGCACAGATATGAACATTTTGGCCGATACAGATAATTTTCAAATTTGAAAGCCGATAACCGATATATCGGCCGATAAATCTAAATCCAAATTTTTATATAATTTTTGATAGCCTGATTACAAAAACAAAAGTCTCACAATTAAAAGCCATGTCCCAAGCACACAATTATAATGTTCTCACTATAATTTTATGTAGCCTATATGACAGACATGTTGCACTTAAGTATACTTTCCTTTTTTGAAGTGATTCAAATCATAGTTTCAAGCAATTCAAATCCATCATGGCAAACAGTGTGCATCTGTCTCAACTGAAGGAAATAATCCATTACTTATTGGCTTTAATATATCGGCCAAATTGTCTTATCGGGCCGATAGCGATAACATTAAAAATGAACATATATCGGCCGATACTGATATGGTGGGCGAAATATCATGCATCCCTCGTTCTAAGCCATTAGCTAATCCAACCTGCTTCATGAATCTTAACATTTCAAACTTTGATTCAATTAGGGCTGGGCAATATATTGAGTTTGTACTATATATATATATATTGATATATCTTTTATAAATCATATAGGATGAGGCAGTACCGTTTTGATATTACGAGCACATCTAAAAAAAAAAAGCGGAGGACACAGAGTGAGCTGCTGCGGGGAAAGTGCATAATCCAATTTGTCCTAAACATGAGACATGCTTTATATTAAGGGCTTCAAAATATTTCATGAGATATAGTTAACACGTATAGTTTAAAGCGGCTTGCCCCGTCAGATGCTCTTAAAGATACATGTTCTATGTAATGCGATTGAGATGTGGTGTTTTCATCCGTGCATAACTTACATCTCACAGGTATATTCTCCATCTGTAGATGTGGACGAGCCTTCTGTAAGCGAGTCTCCGCTAAACTTCACAGACTTCAGTGAACGAGCACTGCCACGCACATGCGCTCCAAATGGATGGAGTGCAATAGAATAGAAGCGCAATAATTCTAACTAAAATATAGCTACATTTTGCTAAAACTGTTGTTGGACATTAAGGCCTGGTTTCATAGACAGGGTTTGGATTAAGCCAGGATTAGGCCTTAGTTTAATTAGGACAATTAAGCTTTTATAAACGTGCTTTAAAAACAAACCTTTTTGTACACATAATATATAGTATAACCTATATGGTTACATTCATAGCCTTCAATATGAACATATGAACAGAATGTAAAATAATTTTTTTTTATTTTTTTATTTTTTTTTATAAATAATTAGGTTTTTTTTTTTTTTTATAGAAAAAGTAGACAATACCAAGATATATACCGTATATTGCCATTCAACCAGAAATACAGAGATTATTTTGGCCATATCACCCAGCCCTAGATTCAATGCAAAAATGTATTTGAAAATCAAGACAAAAATATTAACTACATGCACTTCAATTAATTTATGCACAAAATAACTACTCGTTATTGATTATCACACATAACGCTTTGTAAATTTCCGTAAAAATTGCCAGATTAAAAATCTGCTGAATATCTACTGTTCATGCAACTAACAAGTGTTTTTTTTTTTGTAAAAGTGGTTTCTTTTATTGGTGGTGATTTTAGGTAGTGCAGTTTTTAATAGAGAATTCAGCAATTAAACAACATTTTTAATCACTATTCTACAGAAGCATATACCATCACCTAGTCTCGCGTAGCCAGACCTTCAGACTGACAGCAGAAGGTCTGGACTCCATTACAGCTTTCATTGGCCAAGGACCGCCCAAGATGATGTTTGACAGACATGTAACGCAACCAATCACATTTCGTTTTGTTCCGCGTCATGTTTAGGGGCGTGAAAATGTAAAGTCGATGTCCCTGCAATAACAGACCGGCATGCATCTATAAATTATTCATTCATAAACGTTGTTCAAGTTTACTGCAACAATGGAGCCGCGAACTTCATATACTTTTGAAAATACAGCATTTGGTTGATCCTGGTAAGCGCTCATTGTCACAGTTGTAAACCCGATGACGTTGTTCTTCCACAAGGGAGTTTGAAGTCGCGGCATTTGTTTCCAGGCGGAGCGTTAAAGAACGCAACACACACGTCTCGCGGACATCCTGTAGAATTCAACCAATCAGATGACGACTTCGAAACTAACCATCACCTAACAACCTCAGAGGTCAAGCTATTTCCATCTTGAAAAGTTTAAGCAGTACTGCTAAATAAAATGTATCTATTTATCTTTCATTTGGTCGAATATTAATTGAATAATATCAACAAAGTCATTAACTTACTAAAAGCCTGGTAAGGAACAGCTTTTACAAAAGAGCTCCACACGCTGCATGAACTCAAATGATCCAAAAAATGTCTTAACCAGATTTCGAAAGGAATTCAAATGTATGTTGTAAGGCCATGATGCAAACCTGAAAAAAAGATTAAGACCAAACCTTTGTGTTTGTGTCTGTGTTCTCTAGAAAGCAGCGAAAGTTCTATTGGACTGTTCCTGGCGCAACCTGTAATCAGCTTTACTTTCCTGTTAATCACCTTTTAACTTTGCCAAATGAATGGGCTTTTCCTTGCGAATTGTGCAAAGTGATCTTTCAAAGAAATTGAAAGCCTACACTCTAAATCTCTTACTCTATCGAGAGGTTGTTCGGGCACTCTGCCTTTTAAAGGTTCGTCATGGAACCATCGATGTCAACAAAGAACCTTTATTTTTTAAGAGTGTATGAAGGGCCAAAGTGTCCTTCAATGCACAAAAAGATGGTATGTATAATTTTTTTTTTTTTCATTCTCTCTTTTCAGACCGTATATTTATGGACCCACATCTCAAGGAGAACGTATGCAGATCCTTCAAAACTTTAAACACAATCCCAAAATCAATACCATCTTCATCTCCAAGGTAAACTGCTTTTCTCTGTCCACTTTCCTGTGAAACTGTGGATTAGTATTTTTCTTTTAATTTTTGAGGTGTTATTCTTAGCCTCTTTTACACAAGTAAAGTCTGCAACCGATGAAAATCAATAATTCTATTCCATTTAAATAGCATCTAATGAAATATCAACAGCCCTTTTACAAAGTCAGAAGTTGCTGTAAATGCAGAGTTCAGCAGAGGTGACCGGTACACTGATGTGACCCTTTAATTCCTTTCGGAACTTGCCATTCCACCCATTGTACAAGAAAAAAAACATTTCTGCAGTTTAGGTGCTTTAGAAACGCTAATAACATTCTTGTGTCTCTCAGTACCTGGACAAGCTCTTTTTTATCATAATCTGCTTCATTTACTAAATCAGCCAACTAAACAAACTCTCTACGCTTATGTCCAAAACATCATAAATCTAAATGTCTTTAAACTTTTATTTCATTGCCAAATGTTGTCAAGATTAAACCCTTGTGTCCACAAGTCATGGTAAAGTAAATCAAGCAATAAATAACCTGTCATTATTTTTGGGGATGCTAATCTAGCTGAAATTACACACTTCATCTTTAATTTATATGGAAAATGCATTACTCATTTTGAGCAAATACCAAGAAACCAAACATCCAACAAAATTATGGGCATTAAAAAAAGCATTGTCAGAAACATGCATGTGGGTTAATTGAGACACTGATTTTGGGAATGCTGGGATGGTATTCTGACCTTATTAACTTTTAATTCTCTACCTTAATGCAAATGATTGGAAATGATTTAGTGGGAAAAGGGATGCCATTGTGCTGATATGATTGCCCTCATAAGTCAGGCTATTCAAATAAGATAAGAATATCTGCATAGGAAAGGGCTGTAGGCAGGGTGTAAAAAGATGGTATAATAGACCTTATTGTAGGTCTATGCATCTTTTTATCCCCATTAGATTCATTTGACTTATTCTGCAATAAAGTACACGCTTGTTTAATTATGATAAAGCATTTCATCCTGTAGACAACACCAACAAAATGATCAAGAAACTGTGTTGACTTTGTTCATATCACAAAATAACATTTATTAATACATAATTTTTAAACTACATTCAGTGATTAAAAAAATGCTTTTTAGTTTTAGCTCCAGGAAATAAAGAATTTACTAGTGTATTTATTAAACTAACTGAAAGGCTTTGAAACTTATTTACAGTGTTTTACATTTGGAAACGCAACACACCGGGAGCATCAAAATGTCTTTTAATTCTTAGTGGCCATTCACACAGAACAAGATTTTGCGGTTAAACTTGAGATGCAGGTCAGTGGAACGGGAGAAAATGCAAGGTCTAGAGACACTTTTTTTTTTTGAAAGTTGGACAACTTTGTGTTTTTAGAACGCCATGTCATGCGCGAGATGCGATGTGCAACGGTCAAACACGTCTGTCTAGTGTGTTTACCTTGAAAAACAATGGAAAAGTAGCGCAATGGAATGGAAAATCACGTTCTGTGTGAATGGATCCTTATTCTGTCTTCTCTTGTTCTTTTCTTCTGTCAGGTAGGAGATACTTCATTTGACCTGCCGGAGGCCAACGTGCTCATCCAGATCTCCTCTCACGGCGGTTCTCGTCGTCAGGAAGCTCAGAGACTGGGCAGAGTGCTGCGAGCCAAGAAAGGTAGCGTGCCATGGGAAGTCAACACTTCGAGCGTCATTATGGAATATCTGGATAGACCTTTTAGACCAGTGTTTCTCAACCACTGTGCCACCGCACACTACTGTTGTCAGGTGTGCCAGGAAAAATGATCAAATTCCAAAAAATAAGTAAAAATAAATGCTTCAAATAAGAATACATCATCGCACTGTTGGCCGAAACCTCGTATCTGTATATTTTTGTATAAAATTAATGCTATTTGTCATCCTTTATGTGTATGTGGATTTTACAAATATTTAACCAATAAAAAGCATTTAACAGAGGTTGTGACTAAACCTCGTAAGTCCATTGGCTCCTCAAACTGTCAGTCAAACCTCATAACTCCAGCCCGCCTCCATTTAGAATGTGCCATGCACAGTTTGGAGATCTCTGCTTGTTTGCAATGTAAGGGTAAATAAAGAGCTGATGTTTGAGTAAGTACAGTTTTTTCTTTACTCAAGAAACTGTCCATAAAGGCTAACGTTTTTTATATTTGAAGCATGGAGAATAGTTCTTAGTCTTTGCTGTCTAGTTGAAGCAAATATAGCTACTGTTTTAAATATCATGTCCATAGCGCTTCATCTTTTGAGAAAATGAGATTTTGATCATGACATTTCAACAACAAGAAAACTGAATGCCCATATAGCGACAATAAACTTTATATCCTGTAAGTTGATGAAAACATAATGCTGAACTTACTGCCTCAGATGCGGCTGTTCCAGTGACAGACAAAATATATCTGTCATTCGCTGGTCAAAAACCTTATAACTCCATTTGATCTTGATTTTCATAAAATACTAATATTATAATGACACATGCAAGTGTGCATAGCTATATAAAGCCACAATGCCAACTTCGATGACAGTTTAATTAAATACGAGGTTTCCACCTGACAGCGACGATATGTACATTTTTGTTTTATCATCAACATCATCATACACTCACCTAAAGGATTATTAGGAACACCTGTTCAATTTCTCATTAATGCAACTATCTAATCAACCAATCACATGGCAGTTGCTTCAATGCATTTAGGGGTGTGGTCCTGGTCAAGACAATCTCCTGAACTCCAAACTGAATGTCAGAATGGGAAAGAAAGGTGATTTAAGCAATTTTGAGCGTGGCATGGTTGTTGGTGCCAGACGGGCCGGTCTGAGTATTTCACAATCTGCTCAGTTACTGGGATTTTCACGCACAACCATTTCTAGAGTTTACAAAGAATGGTGTGAAAAGGGAAAAACATCCAGTATGCGGCAGTCCTGTGGGCGAAAATGCCTTGTTGATGCTAGAGGTCAGAGGAGAATGGGCCGACTGATTCAAGCTGATAAAAGAGCAACTTTGACTGAAATAACCACTCGTTACAACCGAGGTATGCAGCAAAGCATTTGTGAAGCTACAACACGCACAACCTTGAGGCGGATGGGCTACAACAGCAGAAGACCCCACCGGGTACCACTCATCTCCACTACAAATAGGAAAAAGAGGCTACAATTTGCACGAGCTCACCAAAATTGGACAGTTGAAGACTGGAAAAATGTTGCCTGGTCTGATGAGTCTCGATTTCTGTTGAGACATTCAGATGGTAGAGTCAGAATTTGGCATAAACAGAATGAGAACATGGATCCATCATGCCTTGTTACCACTGTGCAGGCTGGTGGTGGTGGTGTAATGGTGTGGGGGATGTTTTCTTGGCACACTTTAGGCCCCTTAGTGCCAATTGGGCATCGTTTAAATGCCACGGCCTACCTGAGCATTGTTTCTGACCATGTCCATCCCTTTATGACCACCATGTACCCATCCTCTGATGGCTACTTCCAGCAGGATAATGCACCATGTCACAAAGCTCGAATCATTTCAAATTGGTTTCTTGAACATGACAATGAGTTCACTGTACTAAAATGGCCCCCACAGTCACCAGATCTCAACCCAATAGAGCATCTTTGGGATGTGGTGGAACGGGAGCTTCGTGCCCTGGATGTGCATCCCACAAATCTCCATCAACTGCAAGATGCTATCCTATCAATATGGGCCAACATTTCTAAAGAATGCTTTCAGCACCTTGTTGAATCAATGCCACGTAGAATTAAGGCAGTTCTGAAGGCGAAAGGGGGTCAAACACAGTATTAGTATGGTGTTCCTAATAATCCTTTAGGTGAGTGTATAGCTACATATATAACCTTATTGTGTTCCTACCTGACTTAAGTTCCACATTAAATGTGAGTACTACTTTTAATATAATATCTAGTTTTACTATGCCATTTGAAGCAATGCATGTTTGTGCAATTTTTTTTTATTTTTATATTGTGGTGCCGTGGCAAAAGAGGTTGGGAAACACTGATTTAGACTATCGAATTCTAAATTGTTAGATGTTCTAAGATCTTTTACAATTTGCAGTGAAATATTTTTGGATGAATTATTCCTTTAACCATTTAACCAATCGTACCACAAAATTTCAAACAAAAGCTGTATATAAAACTATTAACTACCAACTTTTTTTTTTAACAGGTATGGTTGCAGAGGAATACAACGCTTACTTCTACTCGCTCGTCTCTCAGGACACACAGGAAATGGCTTATTCCACCAAGAGACAGCGCTTCCTGGTGGACCAGGGATACAGTTTCAAGGTTTCAAGGCTATACGTGAACTGCAAAGACCTCAATTTGATTATTCTGATTGGAAATGCTAGCCAAACTGGATGTTAAATTGGGTGTTAGTCTGTCACACATCATTCTTTTCATCTCTTTTTAGGTGATCACAAAGTTGGCTGGGATGGAGGAGGAAGACTTGATGTTTTCCTCTCGTGATGAACAGCAGCAGCTCTTGCAGAAGGTTCTGGCAGCATCAGATCTTGACGCAGAAGAGGAAGTGGTGATTGGAGAAGTGGGAGGGAAGCCGCAGGTATCTCCACGCATTTTTTCCCCTTTCTGCTCCCTCATTTGTTTGCTCAGTGTGTGTCGCTGTTTTGAGCCAGGAAAAGCTTGTATTCTTGGCTTTGCTGATCTTGATCATTAACCACAGAAACGGCAAACACTGGTCTTCAGTCTTGCTTCTGTGAAACATAAATGAAACATATTCCTGTTGCTTTTTCAATGCAATGAAAGTGAATGGTGGTTGAGACTGTCAACCTCCAAGAATGACAAAGCCCCCCCATAAAAATCTATATTGATCTGGACAGTCTTCATTGCATTGTCAGTGTTTCCCACACATAGACTAATTCGTGGCGGTGCGCCACAGAATCAACACCGGCCGCCACATATTGCGTTTCGTTATTCATTTTTTTTTTTTAACGCTATTTAAAACACGCAGTGTATTCGTTCAGCTGCATTTCCTTTCCCTGCTCTTCCTCCGTCTCTCGGTCACTCACGCGTCTCTCTCACATACACACACACACACACACAAGGTGCGTTCCATTCGACCGTAAGTCTCAGGGTTGCCAACTCTCACGCATTTGGCGTGAGACACGCTTTCAGGCTCTGTCTCACGCTCTCACTCTGCCCAAGTAAATCTCACACCAAATTGCCAAACCTGCTTTTGATATGAAACAAAGTCTAAGCTTTTAAATTTTTTAAAGTTTTAATATGAAATTCAAACAATAAATACCGTTTTGGCGCACTTAATGTGGCATAACAGTTAAAGCCAGAACCGTTGAAAAACGGCGACATGCTTTCATCTCCCGGCGGCGCCTTATACACCTTAACTATTTTTCAATTAAATAAATGTTCTATATTTTAGTTTAATAATATTTATTGAATATTTTGAGGAGATCTTTTGGTACTAAATACTTTTTTTTGTGCAATAATTATGGTCCATTAATGACCACTTAAAATATTTTTCTTCTAATATTTTTATTATTTATATTACAATTAGTGTAGTAATTAAGGTTAAAATAGAGAATTCCAATGCAAAGAGGCAAATTAGAGTCATTTTGTCGCTGGAAAAATAATTTTAATTTGTAATGCTATTACCCACTAGGTGCCTGTAATAAGTACAGTGGCTCTTTAATAAATATACATGTAGGCCTATCTAGTCTAGTTGCTCAAAAAAGTATTGTAGATCATAACTGCTTACTTATTTTTAGGTTTTGCATCTGAATACATATTTAGACATGATCAAATACTTATTTCTTTAAATGTCAAATTTTAAAACGTTAACTTACATCCTAATATTTTTAATGATACTTGTATAAGCACACAAAAGTGAATATTAATGAATGCAAGCAAATATAATTTAACCCAAGAAAAGTATAAATAGTGCTAAATGTACAGTAGGCTATATACATATGAATTGATACTGAATCAAGATCGAAATCAATATTTGTGCCAATTACCCCCCCTGGACAGCCACCCACCACTTTATTTTATGTGCTTTAATTTTTATAAATTTTTATTTCAGTTTTTATTTTAACAACTTTAATACATATTTCAAGACAACATTTTTAATATTCACTTAATGTTTTTCATCTATTTTTATTTTTTTTTATTTATTTTTTATTTTTTAACTGTTAACAAAAATGTTCAATAGTTAAACTATTTAGTTTAATAGTTGATTAATAGTTTAATAATAGATTAATAGTAGTTTTTGTGTGTCTCGCAAGTTTGAATATACTAAAGATCAAATGCGAATTGAGAACTACAATAGAGGGCAACATTTTTTAATGCCTGCCCATTTAAATTTCATGCTGTTCCTTACACAAAACTATCGTATGGCTTCGAAGTCTAGGAGTTGTATGGATTTCTTTTATGGTGCTTTTTTGTAATTTTATGTCCTTTTTGGACCGCCTCAGTCACCATTCACTTTGTATATTTTTATAGCTGCACGATTCTGGATAAATTGAAAATCACAATTTTTTTGTTTCTAACAGAGATCACGATTGTCTCACGATTCTGAACAGACAATTAAACAAAAAAATGTAAATTACTAGAAGTTCTGACAAATGTTAATTGCTGCAGTTTATTTAAAATGGTTAATGAATCTGAATGAATTATTTTTTAAAAATCAGTTTGAATGAATGATTCAATGACTCACTCATAAATACTTCAATTGTTTCATTACTGGGTGAATCTGCGTTTTTTGAACGAACCTCTTGAATGAATGATTCAATGACAAATACATTTTTAACAGTCACTTGCAGCCACCTAGTGACTGATGTAATCGATACAATCATTATTTGAAGCGCCATGTTGCTTTCAAAAGGTGATTTACTCTATTTTGATCGCGTCCGTTGACATCAGTTATATGCGAACTATAAACTTTTGTCCCAGTTGTTCTGTGATTTAATATGAATATTTTGTAACAGAAATAACGATACTGTGATGTTGAACGAACCTCTTGAATGAATGATTCAATGACAAATACATTTTTAACAGTCACTTGCAGCCACCTAGTGACTGATGTAATCGATACAATCATTATTTGAAGCGCCATGTTGCTTTCAAAAGGTGATTTACTCTATTTTGATCGCGTCCGTTGACATCAGTTATATGCGAACTATAAACTTTTGTCCCAGTTGTTCTGTGATTTAATATGAATATTTTGTAACAGAAATAACGATACTGTGATGTTGGAAAAACTGTTTGTGAAGCTGTTTCAAACCTGTACATGACAACGGCTCTCTCTGGCTCAGCAGCAGCGCCAATGCAGATTTTGAATGTTCCGGTGTGATTTTGTCAAGGGTTTAATAGACACAGACGAATAATTGGCATTTAGGAATGAGATCGCGTTGGTGTTTGAATCAAGATCACAATCTTTTATTGATTAATCGTGCAGCTCTATATATTTTGTATAGAAAACAACTTTCTTCCAAATTTCGCCTTTTTTTTTTTTCCTACGGAGGAGAGAAAGTTACAAGCTTTAAAATTACTTAAGAGTGAGTAAATTAAATATTTGTCAACTGAGAACAGGCCGACCACTTTTCGCTCTTTGTCCATATGGCCTGCGTCAGGTTTATAACATTGACATACATTCAAGCATCATAAGGATTGTGTTAATCTGTAAATGCGTTAAGATGCTTAACATGTACCAGTGAAGATTATTTTAATTATTGACCTGTTTTCTGTAGTTTTCTCGCCGTATGGGAACTATGAGCTCCATGTCTGGTGCAGACGATACCGTCTACATGGAATACCAGACGTCCCGCGGTAGCAAGGGTTTGGCCAGCAAGAATGTTCATCCTCTGTTTAAACGCTTCCGCAAGTGAACATATTCACGGACTGACTGAAGCGTTGACTACAGGACTTCCAGCGGCAGGATGGTCAACATATTCATAAAAGACACGTTATGGCTGTTTGTCTCAGGCAGAGCCATTTAAAGACTGAGAAAAAAGAAAAACTGCTGTAGTTTCAGAAAGATTCAAGAATCTGATGTCTATTACAAACAGGATGTTTGTACAATGATTTGTTTGAATTTGTTTTGAGAAATTGAATTTTGCACAGTATGTAAAAGCCAAAACAGAACCTGTTGTTGAAATGTACTTTTATCAATAAAACATACTTTGGTAATAAGATTTTATGCATTTACATTATTGCATTAGGTAACTTCAATGAACAATATTTAAAGCATGTATTAATCTGTATTTTTTTTTTATTGTTCACAATGCATTAATTAACATTAATGTATTCAATGAGACAGGAATAATTGATGGTGGTGTGCATATTTCTTTAAATCAACGTTCCGGAGTCAATTGTTCCAAATATTTTGCAGGTTTTTGTCCATAGGAACATTTTTCTTATGCATCGATTACATTTTAAAAGGAAAAAAATAATGCGTTTTATTCCATTACAATATCATAAAGACTCATAAAGAGTAAACATGTCCTCAACAATTTCCTCAATTATTTAAAAATAAAAATGGATATTTATAGTGTAATCTATCATGCTTGCCTACATTTAACTTTCCTTTTATTTAAACAGCCAATAAAAAATACTGAGGCAGAAAAATGTCAATTTTTTTTTTCTTTCATTGTCATTCCAAACTTGCTTTAGTAGATCACAAAAGATTCCTGAACATCATGAAAGTGGATGGGGAACAGGGGCTTTCAAGCTCCAAAAATCATAGCATATCAGTATGAAAGCATCATACATATGGCAAGTCGTTTTAGCTTTAAATGTTCCCAGCGTTACTTGTCGTGATTGCATTTTTACTAGTAAGAATTCCAATTAGAGTTCTCGAATTCAGTATTTACTAGTAAGAATGCTGCAATTATAAATATTTTTATACAAAAATTATACATATCTTTAATTTTTTTTTTTTTTTTTTTTACTAGTAACAATTCAGTTAGAGAGCTCTGCAATTGCATTTTTACTAGAAGTGAATTGTAGAGCTCTCTAATTGTAATTGTTACTAGCAGGGCTTGACATTAACACCCGCCAACCCGCCATTTGCGGGTGGATTTCAGCTGTGGTGTGTAACAGTCACTCCCACTAGCCACTTTGGCGGGTCAATCACACGCAATTCTTTTGAGCTTATGAATGCAATGTCTAATAATCAGAGGCGTTCAGATTAGTCATTGCTGAAACGCTGGAGTTTTGTTCAGAGCGCGCTCTCACTCACTGAAATCTGCACTCTCATCATAAACAACAAAACAGAGATGTGCGTGCAATGTACGTAAGAGATGCATTCATCATACAGTGATTGACTGTTTTTGCTCTATTTCAGCAGCAAAAATAGTTTCAAACAAAGATCACAGCAGAACCATAGCGCATCTGATGTGACTGGCATAAAGTTGGCTTGACGTTGGACATTCAATACTCGCGAATTTAGGGAGCGTCTCTAAAGTTACATACGACATTGGTATACACGTTTCTAACTTCAATAGCATTTGAAGAGAATGACTTGGTCATAAAACCAACTGTAAAGTGTTCATCGAAGTGTCAGGTATGATGCGCATCTTTTAGATTTAATAATATAAACTGTCAAATCACATGAAAATATGGATATGTATTTAACTAGGCTACTGTATGGGCCCATACACAAAATATTCTAGATTTAAATATGTCATAGCTGATAGAATATTTTTTTCAGATAAACATCTGTTAGTGTTTCTCTGTCTAGATTAAGGATCTTTACATACAACCTTATCAGAGCTATTTCATGACCTGTCATGTTATACATTTCATGTACAGATTGTGGCCAGTGAAAATGCTGAGTGGCTAATAACTCTGGAAAACCACTAGCACTGTGGCTAGTGGTTTTCCAGAGTTACTAGCCACTCAGCATTTTCACTAGTGGCTGGTGAGCAAAAAAGTTAATGTCAAACCCTGGTTACTAGTAAGAACTGAATTGTAGAGCTCTCTAATTCAATTCTTACTAGTAAAAATGAAATCATGACGAGTAATGCTAGGAACATTTTAAGCTAAAACGGCTTGCCATACCATACAAGTCATGTACTGTATTCAAGGTCTCACGAAGCCGTGTGTTTACTTTTTACTTTTCAATGCTTAAATACAATTAAATTGTATATCTTTTTTTTTTTTTTTTTTTTTTTACTTTAACTCAATTAATTTCACTTAGACTCGAGTCAGTTTTTGACGCACTGTTTACATTTTGGCGCCAGTACAACCAATCAGAATCAAACATTCAACAGCTCTGTAGTGGTATAATAAAACATTAATATTTTTTGGTAACACTTTACAATAAGGTTTCGTTAACTACTTTGGTTAACATTAACTAACAATGAACAATACTTCTACAGCATTTATTAGTTAATTTTAGCATTTACTAATACATTATTAAAATCAAAAGTTGTATTTGTTAACATTAGTTAATGCACTGTGAACTAATGAACAATGAACAACTGTATTTTTATTAACTGACATTAACAAAGATTAATAAATACTGTAACAAATGTATTGCTCATTGTTAGTTCATGTTAGTTAATACATTAAATTAATGTTAACGAATGAGACCTTATTGTAGTTAACCTTATAAAGTGTTACCATTTTTTTTTTAAATATATGTAGATATTACAGAGATAGTTAGCAAAAAAAATCTTTCTTCTGTGGAAAACAAAAGAAGATATTTTAAATAATGCTGGTAAAATAGTTTTGGTTACCACTGACTTCCATTGTATGAAAACAAGAAGACATTCCTCAAAATTTATTTTTATATTCTACAGAAGCAAGAAATTCATACATTTTTGAAATGGCACAAGGGTAAGAGTAAATGATGAGAATTTTTATTTTTGGGGAAATCATTCCTTTGATTAATATGCTAAATGCTTTAAAAGTAGGCTGCTGTTTATTGTTGGCTCACATATGTTAACTAATGTTCATGTATAAGTGTTACTCGCACCCGTGTTGATAGAGTGGAATATGTCGTTTTTCTCACAGTACGACTAGTGAATGCTGTGTTATTTCACAGAGAAGGCAGGCAGGAGCTGAATTGACCCGGCTCATCAATGCCACCTCCAGCGGCAGCAGACCCTGACCTTCCTGCAGGGACAAATGCTCCATTATATCCAGGCCTGAACGAAACGGATGAAACAGAACAACAGATTCACGCTGGAACTTACAACTTTCAGCCTCTTTCGGGTCCTGTCTTTAGAGACATACAGTGGGGAGAACAAGTATTTGATACACTGCCGATTTTGCAGGTTTGCCCACTTACAAAGCATGTAGAAGTCTGTCATTTTTATCATAGGTACTCTTCAACTTTGAGTGACGGAATCTAAAACAAAAATCCAGAAAATCACATTGTATGATTTTTAAGTAATTAATTTGCATTGTATTGCATGACATAAGTATTTGATACATCAGAAAATCAGAACTTAATATTTGGTACAGAAACCTTTGTTTGCAATTCCAGAGATCATACGTTTCCTGTAGTTCTTGACCAGGTTTGCACACACTGCAGCAGGGATTTTGGCCCACTCCTCCATACAGACCTTCTCCAGATCCTTCAGGTTTCGGGGCTGTCGCTGGGCAATACAGACTTTCAGCTCCCTCCAAAGATTTTCTATTGGGTTCAGGTCTGGAGACTGGCTAGGCCATTCCAGGACCTTGAGATGCTTCTTACGGAGCCACTCCTTAGTTGCCCTGGCTGTGTGTTTCGGGTCGTTGTCATGCTGGAAGACCCAGCCACGACCCATCTTCAATGCTCTTACTGAGGGAAGGAGGTTGTTGGCCAAGATCTCGCGATACATGGCCCCATCCATCCTCCCCTCAATACGGTGCAGTCGTCCTGTCCCCTTTGCAGAAAAGCATCCCCAAAGAATGATGTTTCCACCTCCATGCTTCACGGTTGGGATGGTGTTCTTGGGGTTGTACTCATCCTTCTTCTTCCTCCAAACACGGCGAGTGGAGTTTAGACCAAAAAGCTCTATTTTTGTCTCATCAGACCACATGACCTTCTCCCATTCCTCCTCTGGATCATCCAGATGGTCATTGGCAAACTTCAGACGGGCCTGGACATGCACTGGCTTGAGCAGGGGGACCTTGCGTGCGCTGCAGATTTTAATCCATAACGGCGTAGTGTGTTACTAATGGTTTTCTTTGAGACTGTGGTCCCAGCTCTCTTCAGGTCATTGACCAGGTCCTGCCGTGTAGTTCTGGGCTGATCCCTCACCTTCCTCATGATCATTGATGCCCCACGAGGTGAGATCTTGCATGGTGCCCCAGACCGAGGGAGATTGACCGTCATCTTGAACTTCTTCCATTTTCTAATAACAGTTGTTGCCTTCTCACCAAGCTGCCTATTGTCCTGTAGCCCATCCCAGCCTTGTGCAGGTCTACAATTTTATCCCTGATGTCCTTACACAGCTCTCTGGTCTTGGCCATTGTGGAGAGGTTGAAGTCTTTTTGATTGAGTGTGTGGACAGGTGTCTTTTATACAGGTAACGAGTTCAAACAGGTGCAGTTAATACAGGTAATGAGTGGAGAACAGGAGGGCTTCTTAAAGAAAAATAACAGGTCTGTGAGAGCCGGAATTCTTACTGGTTGGTAGGTGATCAAATACTTATGTCATGCAATAAAATGCAAATTAATTATTTAAAAATCATACAATGTGATTTTCTGGATTTTTGTTTTAGATTCCGTCTCTCACAGTTGAAGTGTACCTATGATAAAAATTACAGACCTCTACATGCTTTGTAAGTGGGCAAACCTGCAAAATCGGCAGTGTATCAAATACTTGTTCTCCCCACTGTACTTGATAGCAACCTGTAGACGGATAAACCACAGTAAATCACACCTGCCTAATTGTGACAGATGACATTTACTGATATCAGCATTTCTAAAGGCTGTCTGAACAAAGGAGGGAAGAAAATGTCTTACTGGCAGTCTGTCAGACCTACGGATCCCAGCATACACAAAGCCGAATCCGCCTCGTCCCAGCAACGGGCCCTTCGAATATGCTTCTGCAACATACGATCACAGGAAATGTCTTTAAGAGAAAACATGTTGCAGTATCTAAAGCTGTGGAAGGACATTAATGCATTTCTTACATCAAACAGCTGATTTTAATAATAAATCATTTAATAATTGAGCCATAACTTTTTAATATAAGCCTATTCTGACCTTTGCGAGAGTGTTTAGCAGGTCTTTTAATTGAAGTGGACGGACGTCCATCATCTGGTCCCTCCTGGCTGCCGCTCTGCTCACTTCCTCTTCCTTTGAGCCTGACCTGTGGACACAGAAACAGTCAACTCAGAAGGCAGAGGTGCTGAATGTCCAGGTAGCTCCGAGCTCAGTGTCTGGGTCGTGTCTGGCAGCGGATCCTGATTGCGGAGCAACACATAACAGTTTTTGTGTCTTTTTAATTAAATGCATTCAAATATACTCAAATAGCACTCCATGCTTCACTATTTCTCCTGCTTTTCTGAACAGGAACAGAAAAAAGCTTAAGGGTCACAAAAAACCCTATTTCAGCATCATTTCTCATCCAGTCAGTATTATCTATACAACAAAATGAAGTAATACAATAATGAAAATAATAAATACATAAAAAAGGTGCAAAATTATTAAAAATAATTTGGAATTGCTTTCATATGATTAGACCTTATATACCTATTGAAGCGGCCATGTTGCATATGCAGTTTTTTTTCACATCCATTGTGCTGTGTGAACATTGAGTCAGGCTCCTCAATCTGTTACTATTGAGGGATGCGATAACACAGGCTTTTAATGTGGTTTCACCAGAAATTCGGACAGTTGCATAAGTAAAAAAAGTTGTTTTGATATTAAGTTTGATGCAAAAAGAAGAATTTCACTTCAACAAAGGAAAAAAGACATGGGTGGAGGGCAGAGGCCACCTGATCTATCTGCCTTTGATGAAAGAATGGCTGCAATAATAGGACATTCAAGCATGAGTGGCATTATAGAAAGGACTGAGAGTGGAGTGGCGCAAATACAACATGGTAATTTTAATGAATCAAAAAAAATTATTTAAGCAATTGTATTTTTAAGTAATGTGCATCACAACAACAAAACTTCTGGCTTTTGCAGATCATCAATACACTGCCGATTAGAATGAAGAAGATGAGGTCCAGCCGTCAACTTCCCAAGCACCCACATTCCGATACGTACAGAGCCGCACCTGTGCGAGTCCTGACCGACTAGGTGCTTGATAGTCAAGATGCATATTGTTGGCCTACGGGAAAGAAATGAAACACTGAATAAATTGCAGTTGTATTATATGAAAAACAGATGTTTTGAACTCTAAAGACTCCAACTTTTCTCATTGTAACAGGTTTGATACTAATCATAATATAACATTATTGAAAACTGATTTCTTCAGTACAAAAAAAAAATTGCTAAACTTTGACAAAAAGTAATTTTTACTGTTATAATTGTGATTTCATAATATTTATATATGAATCAAACTGGAAAAACTTGTGAAAAGATAGCTGCGTCCGAAATCGAATGCTACTCCACTATATAGTACTTGAAAAACAGTATGCGAACAGAGTAGTATGTCCGAATTCATAGTATTCGGTCGTGAAGTAAATAGTGTAGAATAGTGCATCTCTGCAGCCATCTACTGGTTAAAGTGATAATTTTTTACTTTTAAAACTGCATTTTCCAAAAGATGCGCAAAAATCTTGCACGAAACCATGTCAAATTATACTTATCCTCATGAATGAAAGTTAGAAATGTGGGACTTTTATAAAGTGAATTTTACATAAAAAGCTGTTTTTTTTTTGTATAAAAACCTATTTAAAAATATATTTTTAATTTATTTATATAAATGTAAAAAATATAAATACTCCAAAAACTGAACAAATGTGGAGTAAAAACAGCAATAAACTGAGTAAAATTACATACAGAGAGAGAGAGAGAGAGAGAGAGAGAGAGAGAGACGTATATAATATTAACCTAAAATACACGGATTAAAATTGGGTACCCAATAGCAGATTTTTTTTTTTTTTTTTTGGTCGTCATTTAATAATATAAGGCAAGGTATCATTATATAAATGTACATTATTTTTTAATAAAATAAAATATATAAACTTTAATACTTCTGTCACCAATTCTTCATCGTGTGCCAAGCCCGCGAAACCTAGCAGCGGGCATATATAAACTGGAGTCCGTGCCCATCGCGCGCACAGCCATACTCACATCTGAGGAGACTACAGCGCCGCCAGTTTTTGTCTGAGGTAACGGTTTTTTTTTTACTTAAACTTTTTATTTAAATTAATTTTTTTCAAAACATATGCCCACAACTAAACAAAATGATACACAATATGTAGACAGGATAATAATAAAACGTATTATAAGGACAGTCTGAGTGGAACTTCGTTTTTCTCATGGTAATAACGGCCGAAATTTCACACGAAACTCAATAAATTGTCATAAAATCGACTGTCTTTTCCATTAAATGTACCATATTTACTTCTCACACTGGTTTTCCGTCTTTTCTGTGTGCTACAACCACTCGTCTGCACTGTTAAATGCCGTTATGTGTGACGCATTTGCGCTAAAGGAGTCCTACTCGTTTTTTATGATTATATCTGTCATGTTAACATTACTTTAAAACAAATTATTTATACAATTATCATCAGTAATAATAATCTTCACTTCACTGGAAATTGACGCGCTTTAAATTGGAAATGAACGCGCTTGCTCTTGGCTGTGAGCGCGCGGGTTCCCGTCTCTCCCTTGCTGGCGCGTGCACTTAGACATATAGACAAAAGACTCGCCATGCGTCATTTTATACTTAAATAATATATAATATAAAACAACAACAACACTAATGCATTTCAATAATAAAAGTGCATCTTACTGTGACTTAATGGTTTATTATTGTTAGGGGGTTGTAGGTCTCATCAAATGCATTCTTCTGCGATTCGTCAGATACCTCACTCACATTATGTCATGTTAATTCATTTTTTCCCTTCTGCTTGTGTCTCAACAGCTAAATCCACCCCAAAGGCTCTTTTTAGAGCCACTACAAGAAGTGTATCTTTGGCTTTATAAGTATATGTTCTGACTGCCTGTCAGACAAATTCTCAGTATTTTGGGTTTAGATCATGATACAGCAAGTCAGAGTCGTCATTGTCTTAGAAAGATTTTAAAGGGATAATTCTTATACAATCTAGCTTCCTGCATCACTGATTTGCCATGTTCATATTAGTCAATAATTATCAATGAAAACTGGATACATTTCATTTGTACAGACATTTGCAATACCTCACATTGTCATGTTTTCCCTCCCTTCTGCTTGTGTCTCAACAGCCGCTAAAATACACCCAAAAGGCTCTTTTCAAAGCCATTACAAGGAGCTAATCTTTGGCTTTGTAAGTATTCTGACTGATCGTCAGACACTTATTGGGGTTTAGATCAAGTAAAGCTACATCATGCAGCAAGTCAGAGTCATCATTGTCTTATAATAAAGTAGGCCTGTCGCGATAGTCGATATATCGGCTTATCACACGATATATGGACATGACCTCGATAATTTTTGGTGACGCTATACACTCACCTAAAGGATTATTAGGAACACCATACTAATACTGTGTTTGACCCCCTTTCGCCTTCAGAACTGCCTTAATTCTACGTGGCATTGATTCAACAAGGTGCTGAAAGTATTCTTTAGAAATGTTGGCCCATCAGTTGATGGAGATTTGTGGGATGCACATCCAGGGCACGAAGCTCCTGTTCCACCACATCCCAAAGATGCTCTATTGGGTTGAGATCTGGTGACTGTGGGGGCCATTTTAGTACAGTGAACTCATTGTCATGTTCAAGAAACCAATTTGAAATGATTCGAGCTTCGTGACATGGTGCATTATCCTGCTGGAAGTAGCCATCAGAGGATGGGTACATGGTGGTCATAAAGGGATGGACATGGTCAGAAACAATGCTCAGGTAGGCCGTGGCATTTAAACGATGCCCAATTGGCACTAAGGGGCCTAAAGTGTGCCAAGAAAACATCCCCCACACCATTACACCACCACCACCAGCCTGCACAGAGGTAACAAGGCATGATGGATCCATGTTCTCATTCTGTTTACGCCAAATTCTGACTCTACCATCTGAATGTCTCAACAGAAATCGAGACTCATCAGACCAGGCAACATTTTTCCAGTCTTCAACTGTCCAATTTTGGTGAGCTCGTGCAAATTGTAGCCTCTTTTTCCTATTTGTAGTGGAGATGAGTGGTACCCGGTGGGGTCTTCTGCTGTTGTAGCCCATCCGCCTCAAGGTTGTGCGTGTTGTGGCTTCACAAATGCTTTGCTGCATACCTCGGTTGTAACGAGTGGTTATTTCAGTCAAAGTTGCTCTTCTATCAGCTTGAATCAGTCGGCCCATTCTCCTCTGACCTCTAGCATCAACAAGGCATTTTCGCCCACAGGACTGCCGTATACTGGATGTTTTTCCCTTTTCACACCATTCTTTGTAAACTCTAGAAATGGTTGTGCGTGAAAATCCCAGTAACTGAGCAGATTGTGAAATACTCAGACTGGCCCGTCTGGCACCAACAACCATGCCACGCTCAAAATTGCTTAAATCACCTTTCTTTCCCATTCTGACATTCAGTTTGGAGGTCAGGAGATTGTCTTGACCAGGACCACACCCCTAAATGCATTGAAGCAACTGCCATGTGATTGGTTGATTAGATAATTGCATTAATGAGAAATTGAACAGGTGTTCCTAATAATCCTTTAGGTGAGTGTATATTGCCCATTATGTTTACACAAAAATAAATGTCAAAGACATTTTGCCAATCGTGCTGCCTCTGTCATCTCGTCTGCTCTCCAAGGCGAACGTGGGGCTCAGGCACCTCCTTCATACAGAGCTGACATCGACAGGCAGAAAAATGCGCCATTCGAGTCGTTATAGTGTTTTCTTGATGACTACAGACAGTTTGGAAGAATAAGTGCAAATGCACTCAGTTTCCGCAATCCACTGGTGCAAATATAAACATGACAGCACGAAATGGTGCACGCTTACAGCTAGTTTCTCACAGGACGCGGCAGTCGCGAGTGTCTAGTTGTTTTCATAGAGAACGTGTTTTTGCATTCCACTGCGCCGTTTTTCCATGGAACAGGACACTCAAGTTAAAAGAAGTTTTTCAAATATGCCTCTAGAAAAACAGATACCTCAACAGGCCATATCTGACTGCTAAATCATTGTCATTTGAAAGTGTGCAGGCCTACTTGCATTATTATGCTGTTATATTATGATTATATATTCAGTGGTATAAAATGGTCTTAAAATGACAATATCGCAATTATTTCTGGGGCAATATATCACACAACAAAAAGTAGTTATCGTGACAGGCGTATAATAAAGGCTCTACATTTATGATCCTGTACCATAATTTAAAAACGTGGTTTGTAAATAATAATGGTTCTTTTAATAACTACTTATTCTAATTTAAGTTATTCTGCACACACACGCATACTGCACCCCCCCCCCACACACTTGTATTTTCAGTTTGAGTTTTATTTTAGATTTATCTTAGATAATTATATCAACATACAAAGTAATTTGATAAACAACATTTGGTAAGGTCTATACTGTACTGTCACCAATTGTAACATATCTATTCTATTTCTATTTTTTCTTTATTAGATTGCACGTCATCCTCCATCGATCCAGCCTTATCCACATAGTTTTTTTCTGCCATCTTTTTTTTCAAGGTACGTATTTTTCTTTGCTTATAGGGATAGTTCACCCAGAAATTGAAATTTCCTGTTAATCACTAAACAAAATACACATAAACGTGTCCCTACTCTTGATATACAATCACTGATGAACATCTTTGGTTTTAATGAGGAAAAAAATAAAATAAATGATACGAGGGTGAATTAGAACCCATAACTTAAACTCCAGAAATGACGTCTTTTGGACGTCCCTTTGCTCAGTGGGTTAGACTGTACAGAAATTGAAATCTACAGGTAACGCTAATAAACACTAAATACACATAGTCACGCAATGCTAATGCTGTTAACATTAACAATTTGAGAACAAAGCATAACAATAATAATAATTTGCACGGTTTGATGTTATACGAGCGATTGTTAGATTTAATCACCGTTGGTAGCGCGATTTATTGTAATGTTTTGTTCCCAAAAGTGGCAGTTACTTACTTGTTCAGATGGAATTTTCCGGTTAAAATTCTTATTTAGGTTATACTCCAAGACCTAGAATCTGTGATTCTGAAGTACAGTATCCACATCGGTGCGGTGACTGATAGCCACACAAACTCCTCAAAACATTAGATTCATCTGCGCTGAGGAGCCGCGCCGACGCACAACTCACGTATGATAACTCCGCAAATAACTGCAATTGCAGGTTTCAAACAGAGGCAAAAGAGGCAAAACTTACGGACTGCAGTTTTAATGTATTTTTTTTTATTATTATTTTTAATATAGTATTTCTGAGGAGAGTTGTATTTTATTCTTTTTTTGTATTGTATTGTTTTTATTGCAGTTTGGAGGAGGATGTCGATGGCTCACATGGGTGAAAGAGTGTTTTCATTTTTAGTTTGTTTATTGGTATGTTATGATGTTGTATAATGATTGACTAAATGTCTAAAGTTGAAATATGTGTTTTATTTCTTGCATGATTCTAGCTCAATTGCAATTCAAGACCCAATAGAAAGTTAAAAAAAAAAAAGTAATATAATTTGATGTGACCACTGACATTGATTATTATTAAAACATTACTAACAGATGTCTGAAATATTCCAGCCTCAGGCTGCTCCAGATCCAGGAGAGCTGCTGCCACTCAGACGGCTGGTCAGGAGGTTTGGAGACTTGGTTCTGATGACCGCAATCAGGATCCGCTGCCAGACGCGACCCAGACACTGAGCCCGGAGCTACCTGGACATTCAGCACCTCTGCCTTCTGAGTTGACTGTTTCTGTGTCCACAGGTCAGGCTCAAAGGAAGAGGAAGTGAGCAGAGCGGCAGCCAGGAGGGACCAGATGATGGACGTCTGTCCACTTCAATTAAAAGACCCTCTAAACGCTCTCGCAAAGGTCAGAATAAGCTTAAAGAATTTATGGCTCAGTTAATAAATTACAGTGGGGAGAACAAGTATTTGATACACTGCCGATTTTGCAGGTTTGCCCACTTACAAAGCATGTAGAAGTCTGTAATTTTTATCATAGGTACTCTTCAACTGTGAGTGACGGAATCTAAAACAAAAATCCAGAAAATCACATTGTATGATTTTTAAGTAATTAATTTGCATTTTATTGCATGACATAAGTATTTGATACATCAGAAAAGCAGAACTTAATATTTGGTACAGAAACCTTTGTTTGCAATTACAGAGATCATACGTTTCCTGTAGTTCTTGACCAGGTTTGCACACAGCGCAGCAGGGATTTTGGCACACTCCTCCATACAGACTTTCTCCAGATCCTTCAGGTTTCGGGGCTGTCACTGGGCAATACGCACTTTTAGCTCCCTCCAAAGATTTTCTATTGGGTTTAGGTCTGGAGACTGGCTAGGCCACACCAGGACCTTGAGATGCTTCTTACGGAGCCACTCCTTAGTTGCCCTGGCTGTGTGTTTCGGGTCGTTGTCATGCTGGAAGACCCTGCCACGACCCATCTTCAGTGCTCTTACTGAGGGAAGGAGGTTGTTGGCCAAGATCTCGCGATACATGGCCCCATCCATCCTCCCCTCAATACGGTGCAGTCGTCCTGTCCCCTTTGCAGAAAAGCATCCCCAAAGAATGATGTTTCCACCTCCATGCTTCACGGTTGGGATGGTGTTCTTGGGGTTGTACTCATCCTTCTTCTTCCTCCAAACACTGCGAGTGGAGTTTAGACCAAAAAGCTCTATTTTTGTCTCATCAGACCATATGACCTTCTCCCATTCCTCCTCTGGATCATCCAGATGGTCATTGGCAAACTTCAGACGGGCCTGGACATGCGCTGGCTTGAGCAGGGGGATCTTGCGTGCGCTGCAGGATTTTAATTAATGACGGCGTAGTATGTTACTAATGGTTTTCTTTTAGACTGTGGTCCCAGCTCTCTTCAGGTCATTGACCAGGTCCTGCCATGTAGTTCTGGGCTGATCCCTCACCTTCCTCATGATCATTGATGCCCCACAAGGTGGGATCTTGCATGGTGCCCCAGATCGAGGGAGATTGACCGTCATCTTGAACTTCTTTCATTTTCTAATAATTGCGCCAACAGTTGTTGCCTTCTCACCAAGCTGCTTGCCTATTGTCCTGTAGCCCATCCCAGCCTTGTGCAAGTCTACAATTTTATCCCTGATGTCCTTACACAGCTCTCTGGTCTTGGCCATTGTGGACAGGTTGGAGTCTGTTTGATTGAGTGTGTGGACAGGTGTCTTTTATACAGGTAACGAGTTCAAACAGGTGCAGTTAATACAGGTAATGAGTGGAGAACAGGAGGGCTTCTTAAAGAAAAACTAACAGGTCTGTGAGAGCCGGAATTCTTACTGGTTGGTAGGTGATCAAATACTTATGTCATGCAATAAAATGTAAATTAATTATTTAAAAATCATACAATGTGATTTTCTGGATTTTTGTTTTAGATTCCGTCTCTTACAGTTGAAGTGTACTTATGATAAAAATTACAGACCTCCACATGCTTTGTAAGTAGGAAAACCTGCAAAATCGGCAGTGTATCAAATACTTGTTCTCCCCACTGTATTTGTCATTGAAAATAGAAAGTTGAAAAAAATAAAGTAACAATTTGATATGACAACTGATATTGATTATTGATATTATTAAAAAAAAGTTTTTGATGTCTGAAATATTTCTTCCTCAGGCCGCTCCAGATCCAGGAGAGCTGCTGCCACTCAGACGGCTGGTCAGGAGGTTTGCAAACTCGGTTCTGATGACCGCGATCAGGATCCGCTGCCAGACCCAACCCAGACACTGAGCCCGGAGCTACCTGGACATTCAGCACCTCTTCTGAGTTGACTGTTTCTGTGTCCACAGGTCAGGCTCAAAGGAAGAGGAAGTGTCAAAGCGGCAGCCAGGAGGGACCAAATGATGGACGCCCGTCCACTTCAATTAAAAGACCTGCTAAACACTCTCGCAAAGGTCAGAATAGGCTTATATTAAAAAGTTATGGCTTACTTATTAAATGATTTGTCATTAAAATGAGCTGTTTGATGTAAGAAATGCATTAAAGTAATGTCCTTCCACAGACATTTCCTGTGATCGTATGTTGCAGAAGCATATTCGAAGGGCCCGTTGCTTTTCGGCGGATTCGGCTTTGTGTATGCTGGGATCCGTAGGTCTGACAGACTGCCAGTAAGACATTTTCTTCCCTCCTTTGTTCAGACAGCCTTTAGAAATGCTGATATCAGTAAATGTCATCTGTCACAATTAGGCAGGTGTGATTTACTGTGGTTTATCCGTCTACAGGTTGCTATCAAGTATGTCTATAAAGACAGGACCTGAAAGAGGCTGAAAGTTGTAAGTTCCAGCGTGAATCTGTTGTTCTGTTTCATCCGTTTCGTTCAGGCCTGGATATAATGGAGCATTTGTCCCTGCAGGAAGGTCAGGGTCTGCTGCTGCTGGAGGTGGCATTGATGAGCCGGGTCAATTCAGCTCCTGCCTGCCCCAACGTCCTGCAGCTTGTGGAGTGGTTTGAGCATCACACTTGCTACATCATGATCCTGGAACGGCCAGTTCCCTGCCAAGATCTGCGGAGTTTCTGCGAGGAGTATGGCTGTTTGGATGAGAGCTTGGCCAAGAAAGTGCTGGTGCAGCTGATCACCGCGCTGAAACACTGCGAGAGCCGCGGAGTCCTGCACCGGGACGTCAAGCCAGGGAACCTGCTGATTTCCACAGCTTCCCATGACATCAGGCTGCTGGACTTTGGTTGTGGAGACCTGCTAAAGGACTCAGCCTACACATCCTTTGCAGGTTGGTTACAGAAGGAAACTGTAGATGTTTGTGAACTTTAGATGATCAAACAAAGAGACCTGGTTTGGACTGGAACCTTTTCAGTGGATGTTTCTGGTCTTCTTGGGTCTCTCAGGTGCTCCTGAATACACCCCTCCTGAGTGGTTTCATCAGCACCGTTATAATGCAGGACCGGCTACTGTTTGGTCAGTGGGGGTGACGCTCTACAACATCCTGTGTTTTCCCTTCAGAGCCGCAAGGAGGGTCTCCTTCAAAAGCAGACTGCGCTTCCCTAGAGAGCTTTCTACAGGCACGAGATAGCAAACATTCAGAGGTAGAAAGCCAGGATAGGTTTGTTCTTTTGTGTTCCTGAAGACTGTGTTGTGTGTAACAGAGTGCCGTCAGTTGATTAGCTGGTGTCTCAGTGATGCGGCGGCAGATCGTCCCAGTTTAGATGACATTGAGCACCATCCCTGGTTACAGTGAACAGGTGGCCAGTGACATTACACTTATCTGAATCACAGCAGTCATGGCTTGGATTGTATTGTTAGGATAAGTGTAGATAAACGGTTTTGATTATTTGTATAGGGTGAGCAGGAGAGACACAGGAACTGCAGAGAGCTTCCTGATCACCTACAGAAAGAGGAGTGGACCATGAACTACAGTTTACATACTCTGTGAAGCTCCATGTGGATGCTGGAGGAGCTGAACACAGCGCCAGCTGAAACCAGAGCCCCGATGGGCCAGAGATCAGCTAGTCGAAAGTAGCAAAATATGTAGTTTGTACTCCAATAAGAAAAGAGCAAAGGGTGGAAAAATTGGGACAGAGTGTAAAAAAAACAGTCTGAGACACACAGAATGCATCTATAAACTAAAGACATTTTTTAATGCTCAGAACAATAACTAACATATTGTAGGTATGTAGGTGAGGTAGAGTTCGGCACGTGAAAGTTATTGTACTACAGAGTGTAAATTAGCGTAATTAGTTTTTTTATTATTACAACAGGGAAAAGGATCAAGTAACATAAATAGAATTATGAAATAGAAAATCAGAAGAAATTAAACCCAGAGCTTAAGTTAAATTAAACCCATCTCACAAACCAAGAGACCCAGGATCAATGAGTCGTGACTAGGACTGCAAATTTTTATTTTGATAATCGATTAATCTGTCGATTTTGTCTTATTAATTGGATTTAAAAATATATACACTGTATTTTTTCATTATTTAAAAAAAGTTATTTCGTCCTACACGATGTTGTCCTCAAAACAATGCGTAAATTAAAGCCTATGAAAACAAATATAGTGAATGCGTCTATATAGGCAATGCTAAACATTAAATTAAAGGGATCAAATAACAAAAACAAAACATTTACTTATGTGGAAATAGTCATTATATTACTCTTATTTTTATATTACCATTACAACGGTCCCTTTACATTTACTGCTATCATAAAAATACAAATGTAGTATTTTATACCTAACAGCCAATAAAAGCATATTTAATGTAGAAGAATGTGTATTTTAGTCAGAATTATTGCACTGTCATTCTGTTGCGCTCCATCAGTTTGACAGAAATAAAATAAACAAATGATTGAAAAAAATGGAAATAAAACTAATTACAAAGTAAATGATACATACTAATCATTAAACAAAAACATTAAGAAAGCAAGCTAACCTTATCAAAAGAATCATTACAAAACATTTTTATGACTAGTTATATAAAGAGGTTTGATAAGAAAAAAAAGAGAAAAAAAGTGAGAGAGTAGGAAGTGAGCCCCAAAAAAACATTTGTTTATGGATAAAAAAAAATTAGGATATATTTCTTAGCCTAGTTGGAGGTGTTAATATAATAGCAAATAATATAAATATAAATAAAATAATAATAGTAAAATAAAAGGCAAAAATAGGGGGTTTAACTAAATAGGAGAATAAGTTAGACCAAATCTTCTGAATGAATTCACAAGAAAAAAATGTATTCCTAAGTTATTATCAGAGTTATTCCACAAAAGAGTTCTGTGTGTTGAAAAATTGTGGATGTAACCCAACTTCCAGGCAAGAATATCTAATGAAAATTAGATAATGTGACCGGCAGTTTATTAGGAATATAATTACATTTTAAAATATAAGGTAGGCCTTAAATTTTCAATTATCAAATATCAAACATCTTTTAAGACAATTTATTTTAAGTGTTTATAGTATTCTGAAAAAAAATAAATACTTCAAGTCACTGGAAATCACTATTTTTCTTAATCCGGCTGGATTAATCTGGCTTAATCTATTTTTTGTGTAGCTGCTAAATTATCTGTCAAATAAATACCAATATTACCCAAATATTTTACAGTGTCTGTGACTGGAATACCTCTAATTAAAGTGCCATCACATTTATGTAGTTGCATTATCTCACACTTGAAAAACTGTTTAACTAATTGAATGGCTGTGGATCAGGCACCTGCCTGGATTTTGGCCTCTGACTGTAAGTGCCCTTTTTGCAAGATTTTTTATTTTATATTTTAGTTTTGTTTAAATTTGGCCTATGGTATCCATTCTCAATTCTCAATGAATTCTCAGCATGCAGAAGAACCTTCATTGGTGACAGCCAGGTAATGATCGTGTTTGCCCGAAACTTTGGCACTGTTTGTCACCGTCCGCTGTGAAATTAAAACACTGTTAAAACATCTCAGTACATACAGACAGTCTAATTTAGGCAACAGCCCTCCATTAAACTTAAAGGCACAGTATGTACATTTTGCCGCTAGAGGTCGCTTTTTCAAAACAATAACAAAGGCACAGCTTGATGAGGCCGTGAATAAGTGTGGAATCATGGGAGGTGCCATCTTCACCATAGATGGGCCCTGTCCCAAATGGCACCCTAAACACTCGTGGTCTTCTTACGAGTCCGCACTTTCGTGACGTAACAACGCTTTGACTGTTGGGTAGAAGTCTGCTGCGAAGCTCGCCTCGCGAGCACCCTTCTGAAACCTAAAAATGACAAATGGGACTTAATGGACACGTACGCAGCAGCTATTATAAGTCCAGGGCTTGAGCCCCTGCCCCTTTAAACGTGAAAGTTAAAGTGCCCTTTTCGATCGTACCGCAGTGCCCACGCGACGAACGCGATTTCTAATTTCTACCGGAGGCGATTTCTACCGAGGGGGGACAACCCCCCCCCACCCCACCATTACGTGCCAGAGATGACAGATTTTTTAAGAGAAATTGCCAGATTACACTTTTAAATGTAAGTATTGGGTTGCAATTTACTCCTATAATCTAATGTATCTAATGAAAAAATACAATAAAGGTTCAAATGTTGACTTATATGTTAGCAACATGCAATTTTATATAGTTTATACTCTATTATGTACATAAATGGACCGAGGTGAACATATTTAGATTTTTAAGCAGTTGAATATAACTTTAAAAAGTCCAGTATAAATGTTACTGCTGCTCATCAATGGCAGCTGTCACAGTTGCAGGTGAAAAAAACAGATCGTCCCATTGAACAACTCCCAAGACGCAGTTACCAACAATTTGTTAATATTGTGACAATAAATTTTGTTCGTTTCATTTTCCAAATAACCAGTGGTGGAATGTAACGAAATACATTTACTCTGTATTTATTTTTACACGTGAATATTAGATTTTGGTATTAGATATTGTTTTAAAAAATATGAACAGCATATAATAGAAACACTAGAAATATGTCTTACAGGTCAGGGGATAGACAACGTTGGTCCTGGATGGCTGCTGTCCTGCGGAGTTTAGCTAATAGAACAGCATGTTAAAATATTTTCTGGTTTGATTTTTGAGGATGTGAGTTAATTTCATTTATTCTTCCCTCTTTCTGAAAACATCTTAGCGACATGGCAGCCCACGCCTGAGTCAGTCCTGCAAATCTGTTGGTAGACAGTGGAAATATGCACTCATCCCAGATGATGTCCCACTGGCAGAGGCTTTACCAGGGTCTCTATTGTGCAGCCCATCCAGGTCCAGCAGCACCACCTCCCTGCCCAGCTCAATAAAAGTCTACCTAAAAACGTTTTCTTCCAATCTTTTTTATGTAGGCTACTGTTAATTTAAATTTTTATTTTGTTTTTCTTATCTTAAATGTAACTTGTAAATAGTTGTAAAAAGTACTGTAAGTAAAAATGTATAGAACAATTTATTTTGTTTAATTTACAAATTAATTGACATGACAAAAATAAATGTACAGAATAATTTATTTATTTCATTTAAAAATTATAACTTGCATTACAACAATGTATAAAACAATTTCTTCTTTGTTTAATTTCCAAATGTATGTATTTTTTTTTTTTTTTACCTGCAAGGGAGTAACTTTCCACAGTAGGCCCATTTTCTCCAGAATTGTCCTATAGAGAAAAGGGAAACACATGAAAAATATTAAGACGGGTGCAATCTTAAGAAGATTAAACAATATGATGCAGCAGTACATACATACAAAATACTCCAGAAATCATATTTCTGGACACTCAAATTTGGTTAAAACATTTGTAGACATAGCTTGGGTGACCACCTGGCTATTGATCTGTTGCAGGACAGTAGATGTGATTTTGCGGGGCACGTGTGAGACAGATAAATTTACTACTATTATGCTATGTAAATATTGCTTTACATTCGTTGGCAAACTTGGCATATATCCGATTAATGTTTCTGCCGGTGGGTGCCCACACTATAATGTTGCGCTTCTGGCAACATTAAATCCTGGAGAGAAGATAATTCTAGATTCACGAGTGCACATGCAGCAGGACAAAGTTTGAACACGCACATGTAGCCTAATAACTGAGCGAGAGACAGCGTGCGTCCAGTTTTGTGCTAGAAGGGTATCCTCCTGTGAGCGAAGAGATTCCTGCTCGCGCTGCTCTCGCATTACAATAATGCGTTCTCGACATTTGTCATTATAATAACGCCATAGAAACCGCTTTAAATGAACTATTAACGTGAGAAGAAAGTTGCAATACATTTTTTATTGGTTAAAATGAATGGAGAATATCTAATGTTTTAAAGTAGGTGCTCGACAATTTCCGTGGATGGCGCTCGAGCATCCACGGGAATGGCGCATGTTCGTTGGAAATATTTGCCATAAGAATGGATGATTACATGCTTTAAATCACCAATTTGGGCAGCTTTGAGCAGCTCTTGAGGTTCTTAGCCAGTATGTGAGATGAAATCCTTGCTGGTGTTTACCGACTTTGATGAGGCCCGCACTTATTCCTGTGCGCTGTCCACTCAGTTGTCATCAGCGGGAAAACCTCTCACTGACGGTAGGCTGCATTCGAAGAATTCACGCATTTTTCACTTATTTTGCCTGTAGGCTACCTTGTAATTAGCCCGTGCGCATTCCGACTCATTTTGCCAGCATGGGTCATTTGATCTTGTTTGCATTATTTCCACTGCAGCTATGTCATTGTAAAGAAGATATTGTGTCGGTTTTGAAATATAATAATAAAAATGTTGTGGTGCATTTTGTAAATACAATATGAAATGTAACATTGCCAGTGTCTATATTGGGATCCTGACATCCATGCTGCTACACTTCTCTTGGTTCTGTTGGTCCTACTTGTCATGTTTTTTTCAGTTTGAGCACATTTGTTCATTTGCAATGAACAAATGTTCATTTGTCATGTGCTTTCTTGACTTTTGTTTGTTACTGTTTGCCATGTGCTCTTCTGTTGGTCTCATGTTAGGCTCTGCCCCCTTGTTACCTTGTTATTAGTCTTAAAGGCCGGAACACACCAAGCCGACGGTCGGCCGTCGGGCAGTTTTTGTGCGTCGGCCGACTAATGCCGAGTTCACACTGCCCTATTTTATCCCCGATTTTGACTCGCCCACAGGTTTTGCGAAATCGCCGACAAATGCAAATAGGCAAATCGGTGCTCGTTCATGCCAGTGACAATCACACAGTGTGAATGATCAAAGACACAATCTGAGAGAATTGCCAACGAGTCACAGACGCCCGTGAGATATTTGGCATGCTAAATATCTGGACCTGTCGGCGATTTAAAATCCTGCTGTGTGAAATGTGTTCTGACTGAAAATGACATCGGCGATGACCTACAGCCAACGAGAGAGCAAGATACAGATACAGGACCAACAGAACCAAGAGAAGTGTAGCAGCATGTCAGGATCCCAATATAGACACTGGCAATGTTACATTTCATATTGTATTTACAAAATGCACCACAAAATTATTATTATTATATTTCAAAACCGACATAATATCTTCTGTACAATGACATAGCTGCAGTGGAAATAATGCAAACAAGATCAAATGACCCATGCTGGCAAAATGAGTCGGAATGCGCACGGGCTAATTACAAGGTAGCCTACAGGCCTACAGTGGGAAGTTCGGGGAGGAGTTATAGACCGGAATATCAGTATTTTAATAGATATATTTACAATTATATCAAACAGAAACAAAGCACAAACATTTGCTTGTCCAGCCGCAACATCAGCACATTGCAAAATAATTTATTTACCTCCAACTCTCTTTGCAGAACACAATTCTTGATCCCCGCGTCTCCCCAACCATTTCCTCCTCCATAATCTTTTTTTCTTTTTCTCCTTTTCGCTGCAAATCGGCGCACAGACAATTTGGATCGCAAGCTTTCTGCAGTCTATATTTTTAATAACAATTGACCCTTCGCCCTCCTTAGTTACTGTTGCTACGCCTGTCAAGCTTTCGCGCCTGTCACGTCTATTACAGTATGTATGCGCCGGTGTCAGACATTCCCAAGGAAATAATCAGTAATTTTTGGCGAACAGGGGATATATCTGAGAGAGCCAGACAAAAGGGACTGCAGTATGCATTCGAGGGATATATCCACGACATAATATGCACCCGATTAGAGAATAATTTAATCAAAATTGAAGCTAAAGCCCATAGGTCCCAGCGCAAGCAGCAGTCGCCTCATACGCTGACCATTCAAATGGGAAACACACAAATTGAGGAACAGCTATGTTCATGCACAGCAGGGTAAGTGAAATTAGAAAATAATCTAATAATTATAAATCAAACAGCTTATCCATAAATCTTGTGGAATAAACACAAGACATTAGCCTGACCACTATGCAATGATATCATTCTCCCGCTTATATTTTTAGCGCGCCAGGCTACTGCTCACACGTCGTGGGTCTAATCTACGCCTTGGACCTGGCAAGAGCCAGAGATGCTGAGCTGAGCCATACATCAATAACACAAACAAAGTCCTCCTACACGAGTCTACCACAGCAGTGGCACAAGCCAAGGGGTAACAAAATAAGGGCAGTACCAATATCATGGGTAGTTGTCGCTAAAGCCAACGAAAACCGTATGCGGCGACCAATCGACTGTCGGTATGCAGGAAGCAGGTAAATTGAAAATTATGGTTATGTTATAGTTATGGGAAAAAATTCCACCCCCCCGTCCAAACTTTTAGGATACCGGGTATCAGATCTGCACAATCCATATGCACAACGCTTCGGCATGTTTCCCTCGCTCGAAAGCTTGACAGACCTTCCGCGCCTAGTTACGGTTGCTAAGCCACGATTAGCCTGTGGCGGTTTTCGGGCGTGGCTTAGCGAAGGGTCAATTCCAGTCTCGCGCGAGAACTCCGGTCCGACGCACGCATGATCTCGCGTTGTTTCCTTGTCACTTCTCGCGTGTGTTTGGTTGTAAAACGTAGTTTGCGGACGAGACAGAGTCAGCGATTCTTCCTCTTATACAGTCATGCAATGTGAAACCCCCTGTCGCCGATCCATCGTGCAGTGTGAACACAGCAACAACTGAATGCTACCCTAGATAGTCATGCAGTGTGAAAAGAGCAGTGATCCGACGAGTTTGAAAATCGTGCAGTCTGAACTCGGCATAAGTTTTCTCAGTCTGTTCCGGACCGTCGACTGAAGTTGGTCCTCGTAGGCTTTTTTTTGGCTGATTCGACATGATGAATCTGTGTCGGAGCTCGTCGGTCCATCTGATCATTCTGATTGGCTGTTCAGCTACTGCCACCTGCTGGTACAGAAAGGTATTTCCTCTTACGCAGGCGCAGAACGGACGTGCTACTTGGCCGTCGGGTGTCGAGCGTCGGCTTGGTGTGTCAGGGCAACTTTGGACCCAGACGCTGCCGACGTGAGCCGACCCCACAGTCTGCTTTCGTCGCCACTAGTTCGTCGGCGTCGGCTTGGTGTGTTCCGGGCTTTACCTGCTCCACTTCATTACCATCCACATTTCCTTAGTCTCCATGTGTCCCCGAGTCCATTCTGCCCCATGCACGCGCACCTAACAATATAATCGCTACGTGATAAAGCAATGAATGGAGATTAGAGGATTATGATTATTAATATGATTATGGTTATGGTTAAGTGTGGTCAGAAGCCTCATGCACCTATGGTTGCCAAACACTGGTATAAGAGGCAAAACAATCTTTTAGAGAACTATTGTGTTGGCAAAACTGAGTCCCTTTTAACTTCTCCCTTTTAAGTAACTATCCGTTTGGCTCAGAGTCATTGGTTTTTGGTTTTCACCCAGAAACCATGTGAGTTTCCTAGAAATGATAAGCAGTGGGCTTTCCTTCTGCGTGTTTGCATGTCTAGGTGCAATAGTCTAATATGAAGGATAAAAAAGATTTAAATAAAGGCAGGCAATGGTATTCTTATTAAAACGAGAAGCTGGTATAAACACTTTATTCACTTGAGCTTGATTCTCTCTTTTCTTTCAAAGAGGCCTCAAATACAGCAGGACTCTGCAAGTCTTTTCATGCAGTTTAAGTTGCATACTTTAATGTACGCTGGGAACACATAATAAAAAATGGGGTATTTAGATTATGCTGGTTGAAATAAAAGGAAAGGAACAATGTAACAGGTTTTACAAGAAAGGGTGGAGGAGGTGAATGGGGATCAGTGTGTAGATGGGTATGAGAAGGAACCTTTAGGGGAAATATTATTTGGTATTCTGTTGTATTCCTCAGGACAACCCAAAGCAGTTCCAAGGGGATGAACCCCCTTTTATTCAAGGACTCCAAAAACAAGCCTGTGGGAACGTGGCCAGTGGTGTCCTGCCCAGAGCTGAGGAATGTTCCGATGAGATTTGCATTTGTGTAAAATAGAGGTTCTTACCTCCAGGTGGCCCCAAACAACGCACTTGTTTCACAGTGCCTGGACTGACATGAACTCAAAAGCTAAAAAACACATTGCACTAATACCAGCAGCAGAATGAAATTGGCCCAGGAATTATGATACAATGTCCAAACAAAAAACACACGGACTTGGGAAGGTTTATGAAATACAGAAGCTTATTTTACACCATATATCACACGTACGTCTCCAAGAGGTCTTTTAAAGAGCGCTTCATCTGGAAAACATCTGTTGTGTACAAACTTTCTAAATCATAAACATCATTAAAGACATTTTCTAAATGTCTATATAACATCTGACAGGAAACGTCTTAAGGGACGTATTGCAGATGAGCAAACGCTCTAAAAAATACATCTTCCAGATGAAAACACACATCAAATAGATGTCTCCGCATGTGGTACATCGCAGACGATGTATAGCACACATACAATCAATTATACATATAATTGAGGGGAATAAGCTTCACAAAATACTGGAATAACAGTTGATACTGGAACAACATTCAATCAGATTTGAGGGACAAGTTTACAGTTTATGCCAAGTTTAGGCTTACATCCAGGGTTAGGCGCTTCTACGTCAGTGTTTTTTTGTCTGTTTTTTTTGCACAGCTAAAATAATTGGAAACGACTGACACCAAAAGCCTTGCATTTTAGGTAGTTTTTATCACGCTGATGTAAGTTCAAGTGTTCGTTTTTTAAAATAAGTTTAGTTTTAGTTACTTATTTGATGCTCTAAAAATGGGGATGTGACGTCATGATTGACAGCTTCGTGTAGTGGAGAGCATCTTGACTAATAACATCACAGTCTGGTTTGGCAGCTGTTCTGGCGCTGACAAGAGGGCCCTACAGAGGGCGGTAAAGTCTGAGATGCGAGACAAACTAAACAATCAAATTACAGTTCAAATAATTTTTTTCCAAAGATGGTTTCTGTCATTTTAGGTAGTTTTTATCACGCTGATGTAAGTTCAAGTATTCGTTTCTTAAAATAAGTTTAGTTTTAGTTAGTTATTTGATGCTATAAAACTGGGGGTGTGACGTCATGATTGACAGCTTCTCTGAGCGACTTTTTTTGGGATTTTCGGGAGGAGATTTGAGTTTTAGCTTTAATTTCTGCATTTCCATAACTGTTTATTTCACACAGACATAATGAGTTGTTCTGCAGAGACTGTGGGCGGGATTTTGATATCGCGGCTCTGCTTCCTGCTCTCTACTGCGCAGACTCAGGTCCTGAGGTCACTACTGCGCAGATGCAGGTCCCAAATCAGCGCAAGATGTCAGTGCCATATTCGGACATTGGCGGCTTCACTTTTCTACGATGGAAGATAGTGAAGGGGCGTCGTCCATCTTTTTTTACAGTCTAAGGTTTCGACACCTTTAGGTAAAAGCACAGTCTCTCATCTCACTCTAGGCAACACGCAATGGAAAACAGTTGGTATTATACCTCAATTCACAGAGACACATTATACTTATGCAGATTATTATCTATAAGAAGATGCTCTTTTGGACAATTAAAACGTTGTCGGCGCTTGTTTATTGTTAATTGTGTAATATAACAATACAATACATGGCACTTTTTTGGTATAACTTTCATCATTCCTGTACCAAAAAAATCACCAACAACCTGCTTCACTAAAATGAACTGGGGACACTAAAATTTTTAACTAAATATTCAAATAAATTTTCAACTAAATTACTGATCTGCCCGCATGGTCACTATATGATAATTGAAATGAGCTGGATAACATCAACGTTTTCTCTAGAGCGGCTGTACAGCCGAATCAAATTCTGTTGCATTATTTTCCTGTTTAACACTGTGAAGCTGCTTTGAAACAATCAGCATTGTAAAAAGCGCTATATAAATAAAGGTGACTTGACTTGACCATCGGCCTGTGGCACTCACGTCAATCATCATGAAGTGCTTAGAATGGCTGGTCATGACTTACATCAAGACCATCATCCCACCCACACTGGACCCCTTACAGTTTGCTTACAGACACAATCGCTCTACTGCAGATGCCATATCATATGTCATCCACCTGTCTCTTTCAGGAGCACAACAACACGTATGTCAGAATGCTTTTTATCAATTTCAGTTCAGCATTTAATACTATTCTGCCACAGACACTCATCAGCAAACTCTACACACTCCGACTTCACGCCACGCTCTGCAACTGGGTTCTGGACTTCCTCACTAACATAACTCCGGTAGTAAGGATCCATGAGAATACATCACACTCTCTCACTGGAGCCCCTCAGGGCTGTGTTCTCAGCCCATTATTGTTCACACAACTCACCCATGACTGTATTGCTCAGAATCAGAACAATCACATCATCAAGTTCGCTGATGATACAACAGCGGTAAGCCTAATCGCACATAACAATGAGACATCGTACAGAGAGGAGGAGAGAGACCTTGAGCTGTGGAGCACAGACAACAATCTGTCCCTTAATGTCAAAAGACAAAAGTGATTGTAGACTTCAGGAAATCTCCTGCAATTTACCCTCCACTGCACATTAATGGAGTGGCGTTGGAAATAGTTTGAAGCTTCAAGTTTCTATGTGTTCACATAACTAATGATTTCTCCTGGAACCAGAACACCACTTACCCGGTGAAGAAGGCCCAACAACGTCTACACTTCCTGAGAAGACTTAAAAAAGCTGCCATGAGTAAGATCATCATAATTAACTTTACAGATGTGTAGTGGAGAGCATCTTGACTAATAACATCATAGTCTGGTTTGGCAGCTGTTCTGGTCCTGACAAGAGGGCCCTACAGAGGGCGGTAAAGTCTGCCCAGAACATCGTGTCCAGCCTTCCATCTACGAAGGACATATACAAAGTCCTGTGCATTAAGAGAGCAACCAGAATTGTGAAGGACAGTACCCATCCCTCTGCTGGATTGTTCTGCCCACTGCCATCTGGAAGAAGATTCAGAAGTGTTAGATCACGGACCACAAGACTGAAGCTGAACAGCTTTCCCCCCCAGGCGATCAGGTTACTTAACAGCACTGGCTGACAGATTATTGTATTTATATTATTAGTTTTTGTCAGATGTGTCTTTGTTCACACATGCTATATGCTGTCTTGTAGTATATGTTTGTTTTGCACTATGGTGCTGCTACGGAGACACTGTGTTTTGTTTCTCCCCCTACAGGGAGAGAAATGACAATAAAAATACTTGAACTTAAAATTATCTTGTACTTTAACACTTTACAATTTGTTCCACTAGTCAGTGGAAACTTTGCTCACATCAGCAAAAAGAACAAAAGGTTAACACAAGTCGACAATATTAATTACCATTAATATAGCTATATATATGTAACTAATTAAAAGAAACATTAATAAGGTGTATCTGAGTATATGATGATGAACACAAGATTATATGATTTCTGTATGATTAAAATATGATTGTTTAAAACTAGTGCTGGGCAATCGATTAATCGCATCCAAAATAAAAGTTTGTGTTTACGTAATACACTGAACAAAATTATAAACGCAACACTTTTGTTTTTGCCCCCATTTTTCATGAGCTGAACTCAACGATCTAAGACTTTTTCTATGTACACAAAAGGCCTATTTCTCTCAAATATTGTTAACAAATCTGTCTAAATCTGTGTTAGTGAGCACTTCTCCTTTGCCGAGATAATCCATCCACCTCACAGGTGTGGCATATCAAGATGCTGATTAGACAGCATGATTATTGCACAGGTGTGCCTTAGGCTGGCCACAATAAAAGGCCACTCTAAAATGTGCAGTTTTACTGTATTGGGGGGGTCTGGGGGGGTCCGAAAACCAGTCAGTATCTGGTGTGACCACCATTTGCCTCATGCAGTGCAACACATCTCCTTCGCATAGAGTTGATCAGGTTGTTGATTGTGGCCTGTGGAATGTTGGTCCACTCCTCTTCAATTGCTGTGTGAAGTTGCTGGATATTGGCAGGAACTGGAACACGCTCTCATATACGCCGATCCAGAGCATCCCAAACATGCTCAATGGGTGACATGTCCGGTGAGTATGCTGGCCATGCAAAAACTGGGATGTTTTCAGCTTCCAGGAATTGTGTACAGATCCTCGCAACATGGGGCCGTGCATTATCATGCTGCAACATGAGGTGATGGTCGTGAATGAATGGCACAACAATGGGCCTCAGGATCTCGTCACGGTATCTCTGTGCATTCAAAATGCCATCAATAAAATGCACCTGTGTTCATTGTCCATAACATACACCTGCCCATACCATAACCCCACCGCCACTATAGGCCACTTGATCCACAATGTTGACATCAGCAAACCGCTCACCCACAAGACGCCATACACGCTGTCTGCCATCTGCCCTGTACAGTGAAAACCGGAATTCATCCGTGAAGAGAACACCTCTCCAAAGTGCCAGACGCCATCGAATGTGAGCATTTGCCCACTCAAGACGGTTACGACAACGAACTGCAGTCAGGTCGAGACCCCGATGAGGACGACGAGCATGCAGATGAGCTTCCCTGAGACGGTTTCTGACAGTTTTCAGACAAAAATTCTTTGGTTATGCAAACCGATTGTTGCAGCAGCTGTCCGGGTGGCTGGTCTCAGACGATCTTGGAGGTGAAGATGCTGGATGTGGAGGTCCTGGGCTGGTGTGGTTACACAGTGGTCTGCGGTTGTGAGGCTGGTTGGATGTACTGCCAAATTCTCTGAAACACCTTTGGAGACAGCTTATGGTAGAGAAATGAACATTCAATTCACGGGCAACAGCTCTGGTGGACATTCCTGCAGTCAGCATGCCAATTGCACACTCCCTCAAAACTTGCAACATCTGTGGCATTGTGCTGTGTGATAAAACTGCACATTTTAGAGTGGCCTTTTATTGTGGCCAGCCTAAGGCACACCTGTGCAATAATCATGCTGTCTAATCAGCATCTGGTGGATGGATTATCTCGGCAAAGGAGAAGTGCTCACTAACACAGATTTAGACAGATTTGTGAACAATATTTGAGAGAAATAGGCCTTTTGTGTACATAGAAAAAGTCTTTTCTCTTTAAGTTCAGCTCATGAAAAATGGGGGCAAAAACAAAAGTGTTGCGTTAATAATTTTGTTCAGTGTATGTGTGTGTACTGTGTATAATTATTATGTATATATAAATACACACACATGCATGTATATATTTAAGAAAAATATGTTATATTTATATATAAAATATTTATATTTATATATAAGATGTATATTGTATATACATGCAAATATTTCTCAAATATATACATGAATAAGTGTGTATTTATATATACATCATAATTATACACAATACACACACATATATTATGTAAACACAAACTTTAATGCGATTAATCGATTGCCCAGCACTAATTAAAACATAAAGAGCTAATATCTAAGAAGAAATATATAAGAGCTAAGAACATTCACACCAGCTAATATCGTATATTATACAAGCTTATATCTGCTGAAATCCACTACTCACCTCTCTGTTTGCTGTTAGGACGACAAAAAGTTTTAAGTTAGCCTACATTAACCGCACTGACTCTTTACGAACTTGGGGGCGTGTCAGTAAGACACGTGACATTGTCAGCCTTTTTATTTACAACAAAATAAGCTAATTGTCTGCACTAAATATTATAGCATTGTAATATAACAATACAATAACGATAAAGTTTACATAAATTGTTGTGACTAATATAATTTCTGATTAGTTTTACGCAGGGTTTAAAGGAGGCTAAAGAGTCTGGCTGCTAATGCGGTCACCTCAAGAGCTTCCAACTCCAATTTATTTTGCAACAATAGAATATCCTTCACTTCAGCTTTTCATGGCACACGTCCACTGCCTCATGGGGAATGCGTGAGGACCGCTGTTCACCCCAGTGCCAAACTCCAGTGTCCCTGTCCAATCCCCTTCGCTGATCCCGCAGCTCTCCCGTGGACCTTTTAAAAGTAGCTGCGCACCACGCATCAGTGCGCATTCACTCAAAGTCTGCGAGCACTTTCACACCTATAAGAAGCTCCTGACTTCAACTTGGTGGCACATTGTACAGTCTTTGAGATGGCTCTTCAAAGCTCTATTATACACTTGACCCGCAAGAATCTGCTCCAGGAGTCATGCAAGCAGTTTCTCCTCCAAGCACGCGGGCTGCACAAGTCCACGGCGAGCGGCTCTCTGGAGATCGCGGGGCACAATCAGACGGATATGAAGGGCGAGAACGTGGTGCCCCCGGCCGCGGAGGTGCAGAAGGAGACGAGAGTAAAGACCCTCGAGGAGATGCCCGGACCCAGCACTTTCGCGAACCTCGTTGAGTTCTTCTACCGGGATGGATTCAGTCGCATCCATGAGATCCAGGTGAGTGGAGACGGTAGATGTCAGATGGGACGCGTTGTAATTGAAAAGAGCCTTTTGTGTGTTTGCATTTGCATGGAACTTCTTTAAGTTTTCACCTTAAATACACGTTCAAATGATTGTGTCTGGGTATTTTCCATTCCATTCAAATCGCATTCAATTCAGTGCCAGCAATTTCTGTTGCAAGAATGATAAATAATTTTTTGATTTGATTGGAAAATAACCAAAATTCGTCTACGTAAAAAACGGACACGTGAGGTGCTGAATTACTTTTAGAGTTGCATAAAACGGCGAGTTCAGTCTCCACCCCACCATGAGGGACAGTCGCAAACCTTATTTTAATCTAAGCGCAGGCTGCATACAGGATCAAATTCGAATTATAGAGCACGCGCCTCAAGAATGCAGCGATAAAGACGGCCATATACATATGCTACCTAGTAAATTACTAATCTAATCTACGTGTACATAAGGTATCAGCTTTAATGTGCAACAAAGTGCACGTCAAGTCAAGAATGCAGCGATAAAGACGACCAGCTGTCCGACACGGGTTTGCGTGTGTGTGTGTGTGTACTGAAAACATGAAATGAAAGTGCCACATGCTGCCTAGTACTAATCTACATGTACATTACATAAGGGATCAGCTATATTGTGCAACAAAGTGGTCTTTGGACAGTGAGAAAGTTCAGATCGCTGAAGAGACACAGAGGTGACTTTGTCGTCTCAACAGGAATGGTAGGCTACAGACGACTTGAGAGAAGGGGGATGAAATTGGGCAAGCTCACAGTGAAGGCCTTATTTGCAAACGGCTTCAAGTATTTGCAAATGGGCCATCTATACCGGGAAATGTCTTCCCATGCATACTGAACAGCTGACTAATAGCCATATGGTCTTTGTGGAAACAGAGATATTATCAGCCAGGAAGTGATATGGGCAAAGATATTTTATTGCTGTATCACAGCTTTGTTGTCTCCTGTTATCACTAAAGCAGTTACAGTTTAAAGGAAAGCCAGCATTACAGTACATAAAGTATATCAGTAAGTACTCAAACTGATCTAAACAAATGACCGTTAGGACCCAATTACTAGTCTAGATATTTTTGAAGGTGTATATATTTATGATGACTTTAATGTAGATTAGCCTGAACTCAGCTTTAAAATGAACATTTTAAGTGTAAGTGTAAGAAAAAAACAAATCCAACAAAAATTACATTTAGATAGATAAGATATGAGATCCATGTTAATCAAGTTAACAAATCTTCTCGTAGATAGAGCATTCGCAGAAGTATGGGAAGATCTTTAAATCTCGATTTGGACCTCAGCTGGTGGTGTCCATCGCTGACAGAGACATGGTGGCACAGGTTCTCAGGACTGAAGGTGTGGCTCCTCAGAGAGGCAACATGGAGTCCTGGAAGGAGTACAGAGATATGAGGGGAAGATCCACTGGACTCATCTCAGCGTAAGTATCTACTGCTATCTCAAGGGTAGTTTAGAGTTTCAAATCTGGGCTAGTAACTGTTATAGGTGTTATTGTCTGTTATTAATGTTAATGTTATAACTGTTATTGTCATTTAGGATTAAAATGTTACACTACCATTCAAAATTTTGGGATCAATAAGATCTGTAATACTTTTATTCTGAAAGGACAGATTAAAATTGTCTGTAAAAACTTTTACATTGTTACAAAAAATTCTATTTCCAGCTGTTCTTTTGAACTTTCTATTCATCAATGAACCCTGAAACCATGGTTTCCACAAAAATATTAAGCTGCACAACTTTGATAATAATAGGAATTGTTTCTTGAGCACCCAATCGGCATATTATAATGATTTCTGAAGGATCATGTGAGACTGAAGATTGAAGTAATGATGCTGAAAATTAAGCTTTCCCATCACAGGAATAAATTACCTAGCTAACAGGGAACGTTGCAGCAAGGTTCTCTCAAAGTTATGAACAAACATTCTTCCAGTAACATTAATAAAACATTTGTTCGAAGTTATGTGGTTTAATAATGTTCTCAAAAAGGTATCACAAAAACATTTTTGGTCACACTTTAGTTTAGGGTCTAATTCTCGGCATTAACTAACTATTAACTACAACTTTTGCCTCAATAAACTCCTAATTACTGCGTATTAATAGTTAGTAAGGTAGTTGTTAAGTTTAGGTATTGGGTAGGATCAAGGGATGTAGAATATAGTCATGCAGAATAAGACATTAAAGGGTTAGTTCAACCAAAAATGTTCCCATAATTTACTCACCCTCAAGCCATCCTAGGTATATGACGTTCTTCTTTCAGCCAATCAGAGTTATATTAAAAAATATCCTGGCTCTTCCAGGCTTTATAATGGGAGTGAATAGTACCTGAGATTTTGAAGTCCAAAAAAGTGCATCCATCCATCATAAAAATAATCCATACGACTCCGGGGGGTTAATAAAGGGCTTCTGAAGTGATGCGTTTTGTGATGCTTTATAAGTACCATGAAACAGCCAATATCCTAGTAATATGCATGCTAATAAGCAACTAGTTAATTATGAAAATTAACTAAGACCCTAAACTAAAGAGTTACCTTTTTTTTACATTTTGCCTGAAACATTAGGTCGGGTGAATGTTTTTTTTGTATTTTTATATATTTTTTTAAATGTTACTAGTTTCTGAATGTTCAGAAAACAGAGATAATGGAATGTTCCCTTAACATTTACATAACCAAAAAAAGTTTTTTAAAACATTTAAAAAATTGGGCATTTTGAATGCTCAGAGAACATTCAGAAATAACATTTTTATAACTAAAAATCAAAACATATTTTTTGTTAGCTGGGTATATTTGAAATTAAAGTGCATCCGGAAAGTATTCACAGCACTTCACTTTTTCCACATTTTGTTATGTTACAGCCTTATTCCAAAATGGATCAAATTCATTCTTTTTTCCCTTAATTCTACAAACAATACCCCATAATGACAATGTGAAAGAAGTTTGTTTGAAATCCTTGCAAATTTATTACAAATTAATAAATATATATAAAAAAAATAAAAAAAATCACATGTACATAAGTATTCACAGCCTTTGCCATGACACTCAAAATTTAGCTCAGGTGCATCCTGTTTCCACTGATCATCCTTGAGATGTTTCTACAACTTGATTGGAGTCCACCTGTGGTAAATTCAGTTGATTGGACATGATTTGGAAAGGCACAAACCTGTCTATATAAGGTCCCACAGTTAACAGTGCATGTCAGAGCACAAACCAAAAAAATGTATTATTTTTAATAAATTTGCAAAGATTTTAAACAAACTTCTTTCACATTGTCAATATGGGGTATTGTTTGTAGAATTGAGGAAAAAAATAATGAATTTAATCCATTTTGGAATAAGGCTGTAACATAACAAAATGTGGAAAAAGTGAAGAGCTGTGAATACTTTCTGGATGCACTGTATATTAAAATTTTAAATTGTAATAATATTTCACAATATTACTATTTTTACTGTATTTTAATCAAATAAATGCAGATTTCTTTTAAAAACATTAAACATTCTTACAGACCCCAAACTTTTGAATGGCAGTATAGGTAAATGACAAATTAGTCACGTGAATATGTGCAATATCCCAATGTTTTTTTGTTTATTTTGATTCCTGTCTCTGCTAACAAATTTATTATGATTTCTATCTCCAGCGAGGGTGATGAGTGGCTGAAGATGCGCAGTGTTCTGCGCCAGCTGATTATGCGGCCCAAAGATGTGACTGTTTTCTCCCCTGAGGTTAATGATGTGGTGTTCGACCTGGTGAAGAGAGTGAAGACACTGCGCAGCCAGCAGGACGACGGCCAGACTGTCCTTAACATCAATGACCTGTTCTTCAAATATGCCATGGAAGGTGAGCTTGAGGGCATTGTGTGTGTGTGTGTGTGTGTGGTTGTGTGCGCGTGTGTGTTTTTGTGGTAAAATCTAGTTGTTATGTATTAAAGGTGCACTGGTCTAATACATTATGTTTTACACTCATGATTTGATTAGAGGACAGGATTTGGATTTCAGTCAACGTGACTCAGGGTTTTCATTTCATAGAGGTTTGATTTTTCTTTGTTTTAATTAAGAGGAGAGTCAGGTAGCATAGTGGCCTTTCTGGAAAGGAGTATAAGGGCTTTGTATAAATTAAATTAGATCCAGCTACCTAAGGAGTCTGAGTCTTGGTGTTAATCAGATGTTTTACAGACAGATAAGGGTTTTTTTGGGGATTTTAAATTTATAATACAGTATTTTCACATTTATTTAAATAGTTCTTTATACTATAAACAGTGTAAAATAACTGTCAGCGTAGCAAAGTTAATCAATAATGAAACAACTTCAATTTTAGCTATAAAGCAGCTCTACAAAAGACAACAGTGTTATTAATCAGCTCAGTTCAGTTCATTACAGCGTCAATGTTGCAAAGTTCATCAAGTAAGAAATATCTATTAGTGAACTAAATTGAGTCACATTGAATCAATGAATGAATCAATGCTGCAAAATTCATCAATGATGAAACGACTTTAAAAGGACTATAAAGCAGCTCTACAGAAGACAATGGTGTCATTAATCAGCTCAATTCAGATTTGTGTTCACATCCGATTGAGTCAGTACAATTAGATTGATAATGTTTTCTGAATATTAATGGCCTTTTAATTGTCTTTTGTTGCTGTTAAAGAAAATTGCCAACTAAATTTTTACATAGGAGTACAACTGGAAGTATAATTTCTGATCAGCCCTCTCTAGTGTGTGTGTTTGTGGATTTCACCTTATTTTAAATAGAACAGTGGATTTAAGATTCAGGTCAGATTCAGATTAGCACATGAAAACCTTAGAAAGTAATTGCTTTTAATTGTAGGAGACCATTTTCAATAGGCAAAGTACATAAATGTGAAGCAATATGATATAAAAATCACATAGTTTAAATATTTAACTCTTTCCTAGGTGTTGCGACCATTTTGTACGAGGCTCGCCTGGGCTGCTTGGAGAATGAAATTCCCAAGATGAGTCAAGAGTACATTGCTGCACTGCACCTCATGTTCAGCTCTTTTAAGACCACCATGTACGCCGGTGCCATTCCTAAATGGCTGCGTCCCATAATTCCCAAACCCTGGGAGGAATTCTGCAGCTCATGGGACGGCCTCTTTAAATTCAGTAAGAGCAGAGGGAACTGTGGTGGAGTTCAGTGTCATTGTGACAAAGTTGATCTTTTACAACTATGTTCGCTACAGTTTTTTTGTTAAACATTTGTATAAATGTGTTTTAGGTCAGATCCACGTGGACAAGAGGCTTTCAGAGATCAAAAAGAAGATGAAAAAAGGCGAAGAGATTAAAGGAGGGTTGCTGACTCACATGCTGGTCACCAGAGAGATGAATCTAGAGGAGATTTACGCAAACATGACTGAAATGCTTCTGGCTGGAGTGGACACGGTAAGAACTGGTCCATGGGCTGCTGGGAAGGGGATAAGATGTCAGCGCTTCTCAACTTGTGGTTCATGACTCATATTTAACCTTGATGTCGACTGGTCGCTGATCATAGCCTATAGAGGGCGCAACATGATAAGAAATCTTCTAAGTCTACTTTTACTCTCAGTTTCCAACAGTTAAAATTAATATATGCATATAAAATGCACACTCCGAGAGCACTCCACAATATATGTTTGATTATCACATTTGGATATTTAAAATTGATCGGGTGAATGCACGGTTTTAAACAGCTTATTGTACATGTTAATCATCGTTCTAAACGAATGCACTGCTGCATTGTAACGCACACACATACAGACAGTAGCGCTCTTTCAGTAGCACGGAAATGTATTGTCAACACTGTGAGTTATCAATAAAATAGCTTAGAAACTGAATAGTTTTAGCATATATTTCTTAGTAACTAAAATCCACAGCTTCACGATTAGTAGAGAGACGCTGCCAGGTAGAATTAATTCACACGCAATCGCTCTCTCACTAATGCATTCATATAAATGTAATCTTTACTGTGCTACTTTATCTGTATCTGATATAGAACATCAGATCATAACGGGTGTCCATGAAAATGTCAGTGTCAATGTAAATGTCATCTGACTCCACGCTGACCTCTCCCCATACGTCTCACCCACAATAAACAAGACCCCCCGATACTCTCCCGTTTCGCTGATGTGACTGTTTGCGTCCTCTTCCCTTTGATCTTTCCCTTTTTCTTTTAGCCGTAGGGTCACATTAGCAATCATTAACCAAAGCCTGTCATGTAATCGTTCCCTTTCTGCCTGTCTGTCTCTCTGTCTTGCTTTTCTTTCACCTCTATGAGGCAAGATGCCTGTTTTGGGTTAATGCTCCAAAAAAGGAATTAGTCACCCAAAAAGAAAAAAGTGAGCGTTATGATCAGTGGAGCTGAACGCATCTGACAGAGTCAATATTTGAGTTAAAAGTAATGATGAATGGAGGAAATCAGGGCAGGTGTTTTATTACAGGATGAAGGAGCGAAGAGAGAGAGCACCTACAGGAGGCGGTGGTGGGTGGGGGGACTCAGCGGTTGATTTCAATTTTACCATTTTTTTCTAACCGTACTAAATATATGGATTATATTAATCACTAATTTCAATTACAATAATAAGACAGTGTCACAATGTCTTATTATTCTAACTGAATTTACTAATTAAATTTTAGTTACCTATCAAATGAAACCAGCATCAATATCTTTCCATCTTCCATCTTTGCACCGCCAAAGTTGCACAGAAGCTGCATCTGAAGTGGCATTTAGATGCATTTGTATGAATGCATGTTTCACTCCAATTACAATGTTATAATAAGTAATGTTATGAGGTTAATGTATTAAATATAAAATTGTGAATGAAGAAATATGAAATTATGGGAAATAATTTATGGGGAAATTAAACTAAAACTGCCCATAAGTCTTAATGAGTGAGTCATTGAATCATTCATTCAACCAATTCGTTCAAAATGGCTGATTCATTCAATCAGGAATGATGCAAGTGTGAGACATTCAATCAGTTATTAAACTGATTTGTTGAAAAAAAAAAATTCTTTCCTTAAAAAAATGCTATGCAACTGACATGCCAAAATAGAGCAAAAACAGACAATATTGACAATTAATACTGACTTCTTGTTTATTGGACTTGGTATAAATAATTATCAGATATGCATCATGCTGATACTTGCGCTTGCTTGTGTGATGATGCTTAATCATATCATATGTTAAATTAAACAATAACTAAATACAGGGGCACCCCCCCCCCATATCTTGAATTTTAGGGGCATTTTTATTCATTTTGATGACATTTTGCACCAAGCACCTGTTCATTTCCGACCCTGTAGCAGAGACATTCTAGAGACATTCTTCAGCAGACAGAGGAATTACATAGTGTTGATATGATATTACTAATCTCTAGTAAATCTTGACATGTTCTACTCTCTTACCCTCTACAGACCTCTTTCACACTGTCATGGAGTGCATACCTTCTGGCAAGACATCCCACAGTACAGCAGGAGATTTTTGAGGAAGTGGACAGAGTGCTGGGTGGGCGTGTCCCAACCGGAGAGGATGTTGCTTATCTGCCCCTTATTAGAGGGCTTGTCAAAGAGACGCTCAGGTAAGCGATGCCCACCACTGTAAAAAGGCAGAAAAATTAAAATTCTGGTTATTTATTGCAAAGTTTATTGAGTTAATGGCACAAATACAGTAAACATTTCCCTTCGTCTCTAACACATGCAGGCTTTTCCCTGTTCTCCCTGGAAACGGACGCGTTACACAGGATGATCTGATCATCGGAGGTTATTTCATCCCTAAAGGGGTAAGAGCATATATCATGTGACTTTGATGTGTATGCATATTTTTACATGCCTGTGCCATAAACATGTCAAAACTTGCCCTTGTTAAGTAGAGCATTGCTTCATACCTGTCTTTCTTGCAGTTCAGATTTATAAATTACCTTGACCTGGATAGGATGTGCCTAGAAAAAAAACACAGTTGACTTGTTTTTCATTGTGTTCATCGCGTTAAAGAGATGACACTTCAAAAGTAAACGATTTTTGTGCAATAAATGAATAACCTAAATCAGGGGGCAGGGGTCCCCTAGGGGGCCTCAGTAAAATGCTAAACTATTAAATCATTAACTAAAAATCAATAACCAACAGCTTCCTGTGTTCACAGACTCAGCTGGCTCTGTGTCATTACTCCACCTCAATGGATGATGAAAACTTTCCCCTTCCCGGAGAATTCCGTCCAGATCGCTGGATCCGCAAGGATGCCTCTGACCGTGTCGACAACTTCGGCTCCATCCCGTTTGGCTACGGCATCCGCAGCTGCATCGGGAGGAGAATAGCTGAGCTCGAGATGCATCTGGCTCTCACACAGGTGCGTGTTTGTATATGTCTCAAAAGTCAGTATCAAACAAGATCCAAACCATAACAGTACTATTGTTCATGGACCACGGAATGTACCAAAAGAAGATGGGGGGGGGGGGGCAATATTGTAATATTGTCTAAAATATTACAAATGAGTCTATTAAAATTTTTGTATTAATCTAAATGAATTCATAATGTATATTTAAATAATATACATTATAATATATGTGTTTATATCTATAAACTTTTATCCCATGTGTAGTTAACACTGTTTGTGAAGCTGTTTCAGGCATATAGCTTACATGACCACTGCTCTTTCTGTGTTTTGAATCGAGATTGTAATCTTTTAATTATTAATCGTGCATACATATGACTATAGCCTATGTATTTTTGTATGTCATATGCAGTTGGGGAAAGTTACTTTTAAAAGTATTGCATTACAATATTTTGTTACTCCCAAAAAAGTAACTAACCGAAAAGCGCTACTTTTTATAAAAAGTAATGTGTTACATTACGTTTGCGTTATTTTTTTCTCACCTGGGCTGGGCTGGGCTTGCTTGTTTGTTTTTTAAAAACAACAAAAATGTTATTTATGGCAAATGTAAAGGTCCTTTGAATAAACCTCAGGTTGAAGGAAATGTAAATTTACGCCTGTACAGCAGACGGCGCTGCTCAATCAAACCTCTGTGCTGCCATTCTGGATTAAAGAAGAATGGTAATTTTTTTTTGTAAAAAAGTGATGTTTATCTAAAGTAATTTTTGCTTATTAGTATGGCTGAATTTGATCATTAAAGGTCAGCAGCTGGCAAGACACTGGGTAAAGGGATAGTTCACCCAAAAATGAAAATTCTGACCCTCATGTTATTGCAAACCTGTATGAGTTTCTTTCTTCTGCTGAACACAAGCGAAGATATTTTAAAGAATGTTGGTAACCAGACAGTTGACCCTACTATTGAAGTCAATGGCTACCGTCATCTGTTTGATTACCAACATTCTTTAAAATATCTTCTTTTGTGTTCAGCAGAAGTAAGTGATGACAGAATTTTCATTTTTGGGTGAACTATCCCTTTAATAAAGTGAGATTAAATACATAAATTATATTTGTGTAATGTAATATATTTAATTATTGCAGGTTTGCGTAATATTCTGAGTTTGCATTTCACTGTTTTATTCATTTTGAGGAATATTGAATCTGTTGTTTGTTGTTGTCTGTTGTTGAGCAAATGCATGCTCACATTTAGTCTAGAACTACAATAACCATCATGTTCGCACATAGTGCACACAATGCCTCTGCACTTACTCCTGATTTCTGTCAATATGGGGACGGGAGAGGTGTCAGTCAATAAATGGGAAAACAAAGTAACTTGTGTTACTTATTTGAAAAAGTAACTTAGATATTTTGTTGTAAATTTAAAAGTAATGCGTTACTTTACTAGTTACTTGAAAAAAGTAGTCTGATTACTTAACTCATGTTACTTGTAATGCGTTACCCCCAACATTGGTCATATGTGTACCAGGCCCGGGCAACCCCACTTCTGCGAACCAATGTTATACAGATTGTTGCAATAAAAACCCATTTGCTGTCATTACTGCTGTCATATATGTGAATTCAAATTCTAATTCTAAGTTCACCATTTTCTAATGGTGTACTGATGTTCTTCTCTATCACAGCTCCTGCAGAAGTTCCATATTGAGGTGTCTTCCCAGACCACTGATGTGCAAGCTAAGACGCATGGCCTGCTCTGTCCAGGAGCACCCATCAACCTTAGATTTGTGGACCGAAAGTAATCTGTCATCAAACTATGTCTTAATGTAAACCATAATCCACACTGTGCTTCTTGAAGTCCAAAGATGTCATTGTGTATAATAGTGCCTCTTTTAGCTTTTACCTAACAAACTATGTTGTTTTTATTTGTGTTGAGTACCTCTAAGAATATTTTTATTAGATTTTTTTTCTTGTTTGAATATTTATAGCTAATCAGCAGACCAAATATGTTTAAAATGCTCAAACAGGCTCTATTTTATGCAGTCGAATCAATACGAATTACTTAGAGAATGGTGTTTGAAAATTCTAATTTTTTTCAAATTCATTTACATAATACTAGCAGTGTAATTTTGTTTCATATAGTTTTTTTGCTCTGCCTTAAAAATCAGTGTGAAATATGGTCAAAAAGACCTTGTATATAGACGCTTTACTATTAAATTAGCTTTAGAGCTAAGCTCATTATTTATTTAACATTGTATGCTTATATACAGTTAAAGACTTCTAGCTTACAAGCAGGAAATTCCTAAAGCAAACATGAGTGAGTAAATTCTGTTACAGCTACAATTCTACTTTAGAAGATCATGCTAATATCCTGTCCTGTGGACACTAATATTAAATATTGTGTAAAGAAAACACATCTAATCTCAACAATGCCCATCTTGATTTCAGTGTGGCTATAATGATCTAATTTGTTATTCAAGAGTGACGATATTGTGTTGGTTCCACTAAAACTCTGTGGTGGAAAATATTTTAATGAGAAATGTAAAATTGTGCCTATTTTTAGTGTACTAGCCTTATAGGCAACAGATGGATAATGGGACATGCTGAAAATGAACTACTTTTGGATAAAATGAATGTTGGTTTTGAGGGTTGTGAAACAATATGTACATTGTGTGAAATGTGGACATTTTTGATATGTGGAAACAGGCTTTTGAATGTGACCGAATTTTGTAAGAATAAATTACACTTTGAAGATCTGCTGTATCATTCATATGTTGTTTGTTCTGTTCAAAACACTATTTAAGAAAAAAAAGTCACAACTTGCCTGAACTACACAAAGTGCCTCTCAGAAACTTTACACTAAAATGCCTTATGGGACTTTGAGTCAATAAAGATTAACTTTTTTTACCTTTAAATTTAGATAAAATTTGATACACTGGTGACACATGACTCTTCAAACACAGAAAGTAAAATAATTTGCTATGTAATCCTCATCTTCATCCACCAGATGGCATAATGGTTTGATGAACAGGAAAACAGATGAGAAGGTCAAATGATTAGCATTTATGTATAAACTTAAGTCATTCAAAATTAAGTCATAGACTGAATTATCAATATTACAAATAACCGCATAGTCTGGATTATCTATATACCAAATAAAATTTGCCAAAGGAAAGCGTGCAGGGACACTCGCGCACGCAGCAGACATGTGCCTGTAAATCAAATGGGAGTTAGTAATTGAGCATTCGTTGTTCTGATTGGCCGAGAACAAGCAAACCACGTTCTCTGATTGGCTACAACTTGACACTGGCGAGTCTCTGGCCATCCGAAGCATTAGATGACAGTCGGCAGATGGCGCTGTGGAGACACGTGAGTTGATTGAGTCAAAGGACAGCGGTGCTGTTCTAAAGTAGTGTGTGTCTGCGTGTGCACTGTGTAGTGTTTTTAAGTGTACTTAATACCTAACATATTTAGCTAAATGTGTTGTTACGCTCTTTTGGATTAATTTTCTGACCCGACCTTCTCAGTTTGTGCATTGTTATAGTCCTAGTTCGTGAATCTCAAAATTTTTCTCAGTCTAATTGACAACAGTTGATCTTCGTCAGGTCCAGCGCGTTGAACCCAATGTAAACAAACCCCGGTCCGCGGTCGAAGATTGGCTGTTTTCATCCACAAATTGGCCTGGAATCATCGTCAGCGGCTTTCACTAGCCTTTAAAGTGTGTTGGAGTCAGCGCGAGATGATTTGGCCGTGTAGACAGGCCTTGGACTGAAGTTAAAGCCATTTATTTGAGTGTCAGAGTGTCAGATTCGTCTGGAGGCCTAATATCTGTGGATGAGGAAGTGAACGGACCGAGCTCACCCAGGTGATCAAATGCTCTTTATTTATATCTGTTTTATTAGGTGACTGCATAACAAAGACATTTTAATCAGACAAGTCTGTCAGAATCTCTCTGTTAGCTGTTGAAGCACGAAGCGGTTCGTTAGCATGCTGGCGCAATGCTAACTTTGGCCTAGAGAGCTAAGCGGCTAACTGTGTTTATAAATATGATTTAGGGCTGTAGTTATATTTAACGTTGTGTCGTGGTCCAGACAAGACTAAATCGAATACCTAAATGCTATTGTGACTTTAATTATATATCAGCATGTCGTCGCATTTGGTTACTTTGACCTGCCATAGTTTTGACAGGTATATTTGCTAACCAGTTAGCTTGGTTATTAGCTTGGCGTGCCGTTAGAGTATATGTTTTAACTGACATTTCCTTTTACTGTTTGTCATATTGTGTGTATATAAGTTAATTTTGTGAGTTGTTACTATGTTGTACTCAAACTGTCATGGTCATAAATGTGGCACGACAGTGTCTTGACGTATGACATGCGCTAATAAGCTATTTATCTAAGCTATTGATGATTACTTGTACTTTAGTTGTCATGATTTGGGGAGTTTAAGAGATATGTATGTGTGTGTGTAAACACCTCAGTGTCAGACAAACTAGCTTCTGCTGTCATCCTGCGTCATTCAGTTCAGATTTTGACAGCTGCCTGCTGAAGGACACTAGCTGGGACTTTTATTGAGAGATTTTGCAAATTGCAAAATTATAATTGCAAAACTTTTCCCATTGTAATTTCATGTCCTACAGCATTGCTTTCTAATGTGCTGCTGTATAAAGATGAACTTTTTGCTGTTCTGTTGCAACAAGGAACAATTTCATTCCAGTGGTTTCACTAGTCTTAATAGATTGTCAGTGGTTTGTCACTTAGCACAAATATTTTCATTATTTCATTTATTAATTAATGCAATTATTTATGTAATAAAAAGAGTGTTCTCTTGTACAGGAGAAAGGATCCCATTTCATGGGAGAATCCTCTTTCCTTTACTCCTGGGTGAACCGGTGATCTGTCAAAATGGGTAAGTACTCAGTTTGTAAAATTTAGACATAATACTGAAAGTTTTTATTTGTTAGTACTACAAAGGATGTAATGTCTTTAACAGCGATGTACTTGCATCTTTAAAAATGTTAGGTACAATGTACTTATTGTGTTCATATTCTACTGCAAAAAAAGGTTAGGGACATGTTTGGTGGTATCATGGTTGGGTTTAAGGGTGGGTCAGCAGTTTAATTAAATCCATCTGGAATTACATGCAGGAATTTTTAAATGTAAATACAATATGTAAAAACATGTATGTACATAAGTGCATTGCGTCAAATAATTAATTTAAATATTAGTCCGTAGTAGTTAAAGACACTTACTACAAAGCGGGACCAGAAGTATTATTAATTATAATGAGAATTTGTAATACTGTTACATTGTAGATGAACAAGAGGCCCTGAATTCCATCATGCAAGACCTGGTGGTGCTGCATCGATCCAGTCGACCATCTGGTCTGTCTGACCTGAGCAAACCCAAGGCCTCTTCTCCAAAGAACCAGGTCTGCATTGCCTTTGTAACTCACATCAGCACCAGCTGCTTGCAGTGTTGGTGCTAAACTTCAACGAAACATTGCCTAATAAATCATTACTACTCTTATCTGTCACTTGCACACATGCAAACAGAGCGTGTACTGTAAATGTGCCCACAGCTGAATAAGGGTGATGACATCACTCAGTTTGTACACAGGCCAACCACTTACACATACTATAGCATAGGGTTAAGCCTGGTTTATACTCGCCATTTCCGCAAGAGTGTGAAGGTGTGCGTGGCAAAAATGAGGTCATCACGGTGTGTGTCACGTTGAGTGCATGAGACCCCATTTCGCGTGGTGGTGTGCACGGCATTTTCTTGTAACTTTGCAGGTTTTGTAAAGATGCACGACACTGAGTCGACTCTGGTCGAGCAAGTGTTTTATTATATGGGGGCAGAATCCTCATCTCATCTCACTACTCGGGAGTACTTTAAAATAAGCTACTCTTTTACTCTTACTCAAGTAGTTTTTTGGACAAGTACCTTTTACTCTACTCGCACTACGTTTTTTGGAAAGTAATGGTACTTTTACTTGAGTATATATTTTCAGTACTCTTTCCACCCCTGAATAGCCTCCACAACTGACTGCATTCAGATCTGCCTCCAGTTAGTTAGCAAAACCCAACTTCCTACGATACAATCAATCCCCAAAGGATGAAATCAAGTCCCACCCTACGTTTTTCTCATTCCAGAAGCTGTTTCAGTTAGATATATACACCACAATGGGGAAGAAAAGACTATCGCAACTTCCGTTTCATGCCGACTTTAAAATGCAACATTTTTCTCAATATTTATGTACTGAGGAATTTTATTTAAATCAAACGGCCTATGTTGAATAGCCTGTAAGATGTAAAATACTGAAAAAAAATTCAGTAACACAAATTTAATCAGGGGTTTAACGATACACTAATTTCACAAATCGATACAAATGATACTGAACCTGCGATACGATACTATCGTGATATTTTAAGCCGAAATAGAGTTTTTATTATTATTATTATTATTATTACTTTATTGTTATTAAAGTAATATTTGTAGGTCCTGATAATAATAAAATAATAATATTATCCCTTTGCATTATTATGTATTATATTCAACATTATATATAGTAGTTTAATGTAGAGAGGCACAGAAATCACTCAGGTTTCATAACAAATATCTTTATTTGTATTTGGAAGTTGAACAAAAATTTTATAGGTTTGAAACGACATGAGGGTGAGTACATAACAAATGTACATTTTTAGGTGAATTATACATTATAAATACAGAAAGCTGTGTCTTGGATAACTCTATTGCGAACCATAACGTTTATATCAACGATACATATCGTCGCATTGTTATATCTTGATATAACAATGTATCGTTACACCCCTATTCTGTTTCAATCATTATTTACAGTATGTAGATTCGCAAATATGAAGTGATAAATTATCTGAATTTTTTTTACAAAAACATTTTAATATATTAATGTACCACATAGACTTCAGTGAACTTCAGTGATGTTGCAAACATTGAATGGACAATTCAAACTGATTCATGGAAGTTACCTACTTTAATGTCCTTTTTATACTGAAGTTTCAATAAAAGGCATCATTCAAACTTCTTTGTATTTACAGAGTTGTGAGACAAGGAAGGAACGTGAAACTAATCTAACGACATAGTCACAGGCAAATAAAAAGTGCACAAAAATCAATGCAATATTCACATTGTTGCTTAATTTTATATTGCCCACAAAAATCATTGCAAATATAATATTGACTATTCAGTGGGTTTCCCAGTTCTATTCAGACTGTTGTGAATATGACTGTGTGCATTGAGATGCGTGTAAAACTGTGTTTGCTTGTCCACAGAATGATGTAAGGGTGAAGTTTGAGTACAGAGGAGAGAAGAGGTAATGACCACAAGTCCTGCTTCTGCTCTACATCACTTCCTGTTTTTATCACTTCCCTCTTGAGGTTTCTCTTAATTAAACCTGTCCGACCGAGCCCTGTAGTTACTGTGTAATGGATGTTGTGTTAGTTTGTCCAAACCTGCATTTTTATTCCCAGTCCTTGAGGATCACTTCACACAAGATGTTTTGCTCTAAGCCAAATTAACTAAGGGGATTAGTTATGTAGTTTGGGCAGTCATATGTTTGTGTGCATCTGTATACAAAGGCTAAGAACTTAAACCTCCCAGAAGAGACTCCTTGGAATATGAATTAAAGGGTTAGTTCACCCAAAAATGAAAATTCTGTCATTAATTACTCACCCTCATGTTGTTCCCAACCCGTAAGACCTTCGTTCATCTTCGGAACACAAATGAAGATATTTTTGATGAAATCCAAGAAGATGAACGAAGGTCTTATGGGTTTGGAACGACATGAGGGTGAGTAATTAATGACAGAATTTTCATTTTTGGGTAAACTAACCCTTTAGTAATGTTTTTTTTGTTTATTTGAAATTTTCATGTAATCACTATAACTTTAATGCAGTGCTAATTATGTAATTTATTATAATTAGAGAATGCAATTGGCTGAACTTTTTGATTGATTCTGTTGAAGTAACACATGATGGTGTGATTTATAATGCATTCTCTTTTACTTAAGGATCCTTCAGTTCCCTCGACCTGTCAGTCTGGAAGATCTGAGCGCCAAAGCTAAAGTAGCCTTTGGGCAGAGCATGGACCTGCATTACACCAATAATGAGGTAACAGATGCCACAGCTTTATGACATTTATGATGTACTGTATGATATGTATTTGATATGTGGCTGCCATAGTTCTTGTTTTCCTGTCGATTTACCTTTTTCTATTTCCTGTAGCTTGTGATTCCATTGCGTACTCAGGATGATCTGGATAAAGCCGTGGAGCTGTTGGATCGTTCTGTGCATATGAAGAGCCTAAAAATCTTGCTGGTGCTCCCCTCTTGCACTCAGGTCAGTGATCATTATAAACCATGCTCAGAGAGAAAGTGCTAGCCTGAGACCTGTGACCTAATATAAAAGCTAAAGGCCTTAAATGCAATATGTTTACTTCTTGCACTTTCAGAATTCTGTCTCAAGTAAGGACCTTTTGCCTGCTCATGAGAATTTGGACAACACAGACTTCAGTGCTGCAGATAAAAAGAGCATGCTGGCACTCATAGGTGAGTTGGATTCAGTGTCTCTGAATTGCATCTTTGTCATCCAAATCAACATAAAATTGAAATTTGCTTTCTTCATTTTATGTTCTTGGCTTTATTGTGCATAATTCATTGGTGCATTTTATTCTGAAGGAAGAAATTCTCTTAAAGTCAACATGAAATCACAATTAAAAATTAAATTAATGTGCCCTCGTAATCTTTAATCAAATTAATTTCCCCTCCTGCTTGCAGCGACATGTTGACACTCTGATGACGTTTTCTGACATGAGGACAGGACAACCTGTCACTCACATGAGATCGAGTCAGTCAAATCCTGATAGACAAAATCAAGTCTCGTCCTACTTTTTTTTTTTTTTTTTTTCTTGTTCGATAAGCGGTTTCACTTGAATATACGTCACAATAGGAAAGAAAAACTATCGCAGCATGCGTTTAATGACGACTTAAATAATCTTTTAACAAAATATAATGACTTGCTCTTCCTCTCAAATGACTGGACTGATACTTTTTCAACCCCACTGCTCCAATTAACGGAAACTACTCTGTTCAGTTTATTAAATTACATAATAAAAGTGTTTCTTCAAATAGAACCACAACATAAATGACAAACAATCCATTTTAAACGGTGTTCTGTCTGTCCCCTCTCTCCCTCTTTAGGTTCTCAGTCGACCGATCGTAGTTCTCCTCCTCCAGGCTATATTCCTGATGCTCTGCAGCAGGTGGCCAGAAACGGCTCTTTTACCAGCATCAACAGTGAGGGCGAGTTCATACCAGAGAGCATGGACCAGGTACATAGTCTGATAACACATCTGGTTTGGCTGATGTGGGTGTACTAAAGCAATAGCATAATCTGTGTCCTTATGGCTCGTTTATCTTTTCCTGTCTTTCACTCTTTAGATGCTGGACCCTCTGTCTATGAGCAGTCCTGAGAATTCAGCATCAGGCAGCTGTCCTTCCCTGGACAGTCCACTTGATAGGTAAACAACTAAGTGATACGTGCCTGCAGCCATAATTAAATTGTTGCAGAAATCAGTGCCTTTGTCTATAGGCGTCTTGTGTAGGTGCATTACTGTAAATGCAATTTTTGTTAATGTGTTTTCTGTGGAAATTGACAGAATGTCACAGATTTTGTTGGCAGATCTGAACTTGTATTAACAGCATTCTTTTAACCTGTGTCAGGATGCCACATGACATGACCAGGCATCCAGTGACAATCACAGAAACTTTTGATCTCACAGACATACCCTACTGTTCAAAAGTTTGTGGTCAGTAAGATTTTTTTAATTCAGCATAGGTGCATTAAATTGTTCAAAAGTAATAGTTCTACTTGAATGTTACAAAAAGTTTTCTGTTTCAAATAAATGCTGTTATTTTTAAATGTATCATGGTTTCCAAAAAAAAAAAAAAAAAAAAAAAAAAAAAAAATATATATATATTATCATCAGCACAACTGTTTTCAATAAGAAATGTTTCTTAAGCACAAAATCATCATATTAGAATGATTTCTGAAGGATCATGTGACACTGGAGTAATGGCTGCTAAAAATTCAGCTTTGCAATTGCAGGAATAAATTAAATTTTGGTATGTATTATAATAGAAAATAGGTATTTTAAATTGTAGTTATATTTCACAATATTACTGTTTTACTGTATTTTTATCAAATAAATGCAGGCTTGGGGGGCATAAGTGATTTTCTCTCAAAAATATATATAAAAAAAAAAAAAATCTCACTGACCCCAAAATTTTGAACGGTAGTGTGCAGTTGACATTTGTACTTAGATTAAAAATACTGAGAACACTGAGTGACTCTTTCACTGATCTCTTACAGTGAGACCTATCCCAAATCTCGTATGCCTCGAGCCCTGAGCTACCCAGATAATCATCAAGAGTTCCCTGGTAAGCGCTTGCTGAACTTTCTGCTTTGATGTCACATGAAAGCTTACGTTAGTTTGAATTTCTCAATCTATAATTTTTCTGCGCTGTTTCACAGAATATGATATACCAGTGTTTGAAAAAACAGGGAAGGGAGGAACCTATCCTAGGCGATATCACATCTCGTTTGGTTTGCAGGACTACAGTGATGGTGAGGTTATATTCTATAAACAGATGCTTTGCTCATCTTTCCAAAAAGCCAAACCATGCATCCTGAAATAGCATGAGCCGTTCCTAAATTTTATCTTCTTTCTCCACTCAGGACGGAAGACCTTTCCAAGGGCGCGGCGGACGCAGGCTCATGGTTTCCGTTCTCCGGTGAGCTTCAGTCCTACAGAGCAGCAGAGCCCCAGCACTAGCAGTGGAAGCAGCATCTTCACTCCTGAGCTAGAGGAACCAGGGCGCAGACGCCGCGGCAGCGATATAGAGCCCAGCTCTAACCCCACTCTAACAGTCATGGACATCAGCCCTCCCAGCCGCTGTGAGTGTTGTACCAGTTTACTACTAAATATCATATCAAAGTATCATGTGTTTCCACAAATATATTAAAGGGATAATTCTCCCAAAACTGAAAATTCTGTCATTAATTACTTACCCTCATGTTGTTCTAAACCTGTAAGACTTTCGTTCATCTTCGGAACACAAATGAAGATCTTTTTGATGAAATCTGAGAGCTTTCTGTCCCTCCGTTGACAGTCTACCCAACTACCACTTTGACGCTTTAAAAAGTTCATAAAGAGATCGTAAAACTAATCCATATGAATTGAGCAGTTTAGTCCAAATTTTCTGAAGAGACACGATCGATTTATGTGGTTGAATTTAGTATTTTATTCACATATAAACATTCATCAACTCACACATCAGTTGTGGTAAACAGACGCTCAAGCATGTTCGTTTGACGTGCGAGAACCAATGAGGTTCATTCTCGTGTTACGCAGCATGTTTAAGCTTCCGCAAGAACCAATGAGGTTTGTTCTCGTGTGTCAAGCATGTTCGGTTGAGCTTCTAATCAAATAAATGCAGCCTTGGTGAGCATGAGACTTCTTCCAAAAAATCTTAATATACCCAAACGTTTTAACTGTAGCGTACATGTGTAACCAGTAATATCAGGGCTTACTTTTCTCCATCCAATCAAAGTCCTGCCCTACATAATGTACAGTCTTTTATAAATTTCAAATCCAGTAAACATGAAGAGCTAGAAAAGTCGGAGGGGGGAGGACTGTGTTGTTCTCTGTTTAATTTTCTCTCCTCTCTGTGTTTAGCCCCTCGGGCTCCCACAAACTGGCGTCTAGGGAAGCTTTTGGGGCAAGGAGCATTCGGGCGAGTGTTTCTATGCTACGATGCGGACACTGGCAGAGAACTGGCTGTTAAACAGGTTCAGTTTGACCCGGATAGTCCAGAAACCAGCAAGGTAACGTTTTTTTTTTCTTTCTGGCTTTGTAAGGTAGACAATTTTAATATGGTGTCTAGTGAACCTTTGCACTTTCTTTGTATGCGTGTTCAGGAGGTGAGTGCTCTGGAGTGTGAGATTCAGCTGCTGAAAAATCTTTTCCATGAGCGCATTGTTCAGTACTATGGCTGCCTGCGGGACACACATGAAAGAACGCTTTCCATCTTTATGGAGTACATGCCTGGGGTAAGTGCATGTTAATTAACAGACTTAAATGCACATATTATTGAGCACTGACTGTTTCCTAGAGTTTCTGCAGTGTGGAAGCACCAAAAAAGGCTTCCTAAACTAAACTATAGTATTTTTAAAATTAAAATATAATTTATTACAAAAATATCTGAATGTTTATGTATAACTATATTGTTGTGCCTAATTACATTGTTGTTAATCTCACAAACAGTAAATATACGTAACTTTCTTGGTTCTTCACAAGTCGGACATGACTGAAAAGATATCTTATGGTTCAGTAAATGAGATGTGAATTTAATAACTGCCCTAATAGATTCAGTGAGTTAATTTAGTGAAGGATTTGTGCAACCAGTCAGCCTGTCAAAACCTGACAAAATATTTTTGTGAGAGAAATTTGGACAAGTTCCAGTCAGAATGTTAGTAGATACTTTTTAAATTTTTGATGTTTGTCTATAGGGCTCTATTAAAGACCAGCTGAAGTCGTACGGTGCTCTGACGGAGAATGTCACACGTAAATATACACGGCAGATACTAGAAGGCGTGTGCTACCTGCACAGTAATATGATTGTCCACAGAGACATAAAAGGTGAGAGAACTGCATGCCCTGATGTTGTCAATTATGACAAGCTGAATTGCATATATAAACTCCAATAATGAAAGTATAGCACTCAGCCTTGTTTTTTAACTCTCTTTTAATGTCTCAGTCCTCCAGTGCTTCATGTACGTTAGCAGCATATTCAAAATTTAAATTTAAAGGGGACCTATTATGCAAAATTCACTTTTATGTTCTTTTTGAACATATTTATGTGCCTGCAGTGTGTGTGTGTACACAACCACTATATTGTGGTAAAAATCCATCCACTCCGTTTGTTATTTTCCCTATAAATCTGAAACAGTGTCTCAAAATGCTGTTCAGGAATTTACTCCAATGTGACGTCACATTGGAACAGGCCCCGTCCACGACTGGTGACGGAACCTGTCCTATTAGCTTAGCTCCTCCCCTGAGTGAGTCTGCCAGTGAGTCTGCCATGTTTATCTCTTCGCCTGCGCAATTAACAGCAACGTTCAAGTAAGAAATGTGTTCTTATTAAAGCTACTAAAGTTATTCAGTCAAGAGCAGCGGGTGATTTTCTGTTTTTCTTTTGTTGTTTGATTCATATTAACAGCAGCAGTAGGTACTGTACATTCGGCTGCTGTCACTTCAACACACAGATCTAATATACACATGCGATTTCTTTCCCTGCAGTTTACCTTCACATACATGACCGACTGTGTTTGTGAACTTTGTGTGTTTTTGAAATAACCTTGTGTGTATTATGACAAAAGTCATAATAGTCGCAGAAAGAGAAATTAGTTGAATACTCACGGGATGCGCTGTCTGACAGCCAGCTTTCTGTGCACTCAGAAAACCATATATTAGAAGTTTAAAATGATATGGCTTTAAAATGCATGCAAATAATAAACTTTCATGCAACTGCAATGTCACGTGAGTGTGGCCGTGATTAGAGATTATAATCAAAACCAGACAGATGTTTTGTTAGTTTTTGGCAGAGTATCCAGGCATGAGCTGTAAAGGCACAGGGGGGTGGAGAGCAGATCTGTGGGTCATTTTGAGCTGAAACTTCAAACACATTCTTGGGACACCTGAGACTTAAACCGACCAGGCATAACATTATGACCACTGACAGGTGAAGTGAATAACACTGATTATCTCTTCATTACGGCACCTGTTAGTGGGTGGGATATATTAGGCAGCAAGTGAATATTTTGTCCTCATAGTTGATGTGTTAGAAGCAGGAAAAATGGGAAAGCGTTAGGATTTGAGTGAGTTTGACAAGGGCCAAATTGTGACGACTGGGTCAGAGCATCTCCAAAACTGCAGCTCTTCTGGGGTGTTCCCGGTCTCCAGTGGTCAGTATCTATCAAAAGTAGTCCAAGGAAGAAACAGTGGTGAACCGGCGACAGGGTCATGGGCAGCCAAGGCTCATTAATGCACGTGGGGAGCGAAGACTGGCCCGTGTGGTCCGATCAAACAGACAAGCTACTGGTCTGATGAATCACGTTTTCTTTTACATCACGTGGATGGCCGGGTGCGTGTGCGTCGCTTACCTGGGGAACAACACATGGCACCAGGATGCACTATGGGAAGAAGGCAAACTGGTGGAGGGAGTGTGATGCTTTGGGCAATGTTCTGCTGGGAAAACTTCGGTCCTGCCATCTGTGTGGATGTTACTTTGACACGTACCACCTACCTAAGCATTTTTGCAGACCATGTACTCTCTTTTATGGAAACAGTATTCCCTGGTGGCTGTGGCCTCTTTCAGCAGGATAATACGCCCTGCCACAAAGCAAAAATGGTTCAGGGATGGTTTGAGGAGCACAACAATGAGTTTAAGGTGTTGACTTGGCCTCTGAATTCCCCAGATCTCAATCCAATCGAGCATCTGTGGGATATGCTGAACAAACAAGTCCGATCCATGGAGGCCCCACCTCGCAACTTACAGGACTTAAAGGATCTGCTGCTAACATCTTGGTGCCAGATACCACAGCACACCTTTAGGGGTCTAGTGGAGTCTATGCCTCAATGGGTCAGGGCTGTTTTGGCAGCAAAAGGGGGACCAACACAATATTAGGAAGGTGGTCATAATGTTGTGCCTGATCGGTGTATATTACATCTTGTAAAAAGGGGCATAATAGGTCCCCTTTAAAAATTAACAATTGTCAGTAGTCAGTTATTACAAGAGTCTTTTTTTGAGTCCGTACTATTGCCATTATATTTTCTGCTTTGTAAAATAGAAACGGTACTTTTGACATTCTTATATTTAATTTATGATCTTACAAGTTTGTTTTTTGTTTTTTTTTCATGTCAAGAAGATACTCCCACCTCCATAATGAAAAAGTTTTCCCCTGTTCTTTTATTCATGTAGGTGCCAATATCCTTCGGGACTCTGCAGGTAATGTGAAGCTGGGTGACTTTGGAGCGAGTCGGCGGCTCCAGACCATCTGCCTGTCCGGAACGGGCATCAAGTCAGTGACAGGTACACCCTACTGGATGAGCCCTGAGGTCATCAGCGGAGAGGGGTATGGCAGGAAAGCTGATGTCTGGTAAGCCGTTAAAGTCTGCATGAAATGAAAATTCATCCACATTGTTTTTCTAAATGCATGTTATTGTGAATTATTCATCAATGCATATGTTTCTTTTTTTTTTATTTTTTTTTTAAGAATTGCTTTGAGCTCATAATTTTTAATCAGAATGTCATAACTTGACCTTTCCGGTAAAATGCGACTTTAAACTTGGCACAAGGCACTCTTTAGCTGAAATTGTGATACTCAATTAAGAATAGTCCTGTCCTGTTTCTAGCGTCACCTAAGAACACTATTAGGAAAGATTGTTTTTGTTTGTCTTGCATTAATGATGGTAATTCCCCTCTGATTCCAGGAGCATCGGCTGCACCGTGGTGGAGATGTTGACTCAGCGGCCGCCCTGGGCGGAGTACGAAGCAATGGCAGCCATTTTTAAAATCGCCACACAGCCCACCAACCCCACTCTGCCGCCTCACGTGTCGGACCACTGCCGCGATTTCCTTAAACGGATTTTTGTGGAGACTAAACAGCGTCCCGCTGCTGAGGACCTATTGCGGCACACTTTTGTCCACTAGCCACTTCCCCTTCCATCTCTGACCAATCAGAGACTTCCATACAAGTGTCTGTAGGACCATCCCCTTTTGAGACTCCTTCCAGCAGGCCTGAGAGCCCCCACTGGACCAGAGCGCATAGCGAAGAGGGCAATGGCCTGATCTCACACCTCTGCTGGGGCAGGACGGTGATTTGGAGCAGCTTGATTCCGTACGAAAACATTGCACCTTAATTTAACTCAGGGGTAAGTACCCCTAAAGACTAATGGATTTTGGTACCCCAAAAGACTAATGGATGTTGTCTTCTAAAGGCTTTCATTTATTTGTTTTTAATGTTTTGAAATCCCCCATGATTGTGAGCCTTAGCTCTGGGGAGTCCGGTTGGGTTCTGGATGCACTGGGTTAATGCAGGAAGATCTCGGAATGTCAACCCCAGAACAGGTACGCCAATACGCTGCTAAAGGGTAAAAGGAAAAAAAATGAAACGAAACAGAATAGATGACAGGATGTATGGGACTCTCCTGCTCAGCTGTCATGGCTCCTAAAAGTTCTCATTTTCTTGCACAGTCCTCCTAGAACATACACACACATGAACTCTGATCGAAGATCTTATCTTACTGTAGAATATTTACTCACTATGCTGTAAAAACATTTACGTTTGCTGAACTCTCTCACCTTCCGATCGCAACCACATATACTGGAGTGTATTTGCTCTCTCTGGCTCTAGAATTCGTCAGGATCTCTTGTACCCGTTCCTTTCTACCTTCTGCTTCGTTTCTGTTTTTACTGTGTGCCTTTTTACAAACATCTCCTTCCTCTTTTTTTTTTTTTTTTTGTATTCTGCTCCGTCTTAAGTGTCCAATCATTTTTCTAGAATTTTATAGGTTTAATGCAAAGCTACTGTACAGGTCTGTACAGGAATTATTTAGAACAGCTCGGCTCTTCATACTGTTTCTAGATCAGCATAAGCAGCTCCGCTCTGCCTTTCCCCCCTTTGGTCCCTCTGCTGGCAAACTGATCTCTGGTCAGATTCACCTGTGCATTCTTTCAACACAGTGCCGTACACTTCAATCTGATCAGGTAGGCAGGTTGAATACACACTCACTCACCAAAGCGAAAAACCCGGACCACACAGGCAGGGTTTAGTGCCTGGACATTAGTTCGCCAACATTTTACAGTAAGAATCGCTCTGATTCCACTATAAATCTCAAGAACATAGAGCGTTGGATTGGAATTGAGAAATGGATTGCTCTCAACAAGAAAGTTGAAACTGCAAGTGCACTTCCAGTGCTGTCAACCTGGATCCTTTCTGCTGATATTTTCCATGCCAGAGGTCTGACGTTGTTCTCATCAGAGGTTCTCACTCTAATGTATTTCTGAAGGTTTCAGAATGTGCAGAATTTCACAGATCGTAACAATACTCAGCACTTGACAGTACTTAACGGTTTGCCTATAAATTAACCTCGCTATCCCACGATGCCTTGGGACTTGTCAAGCACTTGGTTACACACTCTCTGCTAGTGCACGCTCCTGGATATTTAAGTGAGCAGTCACATTGCTGTTCAAGATCTCTCCTCCACATAGTGCTGTAGTGCCTGCCTTCAGATGTAGGTGAATACATACTTTTTGGGGGTTACCCTTGCTTCCTCCCATAATCCATTGGGTTTATTTTCTTTATTCCTTGTGTCACAAAACTGCCGTTCTTAATTTGAAGGTTATTTATTTCCCCTCTCTCATAAATATGACAGTATGGTACTTGTAATTTAACATACACGTATGTTAATGTAATAGCCATATAATGGAAAAACAAACATTTATAATTCAAGCAGTGATTTCGTATCGCTTGCTTATAGTGACCTGAGAATAAGAATAAAAATAAGCGCCGTACTTACAGGCCGTTTGCACAGGACATGCTCTTGTGTAAATTGTTGGGCAATTTTACACGTGGGTCAATGACATTTTATGCCATCATTGTTTTTCAAAAATACATAGTAAAATGCTGTATATATATTACATCAACACGTACTGTGATGAGCATATTTTTAATTTCTGAATTAGAATTATTTTGATATTTATTTTTGGAGCATAATATCAAATATGTCAGGGTGATTACAACTAACCTGATATCATAATGACAAAAAAAAAGCCGCATTTTTAATATTTGAAGTCAACAAATCAGGAAAGGATTTCATATAGAGGACCTCTGCACAATCATGACTGCGTGCCAAGGTCAATAAGTCTCTTAAAATATTAGATAATTTATGACACTACCTATTTTTATGACAGGTTAGTTCAGGTAGTAAAATGGGTTATAAAAATATTACATTTTAATAAAAAATCTTTTTAATGACTAAAATGTGCACTTACATACTCAATGAATGTTATTGGTTACACCATGTTAAGAGTCATTAAACACTTACCCATATGAAACCAAGATGAATACAAAAAGAACATTTTTAAGAATCATGGGACGCTATTATTTGTCATTGACCCATGTGTCTACGGATCATTGTTAGTTTTAAAACAATGGACCAATGAACATGTCTAAACACATTCTGGTCAAATGGGATCTGTCGTCTTGTTTTAACACCAGTACGTGTCCTGTGTGAACCCCAGGCAAATAGATTGTGATAACATGAGAGAAACTAGCTTTGCTGTCAGTAGGTACAGTAGGTACAGTTATAGTAACGGGACTCAGATGGTATGATTACACTCCAAGCAAACGTTTACAGTTTTGTTTTCTGTTGGTGACTAAGCAAGTCTACCTCCAATGTGTAGAGTTACTTTGGAATGATTTCATGCGGCTGTTCCAGATCATGATATCTGGGAACGAAAAACATGGAAGACCCGCTCACACAATAGACCAACTGTATTAGCAGTATCCGAGTCCAAACTTGGCCTACAGTCATTTAAAAAGGGGCAGGCCCACTTTGTAAGCCCCATGCAGCTCTTTTTTTTCTTTTGGATTTCTTTTATTAGCCATGTGATGTGGGCCCGCTGTTGCCAACCTTGGGTTGCTGTGGCAGTATTTGAAGGAATTTCTCCGCACCCAGTGTAATGAGCAAAATGTTTGCTCTGTAGAGGTTTAAAGTGCCAGTTCGTAGAACTAAATCCACATTTATTTTCATTTAAGCAGCGAAAGCATTACTTGTTCAGATGGTGTACAGACATACTACAAGAAAAGTAGGCAGTGTATGTTTGTAATGTATGTACTGTTAAAATTTTCTTTTGATGCTGAAATGTTTGCACATTTTGAGACCATGATTTTTACACTGATTTTAATACTTTTGCCAGTGTTCGTCAGTCATTCTGCGTGTGTTTGTGAGTGACGTGCGATTTTGTGTCTGAATGCTTGTTTCCTGTTCAAGAGAATCTAAGAAAACGGTTGCCCTGGTTACCAGCTTTGTTGGCCAAGTCGGTCACATGGTCACTTCCTTTCGTTTGGCACTTCTGTCTGTGGCAAATTCATGCCGTTACCCATTCCTTGTGAAATTAACACACAAATGATGGCTGGTTCTTTTGTAAATTCAGATTTAAATAATGAGAGCCAAACGTCTAAATGCTGACCAGTGCCAAAGAAACTGACTTGGACCAACATGACTGGTACCCTGGCTAGAGGATGGTTTAATGCAAATCGGGAATCTTCCTACTGGAATGTAATGTCAGATTTTTTTTCACCACTAGGTGGCATCATAACTATTTGCCTGTATATAAAATGTTGGAATTTTTTTTTTTTTTTTCAAAATATCTCTCTGACTTAACAATAGTTCCGTAGCTGCAGAATGCATTCTGTTTAACTTATGGTAAGTAATTACAGGAAGTTCTCCGTCAACTCAAACACGCCACTGCTGCCACTCCAGGGTCATGAATGCACTTTGTATTTGTTCGTATGGGTGTTATATTGTCTGAGTGTGTGTTTGTCTGTGTTTCAAAGAGACTTCTTTTCTGTGTGCTGGTTGAGTGAGATTATTGCCAGCGCACTCAATGCCTTGCGCCTTGTACAACTGATGACAGAAAAGTAAAAAAAAGAGTAAAAAAAAATAAATAAATAAAAAAAAAAGTAAAAAAAAAGGAAATGCAAAAGATTAGAACTCTGAAATGTACGTTTTTGTAGACGGTACACTTATCTGGTACAGAACTTGTATCTGTTGTTTGTTCTCTTTGTCTATTGTATGAAAAAAGCCATGTTTATAATTCAATTTGGTTTGTGACCAATAAGCCTGTTTATATCAAATCTGTATATCAGTGGTACGCATATTTTTTTTATATATATATTTTTATTTTCTCTTTTTTTAACTCAAAATTCTACGCATGATTGGCATTGTAAAGGCCCACCGGGGCTCTGTGGTCTGCTGATGGCAGTACTGATCGGCCTATTTGCAGGATGACATTATGAGATTGTCTATGACGGCTGGCACTTTGTAAAGTGTTGCTAATGATGATGAAAATAAATAATAAAAGATATTTATTTCACATTTCATGGTGCTATATTGATTGTTTGGTCTCAAGATTATACCACAGTGCGCTGTGCCTCAGTACACTTATCAGTTACGGTTAGTTCTCGTGGAAGGCCTAAAATTATCATGGAAAAAGGACAGAAAAAGTCTTGAAAATTTAGTACATGTTATAGTCATGTTCTGCTGTTAAGCATTTTTACAGCTAGAAATTGCTCTTTGTGAGTGCAATATCTATCATCTAATTATATAACATCCTTATCTCATTATCATTTAAAACATTTTTAATTAACATTAAACCATAAAAGTTTGAGGTTGGTGAGATATATTTAAATGTTTTTGAAAGAAGTCTCTTATGCTTACATAGGCTGCATTTATTTGATCAGTAAAACAGTAACATTGTGAAATATTATTACAATTTAAAATAACTATTTTCTGTATTAATATATTTTAAAATGTAATTTTATTCTTGTGACGCAAAGCTGAATTTTCAGCATCATCACATGACCCTTCAGAAATCGTGCTGATTTGCTGCTCAAGATGAAAACATGCTTAATATTTTTTGTGGAAGCCTTCATGCATTCTTTCAGGATTATTTGATGAATAGAAAGTTCAAAAGAACAGATTTGTTTGAAATATATATATATATTTTTGTCTTTGCCGTCACTTTTGACCACGTGAATGAGGTAATAAAAGTCTTTTAAAAAAAAAAAAAAACTTTTTTTTTTTTTTTTTTTTTTTAAGCCGTAAGAAAAAAATACTCTAGTATATTAGTGTAAACAGTAACGGCTAAAACATTACACCTAATACACCTTAATTAAAACAGTAACGCCTTGCAGGCTTTTCATTATTGACCGTTAACGTTACATTGTGTCAAACTCTGTGTGCGTGATTCGGGGTTGCGTCTCAACCTAGTACACTACCTACCTAGATATCGCGCCTATGGTCAACCACGATATGATTTGAAACGCGGCAGGGTTGCAAGATGTCGCCTAGGTAGGCCGCTCACTAGGTTTTGAGCCACAGCTGAAAACCCGCCCAGTATTTGGCATGAACTATGTATGCTAGTATGCGTTGGTCCACAGCTTTAGATCCTCTGTGCAACGCACGTCAAACATGTTGTCGTCTGCTCTAGTAAAAGCTGATCGTATCGCAGCTAATGTTGGTAGAAAATACGCGCCATTTCAGGAATTAATCGCGCGAACCCTTAAGTCTCAAACAGGCAATATAGACCTGCAGAGCGCAACAGTGGTGACGGGAAAATGGAAAACCATAGATGATCTACCGGGACCCAGTCTGGCCACAACTGCGTACTGGCTCTTTGTTAAAGGATACGCTGATAAAAGTCATGCAATGCAGGTAAAACACTTTTAATGCAAACCCTTTAAGCATTTGTTTTGAATTTGCAGTAGTTAATGTGGACAAAATATGGGGGGTGTTGTAAAGATGTAAACAGTTATTAATAGAATGTTCATTAAGTTACAAATATGAACATATATAGATAAAGCAAAATGTTGAGACATTGATAACCATTTGTGCATGTCAGGAACTAATGATTCAAGAAATAGCCTATATTTCATTACGTTAACAACTCATTAACAACAATGCTGTCCACACGATCGACAAAACCATTTCCTAGTTTATTCGCTTATATTAATTATTTGGACGTGTATCAGCTATTGTATATTGTCTACATTTTTTTACTTTAGAGACTCAGGAAATCCTGATACTGACAGCTGATAGCCGTGGAATGTGAAGACGTTATATGGAAAGCCCTTTTAACATGTATTATTCCTTAAAACAAACTGATATCTAAATTTATGTTACTAGTATGGCTATTTATATTTTGCCACTAAGTAATCTAAAAGTGAGTAGTTACTTTGCCTAGTAGTTAATAATTTCATGGGCTTCTGTGCTTTAGATATCACCTGTTAACATTGCCGAGTAGTAATTGATTATATGTAATCTGGATTATGATTTTTTTCCCTAATTCTTTATTTTTATCTTTTTAAATTTTCCTTTCCAAAAAAAAAGTTTAGAAAGTCTTCATGGAACTGCATACACAGATCAGCCTCTACTAGTCAGACGATTATAATTACAAAGAAAATTGAGAGGCCACAGAGCATAAAATATTTCATTTCTTTCAAAAGTGTTTTATTTCGATTTTGTTTTTATTTTAAAATTTATTTTAATTTAACAATGAACCCCATGCAGTTCCTTCCCAAACCCTGGAAAACCCTGACATAATGTAATGTTAAATGCGCTTTAAGTTAACAAAAAAGGAATGCTTTTTAATTCTCTTTGTAATATTTTTTTTTTTTAACAAGAGTACAAGATTATCCAAGATTACCTCACGGACCCCCAGGGGTATGCGTACCCCAGTTTGGGAACCACTGTCCGATTCAATCAATATTATAAACAAATTAGGTCAAAAGTAATCTGAAAGTAATCATAAAGTAGTCTGATTATATTACATATCATATTATGTAATAAATTACGTTACTAACTACAATTTTCATCATGTAATTTGTATTAAGTATGGGTTAATTTGTAAGTAATCTACCCAGCATTGTCTATTCATTCTTGACAAGTATGCAGTCTAGTTGTTACTGGTACCTTTTCTAGTTTAGCTAGTAACCAATTATTAGGTATTAGTATTTATTTCTTAGTTAATAGTAACTGTTCCAATAGTTACTAGTGTTAATTCAGGTTGTACTAGATATTAGATATGGTTAAATATTAATGACCTATTTATGAGACATCTATGCAAATTGTTACTAGTAGCATGTCACTACTAGTTACAATTGCTTTTTTTTATGTTTTAAAATAGCTTTGTTTATTTGTAATGATTAGTCAGATGACTACTTTATTAAAAACCTTAGTAGTCATTTTAAAAAAGTAACTACTAAAAAGTATAATACAAACAAATGTCTATTAATTTAGTCCAAGCAAAGCAGGAATTGTAACTATTTGAACAGTTACTTGTAGGTATAAAGGCATAAACAAAAGTACTTATATTTTCTAGACTATAGTACAATTTTATTAAATAGTAGGCACTGTTAAAATAGTGTCTAGTTGCAAATAAATAAGTACTACTATAGTCTGGATTACTTGCTAGGAATTTAAAAAGATAGTAGTAACATAAAATTAGTTTTAAGGAATAAAAGTTAAAACAGCTTGCCATAAAGATGAAATTTTATGTCAGATGTCTGAGCACATTTAGTGGGAGTTAAGTTATTACCGTTGTGTCAAACTACAGAGCACTCAAAGTTTCTGTAACTGTTGTTTTTTGAATTCCATGGCATGGATAAAATGTTCCTCCTACCAGATACAAATCACTGAAATGGATTCAGAGAAACCACACTTATCTCTGTGTGTCAGCCACTGTAAACAGCAAAAAGAATGCCCACATGAGTGCGGCCCACAGGATTTGGCCAATCAGAAAACTCTGTTCTGTCACGACATTGCTTTGTTTGTGGCGCTGAACATGTCAACTTGTAGTTTAATTAATGGTGAGAGTTAAGGGCAGGTACTGTTTGTCCATCCAGCAGAAGATGTTTGTGAAACTTGTTTTTGAAAGTGAAATCTGAGAGGATTCTGTCCCTCCATTGAAAGTACAGTTAACCAAAACTTAGAAGATACAAAAAAACTATAAAGGCGTCCTAAAATGAATCCATATGATTTGAGCGGTTTAATCCAAGTCTTGTGAAGAGATACGATTGCTTTATATGATGATCTAATTTAGGCTTTTATTTACATTTAAACAGTGATTGATGCACATACATACGTACAGTGGGGAGAACAAGTATTTGATACACTGCCGATTTTACAGGTTTGCCCACTTACAAAGCATGTAGAAGTCTGTAATTTTTATCATAAGTACTCTTCAACTGTGAGTGACGGAATCTAAAACAAAAATCCAGAAAATCACATTGTATGATGCATGACATAAGTATTTGATACATCAGAAAAGCAGAACTTAATATTTGGTACAGAAACCTTTGTTTGCAATTACAGAGATCATACGTTTCCTGTAGTTCTTGACCAGGTTTGCACACACTGCAGCAGGGATTTTGGCCCCCTCCTCCATACAGACCTTCTCCAGATCCTTCAGGTTTCGGGGCTGTCGCTGGGCAATACAGACTTTCAGCACCCTCCAAAGATTTTCTGTTGGTTCAGGTCTGGAGACTGGCTAGGCCACTCCAGGACCTTGAGATGCTTCTTACGGAGCCACTCCTTAGTTGCCCTGGCTGTGTGTTTCGGGTCGTTGTCATGCTGGAAGACCCAGCCACGACCCATCTTCAATGCTCTTACTGAGGGAAGGAGGTTGTTGGCCAAGATCTCGTGATACATGGCCCCATCCATCCTCCCCTCAATACGGTGCAGTCGTCTTGTCCCCTTTGCAGAAAAGCATCCCCAAAGAATGATGTTTCCACCTCCATGCTTCACGGTTGGGATGGTGTTCTTGGGGTTGTACTCATCCTTCTTCTTCCTCCAAACACGGCGAGTGGAGTTTAGACCAAAAAGCTCTATTTTTGTCTCATCAGACCACATGACCTTCTCCCATTCCTCCTCTGGATCATCCAGATGGTCATTGGCAAACTTCAGACGGGCCTGGACATGCGCTGGCTTGAGCAGGGGGACCTTGCGTGCGCTGCAGGATTTTAATCCATGACGGCGTAGTGTGTTACTAATGGTTTTCTTTGAGACTGTGGTCCCAGCTCTCTTCAGGTCATTGACCAGGTCCTGCCGTGTAGTTCTGGGCTGATCCCTCACCTTCCTCATGATCACTGATGCCCCACGAGGTGAGATCTTGCATGGTGCCCCAGACCGAGGGAGATTGACCGTCATCTTGAACTTCCATTTTCTAATAATTGCGCCGACAGTTGTTGCCTTCTCACCAAGCTGCTTGGCTGTTGTCCTGTAGCCCATCCCAGCCTTGTGCAGGTCTACAATTTTATCCCTGATGTCCTTACACAGTTCTCTGGTCTTGGCCATTGTGGAGAGGTTGGAGTCTGTTTGATTGAGTGTGTGGACGGGTGTCTTTAATACAGGTAACGAGTTCAAACAGGTGCAGTTAATACAGGTAATGAGTGGAGAACAGGAGGGCTTCTTAAAGAAAAACTAACAGGTCTGTGAGAGCCGGAATTCTTACTGGTTGGCAGGTGATCAAATACTTATGTCATGCAATAAAATGCAAATTAATTATTTAAAAATCATACAATGTGATTTTCTGGATTTTTGTTTTAGATTCCGTCACTCACAGTTGAAGTGTACCTATGATAAAAATTACAGACCTCTACATGCTTTGTAAGTAGGAAAACCTGCAAAATCGGCAGTGTATCAAATACTTGTTCTCCCCACTGTACACTCTTAAAAATAAAGATTCCAAATGGAGGTTTTCACAGCGATGCCATAAAAGAAACATTTTTGGTTCCCCAAAGAACCATTCATTGAACATTTCTTAAAATAACCATTTTTATAGTGTGTGTGTGAAGAACATTTTAATAATCTGAAGATCCTTTTTTCCACTTTAAAGAACTAGCACACATCACATATGGTAAACATGGGAGCTCAAACATGCATGTGTGATGTACAAGCTTCCGTGTTTACTATATGTGATGTGCTCTATGTATGTGTGTTTATATGTGAATAATAGCCCAAATTATATTTATCATATAAAGTGATCATACCTTTTCACAAGACTTGGATGAAACCGCTCGTTTCATATAGATTCCTTTTACAGCACCTTTATGACCTTTTTGGATCTTCTAAGTTTAAGGACTTTCAATGAAGGACAGAAACCTGTCAGGTTTCATTACAAATATCTTAATTAGTGTTTTGAAGATCATGGGCCCTATCAGACACCTGGCAAAATGCGGTGGCAGGCATGACGCAAGTGTTTTTTGCTCGTTTCAGCCCGACGCAGTTATCATTTTCACGTCCAGCGCCACGTTGTTTAAATGGCAAATGCACTCGTGCCCATCTGTTCACCCATGGTCGTGCTTATCTGAAAACGAGGTGTGTTTACTCTCTGGAGAAGTCTTCAGTCCGCCATGGTGCAAGTGCAACTGGCTTTTAAAGGGAATGGGAGATGAGACTCTGATTGCTTTATTGTACGTTACGCCCAAAACACACCCATCACTCATTAAGAGACTAGGTACAACCCTATTAGACCATGTGCCGGCCACGCTGACCATTTTTCCCGTCGTTATACTACCAAAAGTGGATTCGGACACGTCCTAAGTGCACTTGCGCCATGCGCTTTAGACCATGCGATCAGATTGTTAAAATAGGGCCCAAAGTCTTATGTGTTTGGAACAAAATGAGGGTGATTTTAAAATTATGACCGAATTTTTGTTTTGGGTGAACTATCCCGTTGAAGGTAAAGTAGCAAAGAAATGGCAAAAATAAATTAAATTTTTAAAATATTTTCAAACATTCCCCTTGCCTGCTATTGGTTGAAACAATTAGCCACACCCTAAGCACACACCATGGGTAGAGCCATTGTTGCTATGTGAGGCTGGTGTTTTTTTTTTTGTGTGAAATCTTCCTATGAATGACGGACTTACAACTTTCCTGACACATTAAATCAGTGGTTCTCAACCTTTTTGACTCTAAGGCACTCCATTGTCTACAATATTTGAAGGGCTGACACTCCTAGTTTCTGTATATTAAATTTCAGGGATCAGGGAATTTTTAATCAATTTATTAATTTCAAATTGTTTTTTGTTAAAAAATGTATAGCCTATTCATTATAAAAATGCCCTTGCAGTTTAAAGATTTAATTAATTTACAGGACTTTTCCAGGTGTATAAATCACACTTTTTTTAAATGAGCTCATATATCAGGTTTTTTTCAAGACTGGAAGAACCCTTGTTATTCAAAGAAAAAAATTGAAAATAAGAAATTATCATATCATCGTTTTTTTTGTTTTTGTATATTTTAATGCTTGTTTTGTCTTAAAACAAGCATTAAAAGTAATCTTCAAGCCCCCTTTTTGAGGCATTTGCTGAGTCCCTGTAGTTTGGAACCACTGCAATAAGTGAAAATGGGTATTTAAACATTTTATAAATGACATGCCTTATACAGTATTTATTTAACCTTAGATTACTTCAGGGGGATTGTCCCTGTATTATCTATAGCTAAATAGCTAAATGTGTATGATAAATAATTGATGATATACACACACAATCTATTATGCAGGTGGAGCACAAGCGCCTGTATGGTCCGATTTGGCGCTCACGCTTTGGGCCGTTTGATGTGGTAAATGTGGCGACGGCAGAACTGATTGCACAGGTGATCCGACAGGAGGGCCGGTACCCAGTGCGTACTGATCTGCCTCACTGGAAGGAATACAGAGACATGAGAGGACAAGCTTATGGAATTCATGTAGAGTAAGTCCATTTTTTCATGGAACACAGGAGGAGAATGGAGCTTTCAAGATTGAAAAAAAATGCAAAAACACCATGCACCACATCCTCCAAGCGATACAATACCTCTCTCTGTGTGCCAAATAGTACAAAATGCAAGTTATTATTCATTGATAATCTTGAGTTAAACTCAAGAACTGGATCAGTTCTATTCACGAACAAACCATTCAGAGCACTATTGTGAACTGCATCAAATGATTAATTGAAAAGATTTGACCCAAAACTATTTCTGTCATGACTCTCATGAACAGTGGATCTCAAGATTAACAAAATAAAATTTGGTTTGTTCCTTGCAAAAAGCTCTCTTATGGCTTTAGAAGTTTTGTCATTCCTACGTTATATTGAAACAAATGGCCAGAATATTCTTCAAAAATTCACCTTTTGTGTTCCATGAAAGAAAGTAGGTCATATGAGTTTGGAATGACAATAATAGTAAATTATGACAAAAGTTTTATTTTTGGGGTGAACTACACTACCATTCAAAAGTTTAGGGTGAGTAAGGTGTTAAAAACACATTAAATTGATCAAAAGTGGCAGTAAAAACATGTTTCAAAAGATTTGTATTTCAAATAAATGTTGTTCTTTTTAACTTTTCTATTAATCAATGAATCCTGAAAAAAAAAAAAAAAAATCACAATTTGTATCAGTTTCCACAAAAATATTAAGCAGTACAATTTCAACATTGATATTAAGAAATGTTTGAGCAGCAATTCAGCATGATTTCTGAAGAATCATGTGACACTGAAGACTGGAGTAACGATGCTGAAAATTCAGCTTTGCCATCACAGGAACAAATAATATTTTAAAATATATTAAAACAGTTCTTTTAAATTGTAATAATTGTAATTTCACAACATTTTTACTGTATTTTTGATCCAATAAAAGCAGCTTTTGTGAGACTTCTTTCAAAAACATTTTTAAAATTTTACCAACCCCTAACTTCTGAATGGTTGTATATTCCTTTAATGCCTATATTTAAAAATAACTTTTTTTGTATGTATTTCAGCACAGGCCCTGAGTGGTATCGCATTCGTAGTGCTCTGAACCCTAAGATGCTTAAATTGAAGGAAGTAACAGCATATGCACCCATCATTCACGAGGTTGTGTCCGATCTCCTACAGCGCGTGGAACTCCTGCGTCTGCGCAGTGAAGACCAGGTCACCGTCAATGACCTCGCCTCTGAGCTCTACAAATTTGGCTTTGAGGGTTTGTATGGATGTAGAAGGGTTATAATCTCCTGCAGCTATTCACAGTGACATATGAGCAAACAGCAGCATAGTGTTTTGTCTTTCTCACTGTTTAGGAATTTCCTCGATCCTGTTCGAAACAAGATTAGGCTGTTTACAGGAGGAAATTCCCACAGAAACTCTGCGGTTCATATCTGCCGTTAATGACATGTTGGCACTCTCGGAGACGGTTCTTTTTTTCCCTCGCTGGACCCGTCACATCTTCTCGTTCTGGAAACGGTTTGTCCAGGCTTGGGATGACTTGTATGACGTAGGTATGCTAAAGTTCAATGTCTGCATTAGGGATGTACAATATACAGTGGATAAAAAAGTTCTGATAAAATTGATCTTTGACAAATACGGTTATTTGGCAAACAAAAGAAAAAACAACAGTATTTGAAAATGATTTTCCTTTAAACTAACTATTGTATCTGCCAGGGGTGGAGCCAGACATTGTAAATATTCGGGGCTTAGCCCAAATCTAGTTTGTCCAATGACATTTTAATTTGGCTTTAACAGCTTTACTGACTTAAAAGGAATGTTGTTGTACTAGGCTGGAGTAAAGTTCATAAAATGATCAGTTTTTTCCACAGGATTTTGTAAAGCTATGTTGGGTGGTCATCTGTCCCTCTAGGGGGGTTCTGGGAATTTTGTACAGTTTAAGGTTAAATGCATCAATCTGGTGCACTTTGAGAGCTCAAAATTAAGAGCTTTAACCCATGTACAGTGTGCAAATTGATCAAAGAAAAAGCATTGACTTGTACCTGGACATTAAAGAGGGCTCAAAGATCTTTTAGTTGTGATATAAATCTCAGTCTACATTACATTGACACTGGTGTTTTAAGATGCCAAACAATTATTACAATAATAGAATTAATTAATTTATAGAATTATTCCTATGACAGTAATATCCATATATTGTAAAACAAATGCACTGTAAAATAAATAAATTATTTTTCATAAGTATATTTTACTTCACACTACAGTATAGGGAAATTGCAATACTTTTTTTTACTAATATTTTCAATACTAATTTCTTCACTTGCAAGAGATAAACCTTTGAGCTTTTATTTTGGAGAAAACACCAGATCACCAGCTGATCGTGTGAGCAAAGTGCATGCAGCACAGACAGACTCCCTTAATTAAATCACTGTCTTTTGCTGTTTAAAAAGGCATAAATAAACAAAGGCATAAATACAAAATACAACATTAGAGACCTTTTATGTTGGGCTATGTTTTACATTTTCGGTTCATTATGAAACAGTGGCGGTACAGGGTCGTTAATGGGAAACACTGAATGAATGGAGTGTTGGAGAGCGCAAAAAAATGTTGATGACAAACAAACAAAAAAATCCCAGGAAAATAGATCAAATACATTAAAGAGAATTAGCAAATATGACTAAAATGCCCAGGTGGAAACTGTCAAAACGGCAATCAAGAAATTAATTGACTTAACCCTCAGAAAAACATAATTTTCAATGTCAACAGTAAGAATAAGCCAATTTAAGTGCAAAAAGTACCAATATAAGAGATTGGAAAAAAACAACGTAATTAGTAGGCATTTCACACACCACTGCCAAAATGCGTCATTCATTGATACTGTACGATAATCCGCCAACAAAAAAATAACAATAACAATGCGCTTACCTTTGTGTTGCGCTTTAACAGAACTATAGTGACGTCGTGAAGTATATAGAACATAACGCACTTAGCACAGTCAAAACTGATAAATCGTTTATTCAAACCTCTTTCAGCAGCTGTCAGGGACGAGTAGAGTGCAGTCTGGACGGTTTAAAACTTGCAGATGCCCTGATCAGTGTTCACATGATGATGGACAGGAGTCATATAGTCCCATATTCTGTAGACTCTATAGTCCCATGGTAATGAGGAGCATGGTTTTACCTGTGATACCATGCTCTTACAGTTAAATAAAACTGGCCTACAGTTAAACTCAGTTAAAATGTTATTAGGGTAATTAAAGGATAATTCAACAAAACAGCTTTAAAGCCTGGATCCCATGAATTAAGGACAAAGCTTTTTTCTCTTTAAATGTTTTATGAACTTTTTAATAGATCTAATGAAATTTAACTAAATGTTATTTCAATGAGAACCTCATGAAAGATAGATATCAGTGTCTTACATAAATTAGGTGTTAACTCTTGATTTTAAAGGGGCAGTTCAACCCAAAAATGTGATCGTTTACTCACCCTAATGTCATTCCAAACCTGAATGAATTTCTTTCTGTGTAACATAAAAGAAAATCATTTGAGTCCGTTTTTTTTGTCCATACAATATTCAATGGTAGCCTATGGTTTGGTTGCCAACATTCTTTAAAATATCTTCTTTTGTGTTTCACGGAAGAGAGAAAGTCATACAGGTTTGGAACGACATGAGAGTGAGTAAATGACAGAATTTAAAATCAGTAAATTTACTTTAATGCATCCTAGCTCAAAATCAGTGCTTTACTGTCAAGTGCATTTCTGTGTGACAAAAGTGCAATATTAAGTTTGTTATCTGCATTTGCAGTAAATTAGATAATATCCATCATTATTTGTCCCTGTCCTAGTTTTATTTATTTACTCCACTTTAAGGCCCTAACCCCATGCAGCAAAAACATTCACGGGGAACTCATGGGCCGGATGGGCTGAGTTTGCCAGGGCCGAATTTTAGCCCCAGTCCAGCCCTGTCTCAGTGTTGGTTATTTTTATAAAGAGTCTTCGAGTCAACATCTCCCACCACAGGTGTAATCCACGTTGGATCACTCTCCCACTCTTACTGTAGATACAACTTACTGTATATTTATGCCACTTTAGCATAGCGATCACTTGAATATACAGCTACAAGTTATCGCGCTAAAAACCCGTCAGTCATGAATGAGCGCGTCTGCCTGCTGATCGCTGATCGGCTAGAAGTGCGTGCTCATCGGCGACGTCAACACCAATGCCAGCTGACTCTGCGTGTTCCTCTCAAATCATTGGTAGGCGAACTCATGAACTCTAACGTGATAAATCAACACGTTTTTTTTTTTTAAAGGTATTTTTTTTCCGCAGCCAAACGCTGCACGCCGGAGATCCGGCACGGTGCCAGAAAACTTTAAGCCCTGCGGATATAATTTTTTACTAGTGGGCGCAGGACACTATAGTTCATTTATGTAAGTGAGGATAGCAAAATAAACTGTGACATTATACCCAAAAATTCTTCATACAGTGGACTACCAGTAAAATGTATTAAAATTTGGGACCAAAATTATTCAGACACTTTGACCTGACCATGTTTCACTTTAGTGTTTTTTCTTTCATTGCTAATGCGACCTTTTACACCACAGACTGAACAAAATGAAGCATTGCTTGGTAATTGGTTGACCTAAATTGGTATTATCTAACTGTGTACTTAAATTTAACAGCTGACAGCTGATTGGTTGATTGTAATCCATTACACACCTTTCTATCAAAGTTATCTGACATTATCAAGGTGAATTTGTTCTGACACAGTTTAACTCTTGAGTTCTTGTCATATTTTATTACCATTTTCTAAACTATAGCAAATAAACTGTGATAATGTGAGAGAATGTTGAAGCTGTCTGAATAAATTTTGGTTTGACATATATATATATATATATATATATATATATGTATGTGTGTGTGTATATATATGTGTGTGTGTGTTTTTGTTTTTTTACCAACTTCTGTGCAACCCCTATTATGAGTTGCTGGACATAAATCAGATTTTGAAACAACAGCATAACTGATTGCCCTTTCTGTCTGTGTCTGTTGTACTTTTGTCCAGCCCGACATCTGATTGATAAGAAGGTGAAGGAGATACATGATCAGGTTGAGCGTGGAGAGGAAGTGGAGGGCATGTATCTCACCTACCTGTTGTCCAGCAATAAACTCAGCTTAGGAGAAGTGTACATCAGCCTCACTGAACTTCTGCTGGGAGGCGTGGATACAGTAAGAACATGTTTATTTTCATCTGGAACCAGTCAGAGAGGAAGTAGATTAAACAATGTGATTTGCTATTAGTCATAAGTTTTATTCAGAAGAGGATTTATTATTTAGAAGTTAATTACGTTACAGAAACAATGTCCTGCACCACTGGTTCAGTTGTTGTGTTAAGTGAGTGTTTTCTATATGTACCTGCCAAAAATGAGAGAGAGTTCCTGTGAAAGGAAGGAACAAGAGAAAAACATATAGGCACAAACTTACATGAAACTATTTATTAAAGGGGTCATAAACTGGCTTTTTAAATTTTTTTATACTTTTGTCTGAGGTCAACTTATGACGTTCGCGTGGTTTTTACATTCAAAAACATCATAATGAATAAGTAATAGGCTATTTTCTACCCTGGTTTTTATGGGTGTGCCGCATTGAAAACTTGGAAGTAAACGGCCACTGCTCTGATTGGACGTGGGGAATTGTTTTGAAAACTTCCAATGTGGAAAAACAGCAACAGAATGATTCGCCCACAGGGCTCACAAAATGTCTTTATCAAACAAACACAATGATTTATCTCTCATCCACCCGCAATTAATTAGAATGCCTTACTAACACACACGCGCGCACACACACACACACACACACATATACACACAAGCCAAGTACGTGCATCAGCAAAACTTCACTGCAGACAAATCAGCATGATCAAAACTTCCGCGATTTTGTATTTTTCCTTCAAATAACAAGTCAAGAGAGTGAACGACACACATCAAGAAAGGAATTTTATTTCACTATTTAAGATAGCCCGTCGGGCAGGCCGGTGATGCATTTTGGTAGGCCGACTGGAAAACACATTAGCCCCGGGACGTCGGGCTAGCGATTTTGCGAGCCCTAGCTCATACATGTTCAACCCAGAGTCTGGTCCCGAATCGCAGGACAATGAACCAACAACACCTCAAATACAAAGGATACTCCAGTCTGTGACAGCGTGGTAAGTTATGTTTAGTTAGACACGTACACATAATCAGTAGATATCAAATGATCTGTAACAATGCAAAACTATTACATATAAAACAATTTTTTTACTCCCATAAGTGTGTTGCACCATTCCTGTCGGATCCAATATAGAAGGCACAGCATCGTTAATCTCATTCTGTCTGCAAATCCAGTCTCTTGTTTACAAAAGAATCTGCGGTGAAATGAAGCGAGCAATTCTAACTGCATTCCTAATATTGGAATCTGAAGGAAGCTTATGCAGCGACTGTTCTTTCACAACCAGGAACTGCACACTACTTTGTAATCTTCAACGGCATGTTTATTGCTTGGAAGTTTGATCCTGTTTAGCTCCATGTAGGCCTGTGTTATTTATGTTACATGTCATGCGCGAATTGGTGGGCGGGGCTACAGAATTAGGCATTCTTCTTCTGTTGAGGCAGCGTTTTGCTGCTCTCTGACGTCACAGGGAGGCAAATTCGCAGATCCCTCGTTTGATGAGCCAGGTGTCAATAAAAGCTTTTCTTTGACTAACAAGGAAGTTTTCAGCTCCGAAACGTACAGGATATTCTTATATTACGATGGCCTTTTATATATCAAAAGCTCAAGGAAAAGTTGATTTCTCAATTCATGACCCCTTTAATGATACCAGAATTTTAACATTAGTGCACCCCTAGGTGATACTTCCTTTGTGAAAAAGAAGTACACATTAGCATACTTTACAAACAGTGCTTATTACGGAAATAATTTACTTTAAGAGAATGTACTTGTGCAAACTGAATGTAATGTTTTCAGACACTTAAATGAAAATGTATTATAGTTTGAATTTGTATGCAATGATCTGAACTTTAGAGTGTGTTTTGACCCACTTAAGTAGTTAAGTAGGACTTAAAGACCCCCTGTGGTAAAAATCAAGTTTTTAATAATGTTTATATGTATATGTGGTGTTTTTAATATGCTTTAAAACAAACCATAAGTCAATACCATTGCTGAGTATTTTCTCCTTAAAACTGCAGTGAACCAAAGACAGTCTCAGAAATGCGGTTTGAAATCGCCGGTGTTTCTTACATCACAAACTACCTTCTAAACTACCTATACCTGTCGGTATATTTTTTTGTTGTTATGAAAAATCTTGTACATTTAGCGATGTAGCGGGTGCATTATGTATATGATTTGTAAGATTTGAAGTACACTACAAGTGTACAATAAGGTGGTCTGCCTGAGGAAGAGAAGCCTTGAATGATTAGGGTCCACCAGACTCAGATTTCTTAGTGGTATTCAAGCATTTGCAAACACGAACTTCACTTTTAGGACCCATCTTTGTAGATACTTTTAATCAGTTGGGGTCAAGGTGAGTTCACACAGGTGTCCTTGCTGAGTATCCACAGGTGTAATTCATTACATTAACTATGAACATGTTCCTCTGTTTTACAAGCAGAACGTGTTGACCATCCTGCCCATCCCTAACTGATACAATAATGACCTTTAACATGCTGTACTATGTTCCTAATCTCTGTGTCAAGGTCTGTCAAGGCTACTGTTTATCACATTTCCAGATCAGCTAAATTGTGTCCCACTTTTAGCAACAGACAGGATAACCTGCTAGGTAGCATTCTTTGCTGATGTCATGACCCATTTCAGTGACACACAGATGAGGTATGTTTAGGGTATGTTTACATGACTGATGTACTAAAAATGGAAACGTTTTTCCTTTGTGTTTTTTGCATACAGACGACAACTTTGACAAAATGATCACCGTTCAAAACGGATCACAATTAAAAATGCTGTATTATGCATGCCAGGCCAGTAGTTGGTGATGTCACTTTGTAAAGAAACGCGTGGCTATAGACTTAACTTGTGATATGCATTCACATGATGTCAGCGTTTTCACAAATTTGTGTTTTTGTAGTTTACACGGAGACTATAACGTTACAGTTTTCATAAACTTACACTTTCAAACATGTTTTCAAAAGTTTGCATTTTCAGGCCCCCAAAATGACGTTTTTGTGCAAATGAACTCCCAAAATGGATAAAAAGTTTTCAGTTTTTAGTTGAAAACGGTGTAGTGTAAAGAGAGCACTCTAGCCTCTCCCCCTCAACCTCTGGGCATAATTAACTTAGCCAATCAGGTGTCTCATCAGCTGAGATCTATGAATGCTTTATTTGATAAGATATTTGATAGTCTTTTTTTCTTTGTCCTTGACAGACGTCTAACACACTATCATGGACCTTGTACCACCTTGCACGTGATGCAGAGGCACAGAACCGCCTCTATAACGAGATCACATCTGTTTGTCCTAATAAAGAGCAGCCGAACACAGAACACCTGACCAGGATGCCCTACATGAAGGCTGTCATCAAAGAAACTCTCAGGTAGGAGAAATACGCAATAGGCCACCCCCAAACACTTTTTGTAGGGAAAACAGTACTAATTTATTGTCCATGCATCTTGAAAGGGGTGAAAGAGGCCAGCTGTTTTCTACATTATGCAGGAGTGGCCAAACGTTAATCAATCAGTTCATAAATAACCTTTGCTCAGCCCTTATTTAAACAGTCCAACTCACATCAACAATCTCCTCCACAGTGATTAAACACAGACGCTTCTACTGGAGAAACAATGAACTTGCAATGATCTTGATCACATGAACTTAATATCTTAATATATTTTGCTCAAAATGTTGCTTTTTTATGAAACTTACCCACATTGAAGTGTTGATAAAAAAAAAAGAATGCATTAAGCTAGAATAAAACAGGGTTTTTTTTGTATAAGAGCAGAGGGTCTGTTTTTTCTTTTGCATATATATTGCTCATTGTTCATATATTCATACAACAAAATATTCTGGGGGCCATGAAACTTTTGAAAATGATCAAAAATGCTAGTGATGACTGGCAACTTTTTTCAAAAGCTCTGGCAGGGAAAGAGTTAACAGCCAGTCTCCTAAATTACAACATTGAAAAACAGCCCTAAAACAGTTGGAAAGCAGAGCTGGAATGAAAACTTGCTTGCTCTTTGGTACAATGACCATTTATCTTGGAAAGATGCCTTTTAGAGAGATTTCTAGAGGAATTTTGTCCTGGATTAATTTTGGTTTGTAGCTGCAGTTGTAAGCATAGGATTGTAAAAGTCTGTATGGTTAAAAAATAGTGATATATATTATCACTGTACTTGAAGCTATAATATAAAGGTAAAATACACTATATTGCCAAAAGTTTTGGGACGTCTGCCTTTACATGCACATGAACTTTAATGACATCCCATTCTTAATCGTTAGGGTTTAATATGGAGTTGGCCCACCCTTTGCAGCTATAACAGCTTCAACTGTTCTGGGAAGGCTTTCCACAAGGTTTAGGAGTGTGTTTATAGGAATTTTTGACCATTCTTCTAGAAGCGCATTTGTGAGGTCAGGCACGGATGTTGGATGAAAAGGCCTGGCTCGCAGTCTCCGCTCTAATTCATCCCAAAGGTGTTCTATCGGGTTGAGGTTAGGACTCTGTGCAGGCCAGTCAAGTTCCTCCACACCAAACTCGCTCATCCATGTCTTTATGGATCTTGCTTTGTGCACTGGTGCGCAGTCATGTTGGAACAGGAAGGGGCCATCCCCAAACTGTTTCCACAAAGTTGAGAGCATGATATTGTCCAAAATGTCTTGGTATGCTAAAGCATTAAGTGTTCCTTTCACTGGAACTAAGGGGCCAAGCCCAACCCCTGAAAAACAACCCCACACCATAATCCCCCCTCCACCAAACTTTACACTTAGCACAGTGCAGTCAGGAAAGTACCGTTCTCCTGGCAACCGCCAAACCCAGACTCGTCCATCGGATTGCCAGACAGAGAAGTGTGATTCGTCACTCCAGAGAACACGTCTCCACTGCTCTAGAGTCCAGTGGTGGTGTGCTTTACACCACTGCATGTGGTTATGTAAGGCTTGGATGCAGCTGCTCAGCCATGGAAACTCATTCCATGAAGCTCTCTACGCACTGTTCTTGAGCTAATCTGAAGGCCACATGAAGTTTGGAGGTCTGTAGCTATTGACTCTGCAGAAAGTTGGCGACTTCTGCGCACTGAAGCCTCAGCATGCGCTGACCCCGCTCTGTGATTTTAAGTGGTCTACCACTTCGTGGCTGAGTTTTTGTTGTTCCCAATTGCTTCCACTTTGTTATAATACCACTAACAGTTGACTGTGGAATATTTAGTAGTGAGGAAATTTCACGAATGGACTTATTGCACAGGTGGCAACCTATCACGGTACCATGCTTGAATTCACTGAGCTCCTGAGAGCAACCCATTCTTTCACAAATGTTTGTAGAAGCGTCTGCATGCCTAGGTGCTTGATTTTTTTTACATCTGTGGCCATGGAAGTGATTGGAACATCTGAATTCAATGATTTGGAGGGGTGTCCCAATACTTTTGGCAATATAGTGTATATGATATCACTATTTAATTTAAAGATTACGGAGCCCCGCACATGACATACAAGAAAAAAAAGTAAATTGTGTGCACAAATTATAATTTCCATCGATTTATAAATCTTGCGCACGATTTAGCAAATCAAAGGAACAAATTAGTAAATTGTGTGCATGATTTATAAATCGTGGGAACAAATTAGTAAATTGTGCGCACGATTTTGCCTATTTTTTTTTTTTTCCTGAATGTCATGTGCGGGGTTCCGTAAAGATAATAACATGTTGCAAAGAAATTTATATTTATTTTATACAATATTTACAAAACAAAAATTTCAAAGACTTGATTAAATTATTAAAATGCATATTTGCTGCATATGTCAGCAGGTTTACGACAAAGTATTATAGCGTTCATAATAAAAGTCTTGACACCATCAAAATAAAAGTCTAACATTTCTAATACTTATGCCAATAAAGGATCCTTTTGATATAGTTGTGAACGGAAACTACAACAAATAAATTGTTGCATTCTCATTTGCCCTAATAGCAAAAAAAAACAAACAAAAAAAAAAAACAATTTCTTTGACTTTCCAAAAGAGGAAAAATATAAGTATAATATAAGTAATATAAAAATATAATATAAGTTTTTCAAATTTGCCGGCTCTGTATTGGCCGACGCTGTTCACATGAGCACCACGAGCACCATGCGTGTGATGCTGACGCAGGAGCTGGACAATACAAAGCCGGCGTTCTGACGTAGAACCCGGAAGTGCTGCACTGTGGTTACAACGTTAACAGCATAGGAAACTGACACAGAAGAGAAGAAATTGCACTGAATTGCACAGTCTACCTGGAAATGTGCCGCTAAAGCTTTTCCGGTTGGACTGAAATGTTCAGTGATCTTGTTAAAAATAAACTTCAATTACAGGATGCTAAGTTACAAATTTTATTTCTCACAATATGATGCATTTTTATCATAGAATGTATCCTGTTGTCCCTGGTAATGGACGTCTGACTGTGGATTCGGAAGTAATTGTGGATAATTATTGGTTCCCTAAGAAGGTACTCACTCATACGCACACAGCTCAAAATATTTAATCTCTCATTAAATATCTCCATATAGTTAAACATCTAATAGCCTAACTCCAGTCTTCATGTGTTTTCTCTCTCTTTCTCATTACAGACACAGTTCCATCTCTGTCATTACGCTGTTAGTCACGATGAGAATAATTTCCCTGATCCGGAGCGTTTTGTTCCAGACCGCTGGTTGAGGGGCAGCCCGTCTCGCTCTCAGCATCACCCCTACAGTTCAGTCCCATTTGGGGTTGGTGTGCGAGCTTGTGTTGGGAAGCGGGTAGCTGAGCTGGAGATGTACTTTGCTCTGTGTAGAGTAAGTATGACGCTTTCACACTATCGCCAGCTTCAATTTCACACCCATTAGTCAAAATATTCTGTTAGAGCAAGAACACTTTTGCTTTGTAGAGCTGGGATGAAAATATCAATTAATCGATTTGAATCGATCTTCAGTCTTCACATTAGTGCGCCTGCCATCCAATAATCACAATAAGCTTTCTGTTTTATTACTTTTGATATCAAGTCTCAGCATTCAAATTGTGACAGATCGCTGTAGTCAGCTTGCAAACAATGTCACATAACGTTACATTTACCTCAGGAAAGAATTCAATGTTCAAAGCTCAGCTAGAACAAATAACCCTATGTTACATTCACTGTCATGAAATGTTTATAACAGCCACGGTTTAAATGTTTATATTTCAACAACGAACTGGAGTAACTTCAAACTTTTCACTTAATATCTTATTTTAAGTTGATGTTTAATCTTCAGTCGCCTCATACTAGGGCTGGACGATTAATCGAAAAGTAATCGAAACTATTTCGGTTTTTAATCAAAACATACTACAGCGCGTGTAGTCACGTGACTCCGCCCCGTCCAGTCAGTGACATGGAAGCGCGGAGGCGAACTCAAACACCGAGTCAACACACGCAGACAGCGTCCTCACGAAAGTTTGTCACTTGTATGTGTTTAAAGGCTTGCCAGTTTGAACATTCAAATGATTTTACACCATTAAATAACATCAATATGGCAAACATGGCACTTCAGTGCTCGCGAGCTGTTTTCTGTGATGCAGAGAGCCGAGCCGCGTCGTGTCTCTGACAACGCGCGAGCCCTGAAGCCAGATCACTTTCACTTGCGTCTTCAGTAAACTCTGTCAATTGTATGTGTTTTAAGGCTTGCCAGTTTGAACATTTAAGCAATTTTACACCTTCGGATCTGTATGATCATATTGAACTAATGTGCTGATATATTGTGTGACACACGAACACTCACACAGACAGTAGCTCGCACATCACCTGAAGATCGCGCGCGCAGAGAGGAGCGCAGAAACTCATTGTCAACTCTGTCCTGTGATTTATCACTAAAGTAGCTTAGAAACTCAAAAGTTATAGCATATTTTTCTACTTTTGAAGTAACTACATACAACGCACAGCTTCACAATTAATAAAGAGACGATATGATTAATTCACACACGCAATCTCTCTTTCATTAATGCATTCATAACTGTACTCTGACGGTGCTAATTTATTTAAAATAAATATCCCACCTTTAATTGTAAAGCATATTTACAGTACGTACCTTGCCAGTGAACTATGAGGGCAAAAAAAAACCCCAAAGCAAACCCAAAACAAAATAATCGTTCATTAATCGTAATCTAGGTAAAGTGTTCAGTTAATCAAGGTTTTGATTTTAGGTCATATGGTCCAGCCCTACCTCATACTATCGTTATCACTCTCTCTCTTAGTAATTTAACCCTTGACCCTTTTACCCCACAGCTGATGCAACATTATGAGGTCAGAACGAAGGAGGGGTCCCCATCGGTACAGCCCAAAACCCGAACACTGCTCATTCCCTCCAAACCCATTAACCTGCAGTTCATCCCTCGAGCTTGACACCAGCTATCTCCTATGAATCTCTTTTTCTAATCAAAATGAGTACTCCTAATTCAAATAATTTTGCCTTAAATGCCCGAGGGTCTCTACCCACAAACCTGTTTCTGTGAAATGCTGTGTGAGGTAATCTAGGGTAGAAGGTTGAAGTAGGCCAGCATTCAATATAAATATCAGCTGAGCTGATATATTATAACAGATATTTACAGCTGAGGTGTTTGCATCGTCTGTCAGAAATCTTGGAGTAACCTTTGATGACCAGCTGAACTTCAAAGAGCACATTTCAAAGAAAGCTCGTCATGCAGGTTTGCGCTGCACAACATCAGGAAGATCAGATTTTTTCTCGTTTAGGCCCTGGTCATTTCTAGGCTTGATTACTGCAATGCATGTGCAGTCAAACCTCTACAAGTGATTCAGAACGCTGCTTTCGTTTAAAGGGGACATATTATGCCCCATTTCACAAGATGTAATATAAATCTCTGGTATCCCCAGAATGTGCCTGCGAAGTTTTAGCTCAAAATACCCCCCAGATCATTTATTATAGCTTGTCAAATTTGCCCCTATTTGGGTGTGAGCAAAAGTGCCGTTTTTGTGTGTGTCCCTTTAAATGCAAATGAGCTGCTGTTCCCCGCCCCCTTCCAGCAGCTCCTTTACACAAGCATTGGATACAATGTCAACAACAAATAAGAGGCGAATCTCATTCAGCCAAAATGTCAGAAATAACCAGTTGTGGAGTGCAGCCTTACATGTTTGAACCGGAATCGCACACAGATGGAGAGACTCAGGAAGAGGTTGCAACTTTTAGACTGCACCTGGACGTTTGTGAATTGTTAGTGGATACATTTATGTAACATAGTTGTTGTGGACTTACGTTGATTCAACTCATCGACTAGCATGTACCGTCATGTTAATCTATAAATTGTTGTATAGGTGCTCGTGTGGGGACGTAAAAAGTCCGTCACCTGATTATACAATGCATAATAAATGTGCGTTTATGAATTACGCAGACAGTGAGCGTTTTCGGGATAAAACTAACGACATAGCTCTAGTCTCTGTGAATACAGTCAGAGACTATGGTAACTTTAGCCTTATTAGCCGTACAGCATTCTACAAAGCTCATTCAGAAAGGAAATTTGCAAACATTCTCAAAATATGAAGTGCCTTACTTGTTCTGGATATGAAGTTAGAGCACGAAGCGTTGATATTGACCAAAACCAATCCTTCAGAAACAACTATTTCACAAATCCAGCATTGTACTGACCCTCGTTGGTGAAGCAGTCATACGTAAAATGATTTGCGCAAATATATAACCTTTTACCGAAATTGTCCTCAGTGGCTCGGATGCCGGGAGACTATAGAGACTCGTTTGTTCGTTGGTACATCCAACAACAGAACATTTGTAATGTTTTTTTGGCGCAGACATTGTAATACCCTAGCTAACTGATACAGCGAGTAAACAGAAATGGCGGTCTCTGTGCTTCTCACTCAGGGGTGTGTCTATGCTAAAAGGGCAGATCATCAACAGTCATGGGCGGGGTTTCCCTGCTCTTACATAGGAGTAGGGGGAAATATGTAACAGCGCATTATGAGAGATTTATAATGATTGATGGGGATTTAAAAAAAAAGTATTGGGTGAATTTTTAATATTAGGCTGGTTGTTTACACACTGTGGACACACATCTGTGTTCAAACACCTTATAAAAGTGAATTTTGCATAATATGTCCCCTTTAATCTAAGCAATGTCAAACTGTTTTTTGAGCACTTTTTGCGTTTATTTGCCTCTTCACAATGAATCGCTTCCTGTATTCCTCATTTGTATAAAAGCGTCTGCAAAATGAATAAATGTAAATGTGATGTAAATGTCTGGGTCGCATTGAATCTAAAAAGTCCACCAGAGTGCTATGTGCACCGAATCTCTTGCAAAATCAGTGGTACTCTTTAAGAGTCTGAAGGGAAAGCAGGGGAGAGACAGACGGGAACAAAGATCTCTGCAGACATACAAAGGAAGGCTTACTAACTCTGCTTTGGCCATCTAGTGTCTGATCAAGCATGTTTTCCAACTGTATTATTATTTAATATGCTACCTTGCTGTTTTATATTATATTAATTTAATGTTGATGTCATGGCATTCAAAAAACATTCTTTGGAAATCTACTCCTCCCTTTTTATATATTTGTTAAAGTAAGTGGTTTTACATAGCCAGGCTGAAAGGACAGAATTAACTTGAAATGCTAGTTAACTAGTTCATGTAAATAAACCTGTTGCCAAACCACCCACATATTGACTTACATCTGTGTTCTTTTCCTTTATAGAAACTGTTCTTAAACTATATAGACATATTTTCAAAAAAAATAAAAATGACAAAACAGAAGAGTTACTAAAACTTTAACTTAAATGTAAAATAATAAAAACTAATTCAAGATAATAATAAAAACTAAAATAGTTTATTAGTATTAGTTATTATTAGTAATCAGTGATACTAATAACACTGAATAGACCAAATGAAGATAAGAGCAATTTTAGTGTCTCGGTTGCAGTGCACTAATACATCTAGTATAGTGATTCTAGTCTAGCATGCGGGTCTGTTGCTCAAGAGTTCATGTCTGCTTCTGAAGCCACTTGGATGAGTGCAAAACTCTTGAGCAACAGAATGACATGGTGATTTCTGTCACGTTGTACCTTTGGTACATTCAGTTCTGCATGTGCAAGCTTGTGTTGTAAAGCAAGTATTCCTACTGAAATGTACTAGGCTTTGCTCTAACTTTTCAAGTTCAGGCACTTTATTATTTACTTTTTTTTTTTTCCTTTTTCCCAATGACAACAAAATGATAATACCATTGCTCAATGAGGGAGTTGAGTTTTTTTTTTTAACCATATTTAAAAATAAAATCTTGATATTTTATCCTATAATAGAAATATTACAGCAAATAAAAGCAAGTGATACATAATGTTTAGAGCATTTTTATATAATAATTTTAAAAAGCTTTTTCTGTCATCCCATACACTGCTTGCTGAAAATTTGAAATAAATGGCTTCCGTTAAAGCTTAATTTTGACTAAATATAATTTACGTTCTTAAGCATTCAAATATTGCTTTCCCCTTAAGGTCATTTTATTTACTACAGGTGAATTTAAAGGTGAAGTGTACGCTTATGCATTTATACAAATAATTACTGAGTATTAATTAACAACATGTTACTTATATAATTAGGTTTATGGTTTGGTTCAGGGTTAGTTGTTTGTAGTTATGCATTTACTGTTATTACCTACTACAGTAAGTAGGCTACATAAGATGTGTAACAGGGACATATAGTGTAAAATAAAGTGTTACCAACATTTTCATTAACAATGAAAAGAGATCATATCAAAGCAGACTTTGGAAGAATAATGGATTTTAGTATAAAGTAATATCTATTACCTCAATGAATAGAAGTGGACACACATATTTCATATTTATGTCTTGTATTTAACCATCTGCTGCATGAATTAACTCAGAAAGGATAAAGAAGTCTTACTGTTTCTTTGTACTTCAAATGAATAATCCCCAATCTTTTTAATTATGTATTTTTGAGAGTTACTTGAATATTTGGCCTATTGTACTATAAATTGTGTTATTTTGTACATGTGCCGACGAGCCGTATAGGTAACAATCATGCCTGGTGTTTTGGACAGAGATTGTCTTATTAAAGCGACTTGGTTTGCATGTAACATCACAGCGCAAAGTAGTTGCTCTGGCCAATATAGCAGCCATCTTGGACTTAGACTGACACCTGGTGGTTTGGATGCAGCATCACAAAAACGGGAAAGTTTTCACCTACTGATGAAATGCATCATTCGCATTTATCCAAGATTAAATTAATATGTGAGCGAAAGTGTCTAAAGGGGTTACTGACAAACCCAAATAATCTGTAAAATCATGTTAAAAAAAAAAGTCACTAAGCTACATTATTTCAAACACGTTTGAAACTTTGTGTAATTTTTTTTTACAGTGTCCTTTTTACACATGTAGTTACTATAGTAATAACTATAGGGCCTACGTTATGCATAATTACATATGCAACTGACCATAAATCAAACCCTAACCCTATAGTAATTACATGTAGTTAATTAATACAGTACTCAGTATTTAAATATAGAAAATGCTCCCTGCGCCTCAACGTGGTTGTTTCCATGCATCGAGGGACGGAGAGAAGGATGATAGCAGTAGCTGAAGTTGTTCTGCTTTCAGACTGACTCAGAAACAGTTCAGTCAGTCACACTTGGTTATACTGTTCATTTGTTCTCATAGTGCATATAAATAGGCCTACAGGTAACTGCAGTAACATGCTTTTCATTGGGAGAACTCACTGTACATACAGTATACTGTAACATTGAGATGATTTGAATATGCTTGTTGATTGCATGAATATTATTATTTTTTTTTTCAGCACAATAGTTCTGTAATAACTGTTTAGATGCAGCTATGACAGATGCACAGATGTACAAATGATATCCACATCATGTCCAAGATGAAAAATTGCCAGCTTTATTATGAACAACATTCCAGAGTTTAACAAGTGAAATACCTGCTAGAATTTTTTTTATGTTTATTTACACACATTTCTGAGATATTTCAGAAACTACTCTTCAGAAATCAACAACATCCATTTTTAATTGATTTTTTAATTTGAGTAAACATCTGGTCTGATATGATTCAGATGATAACTTATTACATACTAAATCTGATGATGTCAAATGTAAAAATCAGAGGGTCGAGTTTTAGAGGCAGTGCTGACTACCAGGGTGTAGTTTTTTTTTTTTTTTTTTAGCCTGACAGGAATAGAGGGATGTTTTCCTCTGCTGTGTATCTATTATGGCAATGTCAAAAATATTATGTACAAATTTAAAATGATACAGAATAATACATTTAAATCTTTAGTTACAAGTACAGTTATGAGCATTGTGACGATTGTGATATTGCACAACTTGCCGTCATTGCGATACTATTTGCTGGAAAAGTGCAGAATACTTTGTACAGAACACTGAACTGGTTGACAGAACTGAAAGAAAATAATAAATGTGCCACGCCTAATAGCTGTAAAAATAAGACACTTAGGGGGAAAAAAACCTTTCCAAAAATAAAATCTCAGTAAAAGAAAATATACACAGTGTGCAAATGACTTGGCATAGACAGACAGGGGAAAAAAGGGAGAGCCCCATTTAAAACAGTCCGTTGCGCGTAATGGAGCATGTTGATGAGAAAGGATGACGTTAAGAGCCATACACATCCACACGTAATTCACTGACAAATTCACCTCAGTTTCCTCTCTATACAACACAATCTTATTTTTTAATTATTAGCAATATAATATATTTTCTTGAACTTCCTTTTTTTCTATAGTTTTTTTTTTTTTTTTGCCCATATCAACTATGGGAGGTGATGTCGCACCATTTTTCGCATCTTTAGTTCTCAACTGCAGAAGGGGAAGGGGCGGGACGTCCTGTTCTGACCAACCAACAGTAGCTTAACAGGAGGTTGAGTGGCATGTCTCAGCAAGCTTTCCCAGAGTAGGCTGGTGAAACTGAAGGGTGAATGTGAGTAGTGGTTTTATTCTGAGGCGTTGAGGGGGCGTGGCTTTACCGAGTCGAGGATAGCACGTGACCCGGTACCCAGCCCTCCGCAGCAGGCGATTGGCTGTTTGCAGGTCGGTAAACCAGGCACATGTTCTGCTGATTGGACGCCAGGATCTGCACCTTCTCACCAACCACCACGCAGATCTCGTCCTCCTTCACGGCATTGTAATCCTGCATCACTAGCACCGAAGACAGGCCGTTACACTCCCCCTCGTCCAGCTCCTGGAGGACAAAACCACACACACACACAAATTAAACACATTTGAAGGAAACAAAACATTAGTTTAAACATTCTCATCATGAATACATTACCGGTCAAAAGTTGGAATAAGTCTCATATACTTACCTGGGCTGCATTTTTTTTGTTAAAAAAAATACAGAAAAAACACAGTATTGTGAAATAGTATTACAATTTTAAAAAAAACCTAGTTTTTAAAAAAACTTCTATTTGAATAGAGTGTAATTTATTCCTGTGATGCAAAGCTGAATTTTCAGCATCATTACTCCAGTCTTCAGTGTCACATGATCCTTCAGAAATCATACAATATGCAGATTTTCTGCTCAAGAAACATTTATTATTATTATCAATGTAAAAAAAAAAGTTGTGCTGCTTAATATTTTTGTGGAAATCATGATACATATCAATCATGATCCAAAAGATTGATCCAAATCATGATTAAAAAATAAATGAATAGTATTATTCAGCAATGATGCATTAAATTGACCAAAAATTATAGTAAAAATAATGCTATAATGTAATTTCAAATAAAGGCTGTTTCTATTCATTAATGAATCATGAAAAAATGTATCACAATTTCCACAAAAATATTAAGCTGTTCTTAACATTGATAATAATAAGAACCATTATTAATGATTAAGCACCATTATATTTCTGAAGGATCATGTGACACTGAAGACTGGATGCTGAAAATTCAGCTTTGCACAGGAATAAATTACATTTTAAAGGTAATATTTCTTTTTTAACTGTAATTTTAATCAAATTGTGAACATTGGAGACTTCTTTAAAAAAAAAAAAAAAAAAATTATTCCAAACTTATAGACTGATAGTGTATGCAAATTAAATATGCTGACTTTAATGTATGTACTTCTTCATACGGCCGAGCGCTTCAGGACAAATTAGAACAAAAGTCTGTTCCTCACTGTCTCCGGCTGTGCCAACCTTGACCTGCCACTGGCATGAGAAATAAATAGCTGGATGAAAAGCTTAGCTTTGAGACATTTAAAAATAAAAAGTAGCAAGCGGCTCCTCCAGTCTGGTATTCAGTGACAGTGTGATTTATTAGGGACACAGAACGCAGGGTGTGCCAAGGCCAAGCTACAAGCTCACCAGAGAGAGAGAGAGAGAGAGACTGCGGTGTGAAGAAAGAGAACAAGAAAGACTGAAAAAGTGAGAAATCAGAACAGAGAAAAGAGACCCTGCAGAGAGAAGAGAAACAGGTACAGAACACGGGCAGAGCTGGAAAACTAGGCCATTCTCCCCACTAAGAATAACTAGCAGGCACCTCTCCTCCCCTCAAAGACAATTAGACTGGAACTTCACAGCACTGCAGCACGGACACATTCAGTTCAGTGAGGAGACGCAGCCACAGACTGCAGAGATTAGTGTGCTGTGAACTAATTATGTTTAATTACATCTATCTGGCCTAGATGAGACGCTAATTAAAATGGTCTGGGTAACTAATTGATTTAGTTAGATAATACACAATCCTATTTAAGCATAGAATCCTATTGAGATAATTGGTCTCCTGTCCCAGTTTTTTTTAGGATTCATTCACACTAGAGTTTTTGGTGTGGACGTCAGTTTGACGTCAGAGTCCAGATCGTCTGGGAGGTGTGAGAGTGGGGAGAAAAATGGTCTGTGGCAGGGGTTTTAAACATTTGGTGCCAAAGACCACTAAATATTATGATTTCCCCTTCCTAAAATATAAAGGCAGCTACACTACCATTCAAAAGTTTGAGGTCAGTGGAATAATTTCAAATAAAATGTTCTTTTGATCTGCCTATTCATCAAAGAGTCCTGAAAGAAATGTATCACGGTTTTCACCAAAATATTAAGCAGCATGTTTGCAACACTGATAATGAGAAATGTTTCCTGAGCAGCAAATCAGTATTTCTGAAGGATCATGTGACACTGAAAACTGGAGTAATGATGCTGAAAATTTAGCTTTACCATAAATTAATAAATAAACAGGAATTAATTAAGAGGCCTATCAATGACATACCCACGTTACCCTTGATTTCCTAAATTTTTTTACATTTATTTTGTAGAAACCATGGAAACACCAAAGACACTTTAATGGATACATTCATCGACAGAAACCTAATCATTGTTATATAGCTCAACACAGTTAGTCTTATTGTTTGAATCTTGTTTTCTTGATTTACCACGAGTACCATGTTTTACCATGCCTAATATCGATCTCTTACTGCAGTGTGCAACAAGTGTCTCATAGTAGCTGCCGAGCGAACGCACAGAGTAGCATTATAACATAATTTTCAACACACTCAAATGTATCTAATATGATAAAACATACGCTTGAACGGAAGAAGCGGAAGTGGTTGCCTGCAGCATAATAAAAGCTCCACTGCTCTCGAGCTGTGTCGCGTTTGTCTCTCATTTGCAATCGCTCCAGCGCCTCGTTGCGCTCCAACACTTCATACTATAGTAACGTTAAATCTTTAATACATTAGCTCATCCATGAATATGATTTCTGCCCGAGTCCTGTCGGATTCTTTTCCACCGGCTGTAGAGGTGAAGACAACAACGTCTTCAAGGCGTCATCAAGGTGCGCCTTTTTTGAATAAGCGACCTCTAGCGGCGAAAATTACATAATGTTCCTTTAATCTCATGATTTCTGACCCGTGTTTAGAAAGCAGGATGAAACAGTAATAATGTCAAATTTGGTAGATTTCAAATATTTTACTTATTTAAAATTTTATTTATTACATGTTATTTTCTTTGAACTTTTCATCATGATGGAATTTACCTACATTGAGAGCAATTCAAGCTTGAAGTACCACCTTATGTTTATTGATATGGACATGAAGCAATATAATAATAAAAGTAAGCCTATCTAAAGCCACTTACTGTCTATTGAATGCTTTTGTCTGCCAAAATAATGTCTTAAAATATCTTCATTTGGGTCCTTTTCTTCAGCAAACATTGATATGTGATCAATTTGATTAATTAATTGTCATATTAATTAAATAATTTGCTTTAAAACTTATAAAAAATAGCTAACTGATTGACAGTCATAGTTATTGGTTTACATGTGAGATTTGTGTAATATTTTGAATCATGCTCACCTCCTCTGCGTGTTTACTGGGCTTGTGGGCGGGGCTTCCATTGGGGGCGGTGTTGGGTTTGAGGGGGGTGGAAGGGTGAGAGGATGAGGAACGGCTGCTATTGGACAGCTGCCTGGTCAAAGAACCTCCACTCTCTTTCTTCTGGTACTCCTGTGGGTTCTGGAGAGCTAATCAGAAACAGACGAGCAGCAGGTTATGAACGATCCCGGGGAAAAAAATGAAATGAAAATGTGTGAAAAATGAAATAAAGAGCACTGAGATCTGTTTGTTTGTTCGTTTAAAAACCAGCAACTAAAAAGATACCAAATTTCACCCCCCCGAACCCTTTTATGATGCACTCACCGGTGAGGAAGTTGATCTGCATGTCCAGTAGTTTTTGGATGCTTTGGACCCACTCTTTCTTGATGTCGATGTTAGCGGCCTGTAGCGTCAGTCGTTCAGATGAGCCACGACATAACAGCACAAACTTGCAGGGGTCGCTGTCCGCATGTTCCTCCATGCTCAAGTAGCTCACCTGCAAAGGTCAACAAAAAAAAGTTACATAACATAAAAAATTGTTTTTTTTTTAAATTATTGTTTATTTACTCAACTTGGATCAACTTGTGCTGAATGTACCTTGATGCTCTTTTTAAACTGGTACCCTGGTGTTGACGAGCCTTTCCGAAGCAGCTCGCTGAAGATGACGATCTGTTCGAAGAGGAACACTCTGCGCTCTTTACTGCGGGACAGAACGCCAGAGTCCTGCTCTGTCACAAAGAACGTGTCCTGCTGCAATAACTTTCCCTGAGCTGTCAACTTCCCCTGTGCAAAGAAACATAAGCAATCATCCGAGCACTTATTTCAGTTTCTGTGATTTTCTAGACCTGCACCTCAGACAAGTTACCTGAATTTTTTGCATTTAGCTGCAGTGTGTGCATGGCCTGTGTGTCTTTGTGACCTTTATGTCATCTTTAGGTAGCAGTTTACTCTTTTTGGATGTGTGGATGTGAATGTGTAATTTTTCAGAAAATTCCCTCGACACATAAAATGACAGCAGTTTTCTGCACCAACTATTTGGAACTTCATTAGTTTCGTAGTCTATTACGTCATTCAAGTTAAAAACAGTTAAAAGTCAGTGTAGTTGACAGACGCCACATTTTATCATTTTTTGTTTCAAAACATATACCGATCAGGCATAACATTATGACCTAATATTGGGTTGGTCCCCCTTTTGCTGCCAAAACAGCCCTGACCCGTCGAGGCATGGACTCCACTAGACCCCTGATGGTGTGCTGTGGTATCTGGCACCAAGATGTTAGCAGCAGATCCTTTAAGTCCTGTAAGTTGTGAGGTGGGGCCTCCATGGATCGGACTTGTTTGTTCAGCACATCCCACAGATGCTCGAGTGGATTGAGATCTAGGGAATTTGGAGGCCAAGTCAACACCTCAAACTCATTGTTGTGCTCCTCAAACCATTCCTGAAGCATTTTTGCTTTGTTGCAGGGGGCATTATCCTGCTGAAAGAGGCCACAGCCACCAGGGAATACCGTTTCCATGAAAGGGAGTACATGGTCTGCAACAATGCTTAGGTATGTGGTACGTGTCAAAGTAACATCCACATGGATGGCAGGACCCAAGGTTTCCCAGCAGAACATTGTCTAAAGCATCACACTGCCTCCGCCGGCTTGCCTTCTTCCCATAGTGCATCCTGGTGCCATGTGTTCCCCAGGTAAGCGACGCACACACATCCGGCTATCCACGTGATGTAAAAGAAAACGTGATTCATCAGACCAGGCCACCTTCTTCCACTGCTCCGTGGTCCAGTTCTGATGCTCATGTGCCCACTGTTGGTGCTTTCGGTGGTGGACAGGGGTTAGCATGGGCACCCTGACTGGTCTGCGGCTATGCAGCCCCATACGCAACAAACTGCGATGCACTGTGTATTCTGACACCTTTCTATCAGAACCAGCATTAACTTATTGAGCAATTTGATCAGACCACACGGGCCAGCCTTCGCTCCCCACGTGCATCAATGAGCCTTGGCCGTCCATGACCCTGTCGCCGGTTCACCACTGTTCCTTCCTTGGACCACTTTTGATAGATACTGACCACTGCAGACCGGGAACACCCCACAAGAGCTGCAGTTTTGGAGATGCTCTGACCCAGTTGTCTAGCCATCACAATTTGGCCCTTGTCAAACTCGCTCAAATCCTTACGCTTGCCCATTTTTCCTGCTTCTAACACATCAACTTTGAGGACAAAATGTTCACTTGCTGCCTAATATATCCCACCCACTAACAGGTGCCGTGATGAAGAGATAATCAGTGTTATTCACGTCACCTGTCAGTGGTCATAATGTTATGCCTGATCAGTGTATACTTTTGTAGCAATATTTACATGTGTAAAATAATTTATTCTAATAAATCACATTTTACTAATGCATTTCGGTTGAAAATAAAGTATGTTAATGTTACTATTACTACTGTATGTTACTGAAGTCTAGCCTCACATCTTACAGCTGATTGGTCCGTTGTTAGTGAATATTCTGAGGTGACGTATGCTTTAGCGCTTACAGTTTATAGAGATTCAAGCTGTCACTGTGCTTCTGATATAAACCTGATGTTCGCATTATAATTGTACTCTATTATTACACTATTAGATGCATCATGCTGCTTTGAGAAATAATAACTGTCAGTGTACATTAGAAGCATTTATTGCTTCTGGTAGTCAACCAACTGTAATTCACCTATGCAATTACATTTGTAATTATAATAATTACAGTTACATAAATAACAATTAGCAGTCTATTTGCTTGATGTGAATCTGTTCTCGGTGAGGCGAGTTTACCTCGTAGCCCTGCAATCGTCCAAGATTCATCATGTCGTTACATTGTTTGGGCACCAGGGACATCAGCTCAACTGCTTTCTTCAGGACAGAAATTACAGACCAGCAATGTCAATACACGACTTCAAACAGGAGCATATGAGGCACATAGAATTTATTTAAGTTCATATAGAATTGCTTAGGTCACCTACCTCTAACTCTTTACAGTCCAGACCTGCTTTAGTGCTGTACTTCAAAAAGTCCTTCAAGTCACATATAAAACAAAGACAAGAAATTTAAAATAGGTTAATAATTTGACCATATATTATACGTTATTGTTCACTAAATCTAAAAATACATGAAAAAAATTCACATTAATTAAATAAAATAAATTTTATATTTTACTCAAATCAATAACTGAAAAAAAAAAAAACTTGATTTCAGTTAGCAACATTCCTAATTTATGTGAAATTACTAAAACTGAAATAAAAAAAGACATGTTTTAAAAAAAACTAAACTAAATTTTAATATTAATAAACAAAGTATTAATAAATACTATAATAATATATTAATGATACTAAAATAACTGCCATAAGGTAAAAAATAAATAAATAATAATATTAGAAAAATGTACCATTGTAATAACTAGGTTTGCTTGGGCACTGCCATAATAAACACAGAACAATTCTGTTTTGGATGGAGGGTCTGTCTGTTTTTGCTAAAAATCTCCCGTCTGTCACACTCTTAAGCATGGAAGAGGAGTTTTTTCAACACTGCAGTCTGTGTGCTGACATTTTTTTTCCAATTACCCATCAAAAAAAGAAAAACAGGAACACTGCGTAAACTGTAATAGAATGAATTAGGACACAATTCAGAATGATTTATGAATGCGTACTTGTTACTTCAGGGCTTGCAGTAGAGAGTATGTGTTTATGCACAGCTTTAGTGAGAAAATAATTTACATTCAATAAACACACACTGGTCTGACTCAGGTTCTTATCCACTTAAGTGACTAATAGAAAATCCCCCGGTAAACAAAAACCATCTGCTAACACCCACCTGCTGAGAGACGTGTATGTAGGTACAGACTCCCTGATTCTCCTACAGTGTAAATGAGGCTTGAAAATCATAAAGTGTGATGCTGACATAAGGTTGGTTGGGAGTTTTTAGTGTGTTGCTATGTCGTGGCTAGGGTATTCTGGATTGTTGCTGAGTCAAATGTCTCTATTATTATTATTATGGTTCCTAAATACACAGCCGTTTAAAAGTCTGAGGTCAATGAGATTTTTTTTTTTTTCCCCAAAGAAATTAATACTTTTATTCAGCAAGGACTCAATAAATTGATCAAAAGTGACAGTACAGACTTTGTTGTAATTTTTCTTTTTACATTTTCTATGCATCAAAGAAAAATTTATCATAATGGTTTCCACAAAAATATTAAGCAGCAAAACTGTTTTCAACATTACTAATAATGAGAAATGTTGGTAACACTTTATTTTAGGGTTCAATTCTCGCTATTAACTAGCTGCTTATTAGCATGCATATTACTAGGATATTGGCTGTTTATTAGTACTTTTAAAGCACATATTAATGCCTTAACTGGATAACCTTATTCTACATCCCATAACCCTACCCAATACCTAACTTAAACGCTACAAAAACTACCTAACTAAGTATTAATAAGCAGTAAATTAGGAGCAAAATCGTAGTTAATAGTGAATATGTGTTCCCCGTGTTCCTCACATATGTTCCCCATATTAAAGTGTTACCGAAATGTTTCTTGAGCAGCATATCAGCATATTAGAATGATTTCTGAAGGATCATGTGACACTGAAGACTGGAGTAATGATGCTGAAAAATCAGCTTTGCATCACAGGAATAAATTACATTTTAAAATATATTAAAATGGAAAACTGTTCTTTTAAATTGTAATAATATTAAAAATAATATTACTGTTTTTTTATATATTTTTCAAATAAATGCAGCCTTGGTGAGCGTAAGAGACTTCTTTCAACAACTTTAAAATTTTTTTGACTGACCCCAAATTTTTGAACGGTAGTATATGGCTCAGTTTCAATGCAAGTCTAAGCTATTTTGGTGGAAACTCTAGGGCTTTTTACACTGCCGGGTTATCGTCATTCTAAACCCCGCTTTTAACCCCAGGTAAACAAATGTTTCACACTTGTAATTTAGAAGTGGGGTTAGCACTGCTTTTTACCCAGGGTTATGAAATGCTTTTGCACTGTTAACCCTGCATTACGGTACCAAACTTGTACAGTGTGAAATGATGCAGTGTTAAAATGTTACGACTAGATGCTTAGCAACGGACAACCAACGCATGCCTCAAGTGCTTTGTACAGTCACAGAAACACCGCACATTGCATAAACAGTAGCTTCAGCGTTTGAGGGGGAAAATGTCAAACAGCAACAGAAAACGTGACAATTGGAGTGAAGAAGAGACCGTTTCATTCTTACCTTTATAGTCTGAAAAGTCCATTCAGGACAAACTTGATAGTACAGTCGACAATATATAATATGAGAATGCGCAATGTTAGAGCCTTTGTGTAAACATATTGTGTGCAGCGTTCATCCAATCAGTGACACTGACACTGCAAATAAGGACGTTAACCCAAGGTTTAGGAACGTACAGTGTGAAACGTCAGCTTATGAATACCCAGGACTAATGGTTAACCTCGGGTAAATTACCGTATTGTTCCGAATATAAGATGACCCTGATTACAAGAGGACCCCCCCATTTTCAAGATGTACCTTTTGGAAAAATCTTGTATTTTATTAAGAAAATGCTTTCATGTGAAAATAATTTTCATATAGCATATTTTTCATAATTAAATTTTTGTATTGAAAGTATGGTAAATACTGGTAAAATGTACGATCACATTTAAAAACTAAACACTTTTTGGCATACCATAAAAATATCCTGTAGCCCATCTGAATTATATAACAATTAGGCTATCCATCTCATAGTGAAAACCATAGCCTACCAAAATGTCATTAGCATTAGAAGTGAAATCTTATTGTAGTTGAAATCTGGGTACCGTATTACGTTTTTAAAATCACATACGGGGGAATTTTGGTCCCGTCAGCGAGACGTGCAAACATGACAGTCACGCGACTCTTAGACTGTAAGATTTTCTTTGACTGTTAGCATTTTAAGACTGTCTTTTTGCGTTCGTGATTTTCTAACATGACACACCGTAGTTCTTGGCACACTTGTTTTTTACGCGTATTTGGCGCCACCTATTGTTGCGGGTGTGTTATTGATATGTAAAAGTCTAGACCCTGAAACCCGTTTTTTTTAAGATGTATTTCTAAGAAAAAAAACGTTCTCTTATATTCGGAACAATACGGTATGACGATTCCGTTTACCCGGGGTTTAGAATGACCCAGGGTTAACTATTTCAAGTATGAAAAGCCCTTATGTTTACCATGGTATGTATTGTAAGGGTATAAGTCTCATCATGATTGTGTAATTCAGTGGCTAATACCTTGAGCAGGAGCTGGTATTTGGTGATCCTCTGGATGGGTTTGATCAGGTAATCGCTGATGGACAGTCTGGAGTTTATCTCCTGCTGCACCTCCTGACAGAAACTCCAAGAACATCAGCAAAGGAGCACTTTACTCCAGGGAGACATAACTGAGCTGCTCAAATCACACTCACCTCGAAGAATCCGTCATATTCAGCCACAACAAACTCTGAGCGGGGCTTGTTCTGACAGTAGATGACATACATATGTAACCTTCTCTCCTGCATAATAGAGGAAGACATTTGAGTGAAGTTTACTACAACACATAGACACACACAGAGTTCATTCTGTTGAACTCACATGCTTGATAAACAGCTCAGCCAGTCTGTCATGGTCCTGCAGACATTTCTCCAGTTCGCCGAGGAAGAACCTTTAAAGATAAGAACAGAAAACATTTGGTGATGTGTATAAACTTCCCTCATTCAAACTGAATAAGATTCTCATCTGAAATTCAGTCCGTTTCCTTCTTTAGTGTGCGTCATTGCTGATATCAACCCGAAAATTTAATGCACCAGGTTTTGCATGCTGATTATTTTTATTTGCTATCAAAAATGGCAATCTAGAAAGAGACATAATTTTATGAAAATAGTGTGAAAGACTGTGACAACATTGTAGAGTCAATACATTACCGTTCAGAAGTTTGGGGTTGGTAAGATTTTTTACTGAACAAAAACACAGTATAACAGTAATATTGTGAAATATTAATACACTTTAAAAGAACTGTATTGTATTTTGGCAAATCTAAAATAATTACTCCAGTCTTCAGTGTCACATGATCCTTCAGAAAACATTCTAATATGCTGATTTGCAGATCAAGAAACATTTATTATTATCAATGATGAAAACAGTTGTGCTGCTTAATATTTTTTTTGTGTAAACAGTTGAATCTTTTCAGGATTCTTTGATGAATAGAACGATCATAATTGAAATAGAAATCTTTTATCATTATAAATAATTATAAATGCTGTTACTGTCACTTTTGACCATTTTAATGCATCCTTGCTGAATAAAAATATTAGTTTCTTTCATAAAAAAATCTACTGAAATCGTACTGACCCCAAACGATAGTATACCAAATATATCAAATTCTATATATTTTTTGCTATGTAAATCAATCAACACTCCACAAAAATGCTTTTTATGTTCTTATTTTATGAGGATATTTAATATTTTTTTCTGTTAGTTCCTTTAAATAAAGCAACAAAATTTCACTGAGCATTCGAGTGCCTTTATTAAATTAAGTTATTAGTTTTCACCAGCTGTAAAAATCGTTTCTAGAAAATAGAAAAGAAAATAGCTGTGGTTTACTCTTTATGCCAGTCGTAGATTTGATGAATGTTCCCGAATACGATCTTATCCTTCCCCGTCATGTCCTCCGGAACACCTTTTTCCCCGATCATTTTCATAAAGCCCTGGGGATAATGAGAAAAACAGACATTTGGAGACTCAACTTAATAATAAATGTAGCAGCATTTAATAAATGTTGCAGCACTTATACGTTTAGACTTATCAATAACCATTTTGCACTGTATATGGTTCTCTGGAGAAAAAAAGGTTTTTGATGTGGCATTATACTCTATGTTCTTCAGATCATTGTAATCATTTCTGTCCTACAGTTATTATATAAAGTGACTAATGCAAATCAGCTGTTTTGATTGCGAACAAAAGTATCACAGAGGTTTAACCAAATGTTGAAATATGCTGCGTCATGACAGGACATCTAAAATCACAAAAATAACAAATGGGCACCTTTCTGAATGATTGTGCTGCTATCTGTCACATACCTCAACTATGACACCCAGATCCTTCACATAGTCTCTCTCTGTCTGCACCATTTCATTTAACACAAACCTGTAGATAGCAGAAATATGAGAGATATCAGAATACACTAGAACATCAACATGTTTCAACTAGTATACTAGGATTTGCATCTAGGATACTAGGACAATTCATTTGTACAGTCTTTGAGCAGTTCAGATGAGTACTTACATTCGCCCTCTCATGGCCTTGTTCTTCTGCTCTGTTTCTGGGTCTCTGGGTGTCTGATCAGACGGGGTGACGCTACCCAACACTGGGAAAGAGCCAGGCTCTGGAGTCTGAAAGACAGAGAAAGTGAACGAGAGAGATAAGAATCAAAACTGAAAGGGAAAACACAAACAATGAGGACAAAGAGTGCAAGGCAAAGCTAAACATTTTGTTACTTGCAAACCCATATGAATTCTTTCTTCTATGAAATTATTCATTTAAACGATCTGAAAAAAAAAAAAAAATCATGGGTTGACTGAAGAAAATGAAGGAACATCAGATGGTTAACAATTAATTCAATCATAAAAATTTAAAATTAAAAGAATTAATCTAAAAAAAAAAAAAAAAATCAATTTTATATTAGTTGCACTTGCATCAAAAAAAACTTGATTGTTAGGTACAATTGAGGTCAACTGCTATTGAGGTGAGATACGGGTGAGGTTAGGGACAGGTTTGGTGGTATGGGCAGGTTTAAAGGGTGGGTCAAGGTGTAAGGGAAGGTTCACCAGTGTAATTATAGATGTAATTACAGACATTAATAATAGCTGTAATTACATGTACACTACCAGTCAAAAGTTTGAGAACAGTAAGATTTTTTAATGTTTTTAAATAAGTCTCTTCTGCTCACCAGGGCTGCATTTATGTTATTAAAAATACAACAAAAAAAAAATTTGCTCCAGTCTTCAGTGTCACATGATCCTTCAGAAATCATTCTAATATGATGATTTGCTGCTCAAGAAACATTTATGATTATTATCAATGTTGAAAGCAGTTGTGTAAAACATTTTTTTTTAGGATTCTTTGATGAATAGAAAGTTCAAAAGAACAGTATTTATCTGAAATAGAAAGCTTTTTGTAACATTGTACTACCGTTCAAAAGTTTTGGGTCGGTTATTTTATTTTATTGGGGGGGGGGGGGGGGGGGACTTAAAGAAATTAATACATTTATTCAGCAAGGATGCATTAAATTGATCAAGTGACAGTATAGACATTTATATTGTTGCAAAAAATTTATATTTCAGATAAATGCTGTTCTTTTGAACTTTCTATTCATTAAATAATCGTGAAAAGAAATTGTACACAACTGTTTTCAACATTGATAATAATAATAAATGTTTCTTTGAGCAGCAAATCGGCATATTAGAATGATTTCTGAAGGATCATGTGACTCTAAAGACTGGAGTAATGATGCTGAAAATTCAGCTTTGAATCACAGAAATAAATTGCATTTTAAAATATATTCAAATAGAAAAAAGTTATTTTAAATTGTAAAAATATTTCACAATAATACTGTTTTTGCTGTATTTTGGATCAAATAAATGCAGCCTTGGTGAGCAGAAGAGACTTTAAAAACATTTAAAAAATCTTACTGTTCTCAAACTTTTGACTGGTAGTGTAGGTATTTTTTAACTCTTTCCCTGCTAGCGTTTAAAAAAAAAAATTGCCAGCCACCACCAGCATTTTTTATCATTTTAACAAAATTTTCATGGCCCCCAGAATATTTTGTTGTATAAATATCTGAGTATGCATACACCAAAAAAAAGAAAGAACAGAGCCTCTGCTTTTAAACAAAAAAAACCCTGTTTTTTGCATCTTAATGCATTCTTTTTTATCAGCACTTGAATGTGGGGAAGTTTCATAAAAAAAAGCTCAGAAAAATGCATTTTTGTCAAAGACTACGCCCAGATCAGATTCAGAATGATAATCAAAACATAGGTGGAGTAGATCAAGTCCAGCAACACCCCCGACGCTTCACAGTCCTATACCTCGTCCTGTGTCGACATTTCATTCAGTAACATTAGGCAGTTTTGATTTATATGCTGTTTAATGTTGATTATCGAGTTATTTTACATATGCATCTGCTTACATATGCTATCACTTGTTTCTGCTTCTTTTTCACATGTCTTTTGATCAGAAAATTCTGTACTCTTTCAGAAGATGTGTCATAGCGCTCCCTACCATATAACAGTGAAAACACGGAAAGCCAGAAATTTCCTTCAATGGCGGGCAAGCGTTGTCTCATAAATGATGGAAATTTCCGTCAATGGCGGGGAAAGAATTAAATATAAGGACGATGTAAAAACATGTACACAATAAGTGCATTTTATCAAAATAATTTAAATTTAGTGCACAGTAGTTAACGACACAATGTAGTGGGACCCACTCAAAATAAAGCACTTACTAAAAAAGATAATGTTTTGCACCTCTGTAGACGGTTAAAATCTTAAGTTAAGTCTTTGGTCGCTGTAATATTAATTTGGTCAAAAATTGCAAATACTTAATATGCGATGCGCCAGAATGTTGCTATGGTTACCACACTATCAATCATAGTGAGCAGGAGCAATAAGTTATTGGCTGCAGTTCACTCAACGGCCACCAGTGTCGCTAATAACAAGGGTTTCTGAATTCCACATATAAGCCCTGTTTCCAACGAAATTACCCGGAACAATTTGTCCCAGGAACTTTTTTCCCCCAGACCTGTTGCTGTATGCGTTTCCACGGTACTTCCATCGTCTAAAGTACTGTGAAGATTAGTCCAGTGACGTAGGACTGCGTGCAACTTTCCAGTTCCCGCTGGATTTTGTCCTCCGCATATAAGCTTAATAAAGCCTGAACCTCATCGTCGGTTCATCAGTTGTATTTTTTAAACTCCATTGTTGATTCGAATTGCAAACAACTCTGACTGCACGCACAGCAACAGACTTGGTGGTTGAAATAAAATGCTGCGTGGAGTCAACCAATCAAAATGTTGCATGAACTCAACCAATCAGCATGTTCAGCGCACAAGTCCTACCCCCGAAAGTTCCTGAACTTTGAAAAAGTACTACCTAGCGAGCAGGGACTTTTTGAGGGGGAAATTTTTACCCAGAACTTCATTTAGACCCTGGTCCCTGCGGTCGAAACACACCAAGTACCACCCCAAAGTCCCTAGTTCCTGGGGAAAGTTCCTGCGGTGGAAACGTGGCTATAGACGACAAAACTGCAGCGCACGCTTAGAATAAACAGAAAGATATTGTCGATTGGTGTGGGCGCTAATATAGTTATTGTTATAGCTATCTTCATAGTTATCATCTTTGGTGTGAACAGGCCTTAGCAGATGGGTTTCTTTTGTAATTTTGTCTGGCTTAACCAGACAATGGTGGGTGGAGTTAGGTTAAATAGCCTCTGTCAACAAGGAGGGGGGTTTGCACTTGGTGTAAATAAAGTTAAATATGCAACTTTGGATGGAAACATAGCTAATGATGACAAAGTTTTCATTTTTCCTTTAACAAAAAGGATGAGGGATGCAGAGTGGAAAAAAACAAGTAAAAAAAAAAAACAAAAAAAAAAAAAAAAATGAATGAAGGTCTGTGTTTCACCTTCTCCTCCTGAGCGGAGGGGTCCTTGATGATCTCCATGGGGGGAGGGAGGGGTGTGTGGGGCTCGTCTTCAGCTTCTTCTTCTCCTCCGCTGTTCACTCCTCGTCTTCCTCTCTTTGGAGAAAGAGTCAGTCCCATTTAAATGGATTAAATAAAACCGTCAGCCTTGAGCCGACAGGAATCTATCATTCATGACTTCTAACAGTAGGCACACTCCTCATAAAACATGCAACTATATAGAAAGCCCTTCTACATAGATATGTAGTTTATTACACTAAAATATGTGTTAGGTGTGGTACCAAATAAAAGGAGAATGCATTTCTACACATTGTATGGTATGTGGTATTGTTACAATGCTACAATGCTGGAATGCTGAAACACTGCCAACTTAAGCAAGAACATTTCCTAAATGGTTAATGGTTAATTGTCGTACCTCTTCTGTGCTGTCTTGGTGTGGCGGCCCCAGTTCTACACTTTTGCGGCCGTCTCGTTTACGTTGCTTATTGTTGGGTTTTTTAGCGTTAGTGTTGTCGCCCTTGCCATGGCTGAGGCGCCGTACGGGGCTGGTGAGCCATTTTTTTAATGTGTTTCCAGTAGTTCCAGAACGTTTGGGACCCGGAGAACCTGTTGGCAAAGAGGTCACCGATGTCTGCGGCTGCAGTGATGCGGAAGACTCAGATTTCACCTCTGAACTTCCCACGGGATAGTTTTCTGTTGAATAAAAATGACAGAGAAATTATGTAGTGATATTGACAATACAGAAATCCTACAATGGAATTAACAGACAACCAATAAAAGCAATCACAATTCCGACATAATATATAACCTAAGAAAACTGCATGTGGTATACAACCTCAGAACAAGCCATTTAACCCCTGAAAAATGAACATTAAAAAAGTCCTTATACCAGCTCAGACCATTGAAGAGATGTTCACTGCAGCCAAAACTTCAAAACCCACAAAACCAAATCCAACAGCTAAAAGCCAAAAAACCTGAGTGCACTGTGTTGGACATCAGCCTCTCTACTGAGGTGAAAGGAAAAGCAATCATCTAGTCTATAGGCCACTAGTTTGTAGACACAACTGTAGAGTGAAAAAACCAGCTTGACCTGATCTGAGCATAAAGGCATTCTGTAACTCCACATAGCAGGGCATCACAACAAAGGGAAACTACACGTCACATTGAAAGGTACTGTGGAGTTTACAGCATATGGAATTTAACACAGAAAAGGTTGAATTGTCCCTCAAATTGTACAATCAAATATTTAGGTCATTTAAACTAATAAACCATCATACTGACAGGATTTCAGAATGAGGATGCAAACTCTGAATCAACATGTACCAATGCAAATTTTCTATATACCCTAATCATTTGTTAACACCATGTATTCATTAAATTAATACACTGTTAGCTAACTGCGTGATTTGTATATGTATATTTCTGAAATGCATAACTTGACACATTCACGTCTGATAACAGATTAAATTGTAATGTAGACACATGCATTTTCTATAAAGCTGCTTTGAAACAATATGTATGGTGAAAAGCGCTATACAAATAAATGTGAATTGAATTGAATACTGAAGTACATAACACTTAAACATAACGTGTTAGCATAAGACTGCTGTAATAGATCTGCTTATCAGACTTATCAAATCTCCAATCTTTCAACTCATGTTATGACTGGCAAAAGAAAAAAAAGCCAGTTATACTCAAAATTATAAAATTATAATTTTTTTTAAGATTACGCATTTCAATTAATAGTAAAATTCCATCAAACTGAATTGAATAATCCTCACATATTTTAATTGAATAAATGATTAAGGATTGTTGATTATTCAATTAAAATATGTAAGGATAGTTCAATTCAATTTGATTGAATTTTACTATTAATTAAAATGTGTAAATCTTAAAGGCTTCAAAAAAATTTGAGTGTACTTCCACATGGTATCCAGAATATCACAAAGGCACATGGAAGGGATGTTACATAACTACTAGGAGTTTTATTCAGCAAGGGTGAATTAAATTGATCAAAAGTGACAATAAAGACTTTTACATTGTACCAAAAAAATCTTATTTGAAATAAATGCTGTTCTTTTGAACTAACTATTCATCAAAAAATCCTACTATTTCCACAAAAACATTAAGCAGCACAACTGTTTTCAACATTAATAACAATAAGAAATGTTTTTGAGCACCAAATCAGCATATTAGAATAATTTCTGAGTAATGCCATCACAGGAATACATTACAGTTTAAAATATATTAAAATTTAAGACAGTTCTTTTATAATATTTCACTGTATTCTGTTTTTTTACGGTATTTTTAGGTTTTCCAGTTTGGTGAGCACAAGAGACTTCTTTCAAAAAAAAAAAAAAATGGTAGTGTAAATTTTGTGCTGCGTGCTGCAGTTTGCAGATTAATGCTTGTAAAATGTGGTAAGAAAAGCAATTGGACAGCATTTCAGTGTTAAAATACACTTGTTATACCGTCCATAATAATTATCCTTCAACATTCTGAGCTCCAAAGCTGCTACAAACTGCTGAGTTGATTGCGGAGCTGCAAACTAAAACCAGGAATTACATCAGAAACATAGAACAGAAGTTTATCCACCTGGACATCTATTCCCTGCTCATAGAGACAATGTAGACAACTTAACAGCCCAAACAACTTTTTTTTTTTTTTTTCCTGAAGGAATTGATGTAAGTGCTTTAACTAAATTATGAGCTTTATGTTTGTGCTTTTAAACCCACGAGTACCACTGCTAGGCTTCCACCGTAAGTGTATTACTGTAAATGCATTTTCTTTGTTTTTAGGATCTAAGGGATGAGTCAAAATGATTTTATGTGCTAATTAACAGCGTCCACAGATATTTCTGTAAGTAGCAAATAACCAGGAATATGATTAATCCTAAGAGGATGGGCTGAAATAACCAACCTGATATGTAAACACGCCCAGTGCTGTCTGCTTCAGTGCAGATCATTAACTCTATGCTGGTTCAGACACTGCAATACTGAGTTACCGTAGACATTGCGTAAGTGACTTCCCATGGGGTGAGAATGGGACAAAGGTCATTTCCTTGTTACGTGTTTCTTCAAAGAGCCATTTACCCCATCCACCCCTGAAACTGCCCCGTCAACACTCCCTCCCAGGTATTCACCAATTAGATCTCGCTCTGCCTGTCCTGACAGCCTCAGGGAGGATCCATGCTGATCATATGCTGGGATAATGCTCCTTTGTTAGAGTTATGCTTAATTCCCTTAAGTTTAGCCTGATGGTTAAACATTCCAACCTTAGCAACAGACAAACTGAATCTTCATACTGCTACCGTTTTATCTAAATTTCTCTCTCAAAATCAGATGAGATTCCCATCTGAAATACCCAGTCACCCACACTCATGTGCACAAGTTGCTGATGTAACATTCTATCCAGAACAAACACAACAAAAAGAAGGACTGAACGTCCTGTAGAAAATGCAGGAACAAATGTATTGTGTTCACACTTTTTAGGGTGAGCAGCAGCACTGCCGTACTCCAATTATTGTTGGATCTCAAACTAAAAAAACAAACAAAACAGGAAAATATGCATTAAATCAAAATGCAATATTAATCTATTCAAATATTAACTTCGTCACACGCGTTAAATAACAGTGAACAATACAGTTGTTTCAGTATTGATTAATCTTGGTTAACATTTGTGAATAAAAATACAACTGTTCACTGTTACTTCATGTTAGCTCAGGTCCATTAAATAATATTAACAGATACAACCTCCGCTTCAGGGTCTTGATCACCCTGTCAGGGTTTTTATTCTGTGATAACCGGCTGGATGTACATTAATCCTTATAATATCTATGCATTGTATATAAATACATTAATATGGTATTATTCACATCATAACGCAGGCATACAAGTCAGTCAATAAGTGTACAGATGGTCCCTATGTCATCAATCTATCCACTAATCCGTCCTTGTTCAAAAAAAAGTTTGAAGACCCCTGATCCTAATTCACACAGCCAATCGCTAAGAGACAAAATGTGCAGAATCTTCAAAGAGTATATTATTCTTCAAGAAAAAAAAAAAGAGTAAGAAATGATCAAACAGAGCAAAGAACTAGATTTGAGCTTCAAAGCTGAAGGAAACAGCAGACACATTGGTTTGTTGATGGAGAAATTAGGTTACAGGAAAACAGAGAAGCTTGAGGGGGCAGTATCATTCACACACACACACACACACACACACACACACACACACACACACACACACACACACACACACACACACACACACACACACACACACACACACACACACACACACATTACATACAGTCAGACAGAGCATTGCTATTTTTTCATTAATTATGCTTTAAGAACAAACATACAGTAGACATTAAAGAGGATAACATTTTAATTTAAATGATATATTTATGCATAACAAATCACCCTATAACGTAAAAAATAGGTAACAGCTAAATGAACTAGTTTTATTCATGTCAAAAACCCTTTTTTCGATAATATAACTGCAAGCTAACTACATGAGGTTAAACCAGAGAAAGTCATTTTGAAGGGTAAGATGGGTAAAAAATAGCTCTTGAGGTGTTCCTGTAGCGCAATCCATAGAACATGCGGAGCTAGCAACACCAAGGACATGGGTTCAATTCTTAGGCAACACATGGACTGATAAAATATATACCCTAAATGCACTGTTAGTTGCTTCGGATATAAGTATGTAACAACTGCACACTTTTGACAATGTAAATGCTTGTTGACCTTTTGCTAAAAGAAAAATCATCAATGCTTTTGCATTTGACACGAAAGCCTGTTGTCTGTAAATAATTGTAAGTTGAATCACTCAAAACACCCTTGAGCTCATCTGAGATCTCCAGGATTCAGATCAGTGAACCGTTACATTAAATACCAGAGTTCAGATGAAAAGATACACATACACTAACAACAAATTCCATTAACACACAAAACTCAATCATAATCATTAACCCAGACACACAACACCCAACTCCCACAGGGCATGAACAGACACAAATGCTTGCACACACTGCAAAAAGAAAATTCAACTGAACGCATCTGCATACATTCCACAAGCAAACGGAGTGTGTTGAGTTACGCACCTGCACCATCACAACAGCAAATCTTTCCCAAAATCCAACTGAGACAAACTCCACAAGAACAACACGACCTCCCACTCCGCATGCTGCTCGCTCACCGTCTCATATGTGCGTCCAGAGACAGGTGAGAGACAGAGAGGAGGAGAAAGGGAGAAGGACAGAATGGGAGGTGGAGGACGCTTTGGCTCTGTCCGCTTTAATACTAAAGCTCAGCTGGAAGTTCAGCGCTACTCTTCTTCAGAATAAAGGGGAGGGGCCTGGGGGCGGGGCCAGGGCCACTGAGAGACACACACACACATACATTCAAAGGGATACAGGAAGGTTCCACTGAATTCATTAAGGTCTGCTAAAACCAATATGCAAAAATACTTTTTTTCCCCCCTCAAACGAGACTGGATAAAAAAACAAAAGTCACAGTTTTTCAGTTGTTCCATGGAAAGACAATGTAGTATTGTGTGTGTAGTTCATTTGCGTGTGTCTGTGTGTATGTGAATCCTTACATCAGCTACGTCTGCATGCTGCAGTGGCCCATTTTTGAGAGGGTGTGTCTATATCACAAGATCTCCATCCCCACTTCAGCAGTTTGAGGAACACAAACACACATACATGCGACTAAATGGTCATATTATATACATAAATATCTTCAGCATCAAATAAAAGACACATTTAAGATATGCACAAGTCCAGGGCTTGACTTTTTTTGCTCACCAGCCACTGTGGCTAGTGCTTTTCCAAAGTTATTTTCATTTTCACTGGCCACAATTTTGACATCAATACCATGGGGAAAAACTGCCATATAGATATTTTTAATATTATTTCTTAATTTGGCAGCAGGTATATTATGCTGCTGTCACTTTAAGACCTGACACACGGATCCATTATACTGTTACACATGCTTTTTTTTCCTCAAATGTTTACGTTCACTTAAAACATAACTGTGTTTACGTGAATACTCGCCAAGACCGTCATTTTGACATTATTTTGTGTGTGTTTGACTGTTTAAGCACAATAAGCAGCGCAATAAGCAGTGAAAAAGAACTCAATGTAGTACTGAGTTACTGAGAGGCGGCTTGATGTGTACTTTGGGCGTGAGCACAAAATCTGCGGAAATTAGTAAAATTATGCACAATACGTGCAATCCCATGCCGAAACTCAAGCTCTGTAACACCAACAGTATTCATCTGGAGTACATGAAACGAGTGAGTGAGGGGAGGCGGGTTTGTGTGTCAACTCGCTTTCGGAGAGATGAGAGAGCTTTGCCAATTAGCGATTGGCTCTTTTATATAGAAGGCGGGACTTATTCTGCCATATTACATGTTGCACTTTCTCCCATTCATAAGTAATATGAGTGCAGTGTCTTTGTATATATAAAGTCTTTCTGTCGGGACCACTATTGTCAAAGATGATTGACAATTAGCATACAGTTTGGATTGGCGGTATGGTTCTGTTCTGGGTAAGAACTCACGCAGCCTAGCATGTATAAGAGCAGGGAGAGCAGCGATAACCCCCCATAGGGTAAACAGAACAGAACCAACATAAGGTATTGCAATATCATTAATGTTCTTAATGACGAATTTAATGTTCAAGAAATGAGTCTAATTTGAAGAGGAATATCACAATGCCAAATCCTGACTGGGCAACAGGAGGAGCTGGGGATGGAGAAGGGTAATTATCTCCTGAGCAACATGATAAAGCTGCTGATAATACTGAATGGACCTTATATATAGATATGCTGTGATAGGCGTTGTATTCCTATAGGTACGAGTGAATCAAGCTGAGTGTCAGCTCATGCGAGCTTGACTAACGTGACCTGCCAGAACTAACGTTACGCTTAATTTGTGGGGACACAAGCCAGAACTCGAACTCGGGGTACCTTATATGTGTCAGAGCACAAAACTATCAGCTCCGACACAATATTATGATTTACATACTGTTACAGTGATATACTGTATAACTGCTCATACCGTGAAATAAGAAATTTGGTCATACCGCCCACCACTACATTTTGTAATAGAGAAGGAGCCTAAAATATCCTGAAAATGAACAAGATTACAAAAGTAAGATTATATGGTACATGAACATCCCCTCGATTTCTGATCATTTGAGGTGAATTCGATTTGCAAAAACTCTTAACTCTTAATTTTTTTGAAGTTGTAAATAAAACTACAATTATTGGAGTATAGGATTTATAAGAAAATATTATTTTAGTCTTTCTTCTTCAAAATTTCAGTGTGTTACTTGCCATTTCTTTGTAATTATTTTTGAAAATTGTTTCAACACCAAATTTTTTTCAGTGTGTGAGTGAAAATGTGAAACTTTCTAAAGCCCTATTTGCACGGGATTAGTATTACCTGGTGACATCTAGTCATTTGTAATAATTGCGGAGGTTGTCTGTGATCTTAATCCCGTGCGAATCGGCCATGTCTGTAATTTGTAAAGTAAAAATTCCCCTGCAAATGACCTACCATATTTCGGGATTTGGCAGGGTCGTATATCATTTATTTAAGGTTTTTGTTTCCTGTGCGCCTTTTTATCCATCTTTCGCGAAGAATGGAGGCTGCGTTGGAGTATTCTGATTTTAGGTGCTGGGTCATATCGCTATACACCATACAACTATACAATTTGCAGAAAGAGAAAGCTGAAAAGCATCAGAAGAACAAAAACAAAAAGAATGATTAGATGGAGATGGATGACATGTATAGCAGCATGCATTAAGGAACATTCTTCTGTTTATGATATATCATACAGCTAGACCTATAACGACAAGACATTTCTAAGCAATGGCCTATCCAAAATAGTGCACAATCAAGCGAGGGGGTTCACAACTGGGAGATAAGTCAGTAAATTCGAGTAAAATCACAGTCTTCGCTTATCCCGTGCGAATGCGCCACAAATTCAGATGTGGAGGAGTAATTTCTAAATCACACGAGGTCCCCAGATAATACTAATCCCGTGCAAATAGGGCTTAAGTACAGCTCTTTGAGGAGAAAGGTATAGTATATTATTTCACAGGTTTTAACTATCTCATGGAGGACAGCCAATATATGACATTTTCTTGTCTCCAGGTTGGCCCTACTTGGAATTCTATTCCTACATTGTACAAGTTAACTATGTGTCAACCATGCAGGGCAACATTTTGGAAACAAAGTTCCAAGAACATTAACATGCCTGTCATATAATAGGACTGACCTTCCAATAACAGAACTGAAAAAAGCCTAGTCAACAGAACGAAGTGTAGCATGCAGTAGGGCTGGGCCGATAAACGATATCATCGAATCGCGATAAAATTGATGTCGATAATGATAAGCTCTGGACATTTTTACTCGATATGGATTACTCTAACACCCAATCACACAGCAGAAATAAACGCGACAACAGCCAGTCAAGCGTGCAGCTATTAGCTTGCACGTCCAAGTACACGCTCTACTGGCAAAGAAAACTCGACACGTGAAGGAAAAAAATGAGTGGAAGCGGCGACGAACGTTAAATCGAAAGTGAAACTAACTTTGATTTATCATCCAAAGACGACGAATTTGTCGATAAAAGGTAGCACAAATTGTTACTCATTTGAACCGCGTCACACAGACCCTTTATCCGCTCGGGTCAAAGTCCAAACGGATCGGTCTCGGTGATGCGACACTAAACAGTGCTGTGAGATCCAGTGAGAAGCGTGTGCATTCAACGAAAAACACAAATGTCTCGGTGATTTCAACTAGTTTAAAGCCAGATTAAACAGCGCTGACAAACAGGAGAACCGATACAGTCAGAAGGCTTTTCGATCTACAAATCTCCATAATTTACCATGGATTTACTGTAACACTAACTGCACCATGGTACTGTGGCAGAAATGTGGGATATTCTATTCATATAGAATTTAATTATATTATTAATGTAGACATGTATTAAAAGGAGTAATGGAATATTATTACAGAATTTTTTTGTGATTGAGCTATAGAATTTGTGCATTTATACTAAATGTTTTTAGGCTAGCCTACTGTTTTTCATACAAATACCATAGAAACCATATAGATATATTTTACCACGGTAGTGAAGAGCTATATTCATGGTTTTAACTGTGGTTATCATGATCTAAATGTATGATATAATGGAAGACCAATGGTTAATTTTAAGAAAATTCAGTCAGAATATTTAAATTTTACCATATAAAAATGAGGTTGTTACAATTTTTACAGATGTCCATGTTTTTGTTAATGAACATAAATTTACATCTGCATCCTCCTAACTCAAGCTACTACTACTACTGTCAACTCACTGTCAAATGTGCATTTCTAAGACAAAACATGTAATATTATTAATACTGCAGCCTGCACTGCAAACTGTGCCGAAGATATATGCCAAAGTCAGGCAACACAAACCTGTTTCATGACTAGAAACAATATCACCTATTAGAACATGCAGAAACTAAGACATTCATTTTTTTCTATTAAGAAATTAATTTTGTTAAGGAAAAGTGTAAGGAATTCAAAAACGTGAAGTTTGTCATATTCTGACAATAAAAAGTAGCTTAAAACCACAATTAACAGTCTGGTTTCTACAACTTTCACTTAGGAGCAAAAATCTGTCTTTAAATTTTAAAGAAATAAATATTTGACATTTATCGTGATAATTATCAATATCGACTGATATGAAAAGATTTTATCGAGATCATTTTTTGGCCACATCGCCCAGCCCTAGCATGCAGTTAACTGTCTGACTGGACAGAATCCTTCCTGCCTGACTAAAGATTTTCCATGTTTCTATGCATTACTTTCTGTTTACTATAACCCTGTTGCATCAGGTATAGCACACACATACACTCCACATACACACAGCAATATCAGCTACTCAAAATAAATAGGCAGAAGTGTGAACAGCCATCGCAAAATCCAAATGACAATTAAGCAAGATCATTCAAAGAAATATTCCAATATTCCAAATATTCCTTTTTGACCGTTATCTACATTTTTTTGAAGGTGCATGAACTTCTGGTTATGTGTTACATATAATTCCTTTCAGTGGAGTTTATAGTTAAAGAGTTAAAAGTTCAAGACAACACAACTTGTCAAAGTTTACCAGTCATCTTGACCTGTCAGTCCTTCAGTTGCTTTCTATTTATTTAATTTTCTTGAAACCTACCTGGAAAAGGTTGACTCCCCCTTTCCTGTCTATTCTTAGATCCAGGCCTGAACAGTCATGAGGTCAGGGGGTTCTGGTAGGGATGTTTAGAAATGTGCTCTTCTAAACACAGGAAGTGCAGTGCAGGGAGACAACAGGAAGTAAAGGGACTATACAATACAGAGTGTTCCGCTTCAGACAGTATGGGGCCTTAAAGACACACATTTTGACACCACCCTGACCCAAAAACCAAAGCTACACCCTCATGGTGCTTGCTTGAAGTATATGGACCCTCTAAAGAACCCGATATACTCAAGGCGAAGTTCTAGGGGTAAAAAGAAGTTCAAAACACCTTTGTAGTGGTATACTGTAGGGGAGCATCCAGATGCCGCCCACACTACCGGGATACAACAGATTGCTTTAAAGCAAGCAGCTTTACAATATTAAACATTTCAAAAAGAAGTATAACTTCAATTTATACTATGAAGCAGCTCTCCAGTGTGTTCATTTTTCCTCGCCTCTGACCTTAACGGGCTGAACAGAAGAAATTAACCGGAGAAGATTTCCATGTCAAAGGCGGCGGAGCCCTGGAGCCACCCCTATCTAATTACATAATCACCATGGAACAATGGTGGTTTGAAGGTGATACCAGCCAGAGCTAACTTTTTCCGGAAAGTTCACTTTGGCAAGCTGTTTTCGAATTTCCAAAACAAACTCCAAACAATTTTCGTTTTGGCCTGATTTTATTTGAAATGAGGTCACATCAGTTTGTTCTTCAATTTAGCTTGAAGTTTATAGGGGCCTTAAAAGTAAAAAGACCCCTCTTATAGAAAGATGAATTATTCAAATGAAGACAATTAAAAAGCTAAAATGGTTCTGCATGGTTTCAGTGTGGATCTATTGTGTGAAACATCTCTTAAGCCTGTGAGAGTCCCAGGATTGAAGCCCCACCAAACACATACACCAATCCCCCGAGTTGGATCAAAGCAGGACGCGAGCCTTAGCATCACTAGCACCCTGCTAATTAATGATCAAACCCTATTTGTACCTCTCCCACCGAGAGCAGAACTGGCTCCCCTGGAAGAAGCCAGAGCACATGCTGTTCAGAGAGCCGTGGGCACATACATGTACAACAGCTTAAAGGGACAGATCATCCTAAAATACAAATTCATATACTTTATTTGAAACTTGTATGGCTTTTTCCCCCGCAGAACACAAAAGTAGCTATTGAACAGAATGTCCAAGTTGCTCTTTAGCATGCAAAGAAAGTACATAGTAACTGAGGCTGTCAAAACTACTATAAACCATGTGGTTCTCAACCTTTTGACTCAAATGCCCCCTACTCAAAGGTCCCCTATATAATATAATATACAATATATTATGTGTTGTGTATTATGTGTACAGTATATTATAGCGTTGATATAGATAAATTAATCACAATATATTTTTATTTTTTCAAGAACTGTATGTTCTTTTTAAAAAGTTATTGAGGAGGAAAAATAAATTATTTCAGTCATTATTGTATATTTTATACGTACGTTAGACTGTTTTAATATATTAATAATAGTAATTTAAATCATTTTTACCCATCCTGCATCCCCCCTCATAAGTTTGCTGAGGATCCCTTGTGGGCCCGGCCCCCTGGTTGAGAGCCACTGCTATAAACGTAAGAAGGGATGAACTATCCATTATTATTTCTGACAAAATCATTATTTTTGCAAGCAACAAATAAACTGCAAACATTTCATTATCTTGTTACAAAGTACAAATACTTGATCAGCAAATTAATCAAAATATTAATTTGTTAATAATTTGTTAATATTTGTTAATGACTACATTACAGTTCCATATTGAACTAGTAGTGGGGGCTTTGGCTGTTTCTAAGCAGAATGCTTAGCCATAAGAAAGTGACACATGATCTGTGTTTGTGGGCGGTGAATATTTGTGTGTGACTCACCTTTCCCAGGTGGGAAAAAGCAGTCCATGTCGACACTACTGCGGGAGTGAGACACGGACAGGGTACTGCTGGGAACCAGACCCTCCTGAGGGGGCGAGTGTTCGGTGGTCCGCACTAGACACCAGCCAGGCCGCTCTCCAGACCTCTCCAACAGCTCGACGGTCTGACCTGACTGAATGCTCAACTCACCCACTGAGCCTGCAACAAAGTCCTGCAGAACCACAGTCTGCTCACAGCCCCCCGACAACTACAGAGAGAGAGAGAGAGAGCGAGATAGGGGTTTTAGCTTTCATTTGAAGTTTTTTAAAGAAACCTCTACTATTATCTATAAAGAAACTATATATATATACACATATACACACACACACACACACACACACACACACATACACTCACCTAAAGGATTATTAGGAACACCATACTAATACTGTGTTTGACCCCCTTTCGCCTTCAGAACTGCCTTAATTCTACGTGGCATTGATTCAACAAGGTGCTGAAAGCATTCTTTAGAAATGTTGGCCCATATTGATAGGATAGCATCTTGCAGTTGATGGAGATTTGTGGGATGCACATCCAGGGCACGAAGCTCCCGTTCCACCACATCCCAAAGATGCTCTGTTGGGTTGAGATCTGGTGACTGTGGGGGCCATTTTAGTACAGTGAACTCATTGTCATGTTCAAGAAACCAATTTGAAATGATTCAAGCTTTGTGACATGGTCGAGCTTTCCAGCACTATCCTGCTGGAAGTAGCCATCAGAGGATGGGTACATGGTGGTCATAAAGGGATGGACATGGTCAGAAACAATGCTCAGGTAGGCCGTGGCATTTAAACGATGCCCAATTGGCACTAAGGGGCCTAAAGTGTGCCAAGAAAACATCCCCCACACCATTACATCACCACCACCAGCCTGCACAGTGGTAACAAGGCATGATGGATCCATGTTCTCATTCTGTTTACGCCAAATTCTGACTCTACCATCTGAATGTCTCAACAGAAATCGAGACTCATCAGACCAGGCAACATTTTTCCAGTCTTCAACTGTCCAATTTTGGTGAGCTTGTGCAAATTGTAGCCTCTTTTTCCTATTTGTAGTGGAGATGAGTGGTACCCGGTGGGGTCTTCTGCTGTTGTAGCCCATCCGCCTCAAGGTTGTGTGTGTTGTGGCTTCACAAATGCTTTGCTGTATACCTCGGTTGTAATGAGTGGTTATTTCAGTCAAAGTTGCTCTTCTATCAGCTTGAATCAGTCGGCCCATTCTCCTCTGACCTCTAGCATCAACAAGGCATTTTCGCCCACAGGACTGCCGCATACTGGATGTTTTTCCCTTTTCACACCATTCTTTGTAAACTCTAGAAATGGTTGTGCGTGAAAATCCCAGTAACTGAGCAGATTGTGAAATACTCAGACCGGTCCGTCTGGCCCCAACAACCATGCCACGCTCAAAATTGCTTAAATCATCCCATTCTGACATTCAGTTTGGAGTTCAGGAGATTGTCTTGACCAGGACCACACCCCTAAATGCATTGAAGCAACTGCCATGTGATTGGTTGATTAGATAATTGCATTAATGAGAAATTGAACAGGTGTTCCTAATAATCCTTTAGGTGAGTGTATATACATACATACATACATACATACACACATATATATATATATATATATATATACACATACATATATATACACATACATATATATATATATATATATATATATATATATATATATATATATAAAAATCTTACTGAACCCAAACTTTTGAACAGTAATGTAAATATCTTATCTTATACACTACAAGTCAAAAGATTTTTTAATATTGTTGAAAGAAGTCTCTTATGCTCGTCAAGGCTGCATTTATTTGATCACAAACACAGTAAAAACAGTAATATTGTAGAAACAAAGAACTGTTTTTTATTTGAATATATTTTAAAATGTAATTTATTCCTGTGATGGCAAAGCTGAATTTTCAGCATCATTACTCCAGTCTTCAGTGTCACATGATCCTTCAGAAATCATTCTAATATGCTGATATGCCGAGAAACATTTCATATTATTAGTATTGTTGAAAACAGTTTTTGCTGCTTATTGTGGAAACACTACCAATTAAAAGTTAGACTTAAAAAATACTTTTATTCAGGAAGGACGCATTAAATTAATCAAAAGTGAAAGTAAAAATATTTATAATGTCACAAAAGATTTCTATTTCAAATAAATGCTGTTCTTTTGAACTATTTATCAAAAAAATCCAGATTTTTTTTTTTTTTCCAGAAAAAAAATTAAGCAGCACAACAGATTTGAACACTGATAAAAATAAGAATCCTTATTAATTGCGTACCAATAATAATTTATAGCACCAAAGCGGCATATTAGAATGATTTCTGTAGGATCATGTGACACTGAAGACTGGAGAAATGATGCTGAAAAGTTAAATGCAATGCTTTTTTCAAAAGTCTTTATGATTTGGATGAAAATCAGAACACATTTTACTCATTCATGCAAAATTTCATGCAGGAAAAGTTCTCAAGAATTTTTTAGAACTGTACAAAACTGTCGCAGATGAAAAGAAAAACAGGGCAGGCTGAGAGAAATGAAGGCTGGTCAGCCTGCAGAGAGCAACCAGTTCACTAAACAAATACACACATCACCACCTGAGTCAAACGCACCCTACAGTACAGATAATCAATTTAACACCTCACACACACATTTACAGACACACAGAAACATGTTCTAATCTTCATCAAACACACCCACTGAAACAGAAACTGAGCTAAAGAGTATGAGAAACAGGATGAGTAAGAGAGGAAAAGGCAGGTCTGAACAGCTGTCCTCCAATGGAGGTCTCTCCATCTCTGACCTCCTTCCTGACTACATCAAACTTTTAGACTGAGCTTTTGGGTGTTGACACAGGTTCTGTTCTGACCCAGCGTCCCTCCCTAGACAGCGCCTCTCCCTGAATGTAGTTATGTCTGAACTCCCTCTGTTCTGGGTCAAAACACATTCATCTGAAAGATCAACTAAAACAAAACTCACAGTCTTCCATATTAAACACTGGTTCATGTCAGTTTTTGCTATCTTAGAGCGTGAAACCTCAAAAAGCTAACAAAAAAGTACCAAAAAATTCTGGGAGGCTTTTTTGGCATTTAGGGACAAATTTACTAACAGATTGAGCCAACGCAAACCCTCTTTTGGCGTTAAAAAACTAGTGTCATGATTTACAGGCAGTGAAAAAATTGCGCTGAAAAGGCGTGGACAGAGTTATTTTTGCGGCTGACCTTATTGCATATGCATTTGTAGGAGTTTCCCTTTCAGACGCAAAATTTATGGGAGGAGAGTATTTAAATGAATCATGCAAGGTGATTTTACTAAGTTTTGCGCTTGTCAATGATCCTGGTATATATATATATATATATATATATATATACACACTCACCTAAAGGATTATTAGGAACACCTGTTCAATTTCTCATTAATGCAATTATCTAATCAACCAATCACATGGCAGTTGCTTCAATGCATTTAGGGGTGTGGTCCTGGTCAAGACAATCTCCTGAACTCCAAACTGAATGTCAGAATGGGAAAGAAAGGTGATTTAAGCAATTTTGAGCGTGGCATGGTTGTTGGTGCCAGACGGGCCGGTCTGAGTATTTCACAATCTGCTCAGTTACTGGGATTTTCACGCACAACCATTTCTAGAGTTTACAAAGAATGGTGTGAAAAGGGAAAAACATCCAGTATGCGGCAGTCCTGTGGGCGAAAATGCCTTGTTGATGCTAGAGGTCAGAGGAGAATGGGCCGACTGATTCAAGCTGATAGAAGAGCAACTTTGACTGAAATAACCACTCGTTACAACCGAGGTATGCAGCAAAGCATTTGTGAAGCCACAACACGCACAACCTTGAGGCGGATGGGCTACAACAGCAGAAGACCCCACCGGGTACCACTCATCTCCACTACAAATAGGAAAAAGAGGCTACAATTTGCACGAGCTCACCAAAATTAGACATTTGAAGACTGGAAAAATGTTGCCTGGTCTGATGAGTCTCGATTTCTGTTGAGACATTCAGATGGTAGAGTCAGAATTTGGCGTAAACAGAATGAGAACATGGATCCATCATGCCTTGTTACCACTGTGCAGGCTGGTGGTGGTGGTGTAATGGTGTGGGGGATGTTTTCTTGGCACACTTTAGGCCCCTTAGTGCCAATTGGGCATCGTTTAAATGCCACGGCCTACCTGAGCATTGTTTCTGACCATGTCCATCCCTTTATGACCACCATGTACCCATCCTCTGATGGCTACTTCCAGCAGGATAATGCACCATGTCACAAAGCTCGAATCATTTCAAATTGGTTTCTTGAACATGACAATGAGTTCACTGTACTAAAATGGCCCCCACAGTCACCAGATCTCAACCCAATAGAGCATCTTTGGGATGTGGTGGAACGGGAGCTTCGTGCCCTGGATGTGCATCCCACAAATCTCCATCAACTGCAAGATGCTATCCTATCAATATGGGCCAACATTTCTAAAGAATGCTTTCAGCACCTTGTTGAATCAATGCCACGTAGAATTAAGGCAGTTCTGAAGGCGAAAGGGGGTCAAACACAGTATTAGTATGGTGTTCCTAATAATCCTTTAGGTGAGTGTATATATATATATATATATATATATATATAGTCAATCGATAAAAAATAAAATAATTAAATCGCAAATTTTTTCTGTAATTAATCACGATTAAAAACATCTGCGTTTTTAATATTTTTATATTGTAATAATTTCAGAGTTACTCTCCAAATTAATGTAGAAACAACTTAAAGACAGTATATTTTAAATATTTGTTGTAATGGCATCTTTTTATGAAGGCTAGTATCACTCATAGTAAAACTGCTACTGATGTCTCTGAAAAAAATATAGTTTTTTAAACATTAATGATAGACATTCAACATTACAGTATAATTAAAAGCTATATCAATTTCAATTGAACTTAAAACAATCTTCACATAAACCCATTATAATAAATGTCATATTTACCTGTGGACTTCCTACCTGTCTAACAGGTAGGAAATATAAAAAAATTGAATAAAGTTATCAAACTGTCTGCACTGCATAAATAAATGAAATATAGAATAACTCTATTAAAGCTACACTTTTCTCTGTTACCTTTGTTCTGTGATTAACATTAATGACAGACAGCATTAGTCGCTGCTGTTCCTAAGATCTGCCGCTGCCGAACATGACGCAGATCTAACGTGCTGTCACACGTATCTAATTTTCTCCACAACTCTTTTAAGTTCATTTAACTCAAGACTGCTCTTATGAGAGTACTCGACAAAATGGGTATTTTGGCATAATTCTGCGTGTTATTGTTCATTCAAGCGCGAAAGAGACCTCGATTCTTATGGAAGTAAAATAATGCCAAATGTTTTTGAAACAAAAAAGCTTGTTGAATTGCACTACTTTTAAAAATATGCATTAACCATGCTTGCATTTTAATGCATTGTATTTTTAGGGCTTACATTTTTATGGGCTGAAATTCAACATGGTTGTATATTTAAGATGGGAATATTTCAATTCAAAACATTTACACACATTTTCATTATTAAAAATTCAATAAACCATACGGACTACCGGCACATCCGGGAACTTAACTGTCAATTTCGTTACCGCCCCTTTTTAGGCGAAAATAAACTAGACTTCCCATAGACTTCAATACAAAATAGCGGCACAAAACAACGTCCGTACACAGCCGGCAAGCGTGTATAACTTAAGAAATCACTAAGATTTAACATGTCAAGTAATTATATGTCCACCCTGCTTGCCATGGAGCGTGAAAGATACATCCACACACTTAATTTGGTCAATTTAAAAAACATGTCCCTTCATTCTCTCCGCGTCAAATTGGTGTAACAACCCCACCCAGTGGCCAGAGGTGTCTTACCCGGACATTTACTCGTACCTCATCAAGTCACCAGGTAAGCCAGTGAATGATTTTTACTTCGTTTTTTAAAGTAAACATCTTTACATTTATATAATATATCTTTATACTGAGTACTGAGTGCACTTTTCTGTCCAGCCATACAACTAGCCTGACTTAGCTTTCGATAGCATCATCCGTGATATTTCCATAACAGCAAGATATGGATCTTTCAAATTTGTGTTTTTACAAACATTATTGGTGCGCCCAACCACACAACAACTCTTTGGCATGTTGTAAGGTTAGTCCACTTCCTCGATCCGATACTGTATGGCGGTTTGTTTTTCCCTAAAAGTGGGCGTGAATCTGTTCAGAGACATTCTATGACGTTGCGCCGGTTGTGAGTATATTCACCTCTCAGATTTCACTTCCAAAATATTAATTTTGTACCTATAATACAACCTACAATATTCGACAGGCAATTTTCAGTCCATTTTATTTCGCTTTACAAATTCGCTTCCACAAATTCAGTGGTTTAAATTCGACAGAAAATTCAACAGTTCACATCCGGGAATTGCAGGAATAGCAGTAGATTACCGAGCATAATCCCTGCTGTTAGTCGACCTCACCAGCAGGTGGTGCAAGCGGCTGTTGACGAAGACCAGAGCAATGTGTAGAGAGAGTCATTCATTCATTAAATGGATTTACAGAAATGGAGCAAGCTATACATATTTGTGATGATTATCAGGGCCAGTATATATATGGAAAAGCTGATAAAGACACAAAAGGTGTGTTTACATTTAAGTCTTCAAGGTTACTTTTGTACATGTAAGCAGCTTTCTCTACCGTGAACGAGATTATAATGTTATTCTCCGATGCAGCGCTGTCCTGCAGTACCGGTGGTTCCCTCAATACGTCATACTCCAGGATTCCCCTGCTGTCGGGACGCTTAACATATCTTAATACAGTGATATAAAAGACCAAACTCGCACCTTATTGGGGATGTAGGCTATACTATATAGGCTACAGTAAAACAGGTGGACTCAGAATATGAACATAACGGACAAAGTTTCACGCTAAGCGTTTCCCAGTGATATACTGGCATAAAGTTGGCTTGACAATGGCCCATACGCAACAAACTGCGATGCACTGTGTATTCTGACACATTTCTATTAGAACCAGCATTAACTTCTTGAGCAATTTGAACTACAGTAGCTCGTCTGTTTGATCGGACCACACAGGCCAGCCTTCGCTCCCCACATGCATCAATGAGTATATGTAGTATATGTATGTATATATAATTACATAGTAATCTAGATATGCAAATCAATTAAATTATTATTTGAATTAACTCGTGCCAATTTATCAAATTAATTTGCATCTAACAAAATATATTTTTGCTGAAAAAAATAATGACATTACATTGCAGATGAGTGAATCATTTAACAGAAAAAAAAATATTTGGGTTAGGGTTAGTCTATAATAATTATAATCATCTTAATTTAAATTTAAACTACTGAAGCATAAAGGAGGTCCCTATCATGATACAAAAACAATTGTATATGTGCTTCCTAAATGGTTGTATGTTTATCCATGTATGCAAATGTTTTTTGCAATTTTTTGTGTTAATTGTCATGAATATCTGTGATGCAGCTGTGCATCTGTGAGAGTTATGTTTATGTATGAGTGTGAGTGTGTATGTAATTAATTCTGTTCTCAAAGCTAAAATACAAATACAAGAAATGTAATTATACATTTACAACTCTTTGAATCCCTGGAGACATTTGAATCCCTGGAGAGCGAGGCAGAGACGGAAGAGTGTGTGATTGGGTGGATTAGAGAGATACGCCCTCCTCCAGGGAAATGCAGGGTGTTTTCCCTCCATGATTCTTTACAGCTGGCCAGGAATTCCTGCCATATGGAACAGAGTATTCCATACTGACAGAATTCCCAGCCATGAGGAAAGCATAATCCCCCACAGAGAATGAGACAGGGTGTTACATATGTGCCATATGAGAACATTTAGCTGACACTTTTCCTTTATTCACAACAGACGCCATACAGACTGGATTCAAGATCTAATAGTAACATAAACGTGCAATTCTAGTAAAATGAATAACTTGTAGTAGAAGACACACAGATATGCTGTAACTACTGATACTGTAACTACTGATGAACTACTTTTTTCATATTTTGCATCAGTCACTATAATATAATAATAATGATAATAATAATAATAATAATAATAATAGGTAACAATTTGATAACTTTGACTATTATGAAGTAATTTACATCAATCATGAATACATTATATAATGTGTAGATCAGTAATATCCACTAAAATAATAAGAAATATTAATTTATATTTGTACATGTTCATTTTGTACTGGTTTATGCATTATATTACATATATTATTATTATTATATTATATTATATTTAAATAATAAATATATTTTAAATTATTTTTTAAAAATTACTAAAAAATTGTACTATTATATTATTGTTTGGCTTTGAAAACAGGTGTCTTTTATAATTTTAAAACTTAATTTTTTTTTTTTAAACTTTAAAAACCTGACAAACACATGGAGTAGAATATGAACAGCCACTCCCTCCTGAGCAACCCAAAAAACACAGTCCAAATGTGAGCTCATGCATATGGGACAGAAAACACACACACACAAACGCAGACAGATGCGTAAGTACACTCCTACATTTAAAGTGCAAATGTCAGCAGAGGCACATGAAATAATTTGAGTATGATTATGGGGAAAACACAGAGTACTATTGCAGTTAAATCAGAGGGTGATGTTACTAGTTGGGCTGAAACTTGGTAACTGCCAGAGCCTGATTAAAACGACCACTAATGTCTAAAAAATCATTATTAAATATACTATTTGATAATAAAGCTGTGAAATTTAGAATTTTTCGATTGTAAACAAAAGAGGCAATTTAAATGGATCTTGGTACTATCACACTGTATTGGTAACACACATATGAGGGTCAATATACAAACAATTTGCTCTATAAATCATAATAAAATGATTATATAAATCATAATAAAATGATTATATAAATCATAATAAAATGATTATATAAATCATTATATAAAAACATAAATAAGCCATTAAAATCCCGAAGTACATCCCAAGCAATATCAAAATAGACTGGCAAATTTCCCTTTAAAACTACCACTAATAAACTCATTTTCAAAAAATGTACAAGCTGATCCAATTATATTTAAAATCCCCCATTAAATCCATCAGAAGTATGTGTACTCACAGGTCTGGTTCTCTTGGGTAGTCTGAAACTCCTCCACCTGGGCATGACTCTATCTGTACTGCCAATACAACCAACCAGAAGTTAGACTGCCAACCAAATATGCCTTCTGATTGGCCGACAGTCAGGTAGAAAATTGTCTAACCCAAGTGCTCGTTCCCAGAGTCTCACATAAAGCTAGTTACTGCACTAATGCTCAACATGTTCTTTAGAGAGTACAGAGAACAATTATTGAGCTGTCATATGGATCTGCACAGCTGAGGAGTGTCGAGCGGGTTCTGCCCATATGGGAGAGACTGAGAGAAAGAGGAGGAAAACAAGCAGAGACTCCAATAGAACAGACAGAAGTGAGAGAGGAAAAAAATGAAATGAAAAGTCACAACACTCCAAACTGAGCAAGGAAACACACAAGGTGTGTCTGTCTGTTTGTGTGCACACATGTTTGTGAGCTAAAGACAGACAGAGAGCAAATAATACTACAACACACACAAACACACGTTCCATGTTTTATGGGGACATGGCATAGACATAATGATTTTTATATTGTACAAACTGTATATTATATCCACTAACTCTAAGCCTACCCATCACAGAAAACTTTCTGCATGTTTTACATTTTCAAAAAAACATTACTTAGTATGATTTATAAGTTGTTTTCCTCATGGGGACTATTACGTAGGGTATAACTGAACCACACACGCACACACGCACGCACACACACACCCCTAAAAAATAAAAAAAAAAGGCAGACATCCAGTTTATTAAAAAAATATATATAATTTCTAAAGACTAAACCAAAACAAACCTTAAGGCAACTCCTTAATTATTATTATTTTGGAATAAAAAAAAACATTATTTGCTATGTTTGTGAATTATTATAACCTTTGAGGATGACATAAAAAATGGAGGTTTTGTCAGATTTAGCTAACTTCTGGGGACAAATGTTGACAACATGCCAAACCAGACTACCCAGAGACACAAACAAGTCAAGAAATGTCTAGTCTGTAAAATTAAGCAACATGAGAAGCCTATATATAGTTCTGTATTTCAATGTCCATTGAGCCTCCCACACACACACAGTCATACATACACACAAACCTCAAACCACAATGACATAAGAAGGCCTAGCAGTACAATAACTCCAAAGAGACCGAAGACAAGAGAGAAAAAAAAAAGACAGACAGGCAGAAAAATTAAAATTGTATATGTGTAATTATGACTAATCGCTTGATTTGCAAGTTGCTTTGTTAAGCGACAAAAGCTTAATAAAATGAAAACTCTTTTGACTAGCAGCAGGTGTTTTTCATATTGCAGTAAAAATTGACAAAAAAAATTATACAGGAGGACTGACATAAACTGACTGATCTGTCAGACTTAGTCCTGAAGCACTTGTCTAAGCAAGATATACATGCGTTTGTGCTAAAAAAAAAAATGTTTATTTAAACAAAGTATTTTCTTTAAAAAAAATGGATGCCATTAACCTCGCAAACTATTGTTACTATACAACTGTTACAAATAAACCTACTCCTAAGCAGCCAATCAGAGAGCTAGCGGTTACCACCAACACTTGCCATTTTGTGTATAACATGCAGTGTCAGACAGTCAGTGAACGGTCAGGGTGTGCCATCTAAGATGGAGACAAGTTCGTGTCCTGATGTTAACCACACAAACCACCGCAAAACAACCAATGGCAGGCAAAAAAGTGTTTCTAGGAAACAAGAGCTGCTGTTGACTCAGAGCTTTTTTGTCTGTAATTAGATGGTTGAATAAAACAAGAGCGGAGAGACTGGCCTGAGGTTAAGTGCAGGCACAAGTAATCATAAAATTACATAGAAATGACAGAGGGAGGGACGAAGAGAAATGATACAGATTTTGCCGCACTGGCATACTGGAAGGAATAACAGCGAATCAGAATCAAATTTAGTTGGACAAGGATAAAAATTATATAACAAAAACAAGCCAACAAGAAAAGCAGTAAAAGAAAGTGTGCAAATGAATCATCCTACAGACAAAAATAACTAGGGCAATACTGTAAGTTTCAGTAAAATCAATAGGAAAATCTGGGGGAGATTTTGGACCGATGTGTTAGACAGCGCTCTCCACCATCATCATCAAAACACCAAATGAGGAAATAAATTTTGGAAGAATGTTTTTCCTTTTTTTTTTAAAGAAATTAATACTTTTATTTAGCAAGGATGTATTAAATTAATCAAAAGTCACAAAGACATTTACAATGTAAAATAAAAATAAATGAATGCTGTTCTTTTGAATTTTTCTACAAAAAATCCCAAAATAAATGTATCACACACACACACACACGCTGGTTTACTATCTTTGTGGGGACTCTCCATAGACGTAATGGTTTTTATACTGTACAAACTGTATATAACATACCTTTACACTAACCCTACCCATAAACCTACCCATCACAGAAAACTTTCCGCATTTTTACATTTTCAAAACTCATTCTGTGATTTATAAGCTTGTTTCCTCAATTTAGGTCCCCACGGTGACACGAGACCCCATGAGTCAGTGTGCATTCAGGTTAAAGTCCCCACTGGGATAGAAAAACATGAACACACATACACACACACACACTGCAGAAGAAGTTGCTTGCTGTCTAAACAGACGTATTGTATGTGTGCACGAGAGAACCAGATTTTCCATAGGGGAAGTAACTACCATTGGACAGAAATAATTTTTCACACAAACATATTTGAAACCGCAAACAAACTGGTTGACATGATTACATTTCAACAAAACATGACTTGTGTTTTTGGAATGTAGTTCTACCTTGTCACTGTCTACAGTGTTCTGGGAGGTGCGGGAAGCGATGGAGATTGTGTCCGGCTGACTGCTGGCATCACCCTGACTGTCCGCATCCTCAGTAGTTTCCCTGAAAGATAAAATAAATACTATAAAGCTAATTTCCAATGTAATCACATACACAATCTACAACAAGTCACCTAGCAGAAAAGGGATTAGAGCTATGCATTTTGGGAGTGCAGATGTACTGATTCTCTTAATACAGATTAGAGAAGAATCTGAGCAGAGAATAAAAGAAAGCCGATGGATGAGGTGAAATACCTCTTGCTGATGCTGCGCTGCCTGGCTGGGGTTTTGGGAGGGTGTATGGGCTCCTTTAGCGCCCCCTTCAGGTGGACCGTTCTCTCCTGAATCACCTCCCTGATGTTCCGGATCCACTCCTGTTTCACTTCTATACTGGAGGCCTTCAGGTGGATCAGACAATATGTAAAAGACAGAAGAGGAGACAGAGAAGAGAAAATGCATGATTTCAGAAGCGAGATTTGAACTTGCATCACCCAACTGAGTACAATGGCTCCAAGCATGTGCGCCAGGGTCAGGAACTAACCAAGGCCGAAAGGAAAATTAGCACTGAGTGTGACAAAAATCTGGGGGCAAAAAAATCCCTTGCAGAAAATATTCTGTAATTTCTAAAACATTTAATAAATCCCAAACAGGGCTGGCAATTGATGCAAATATTTAATTGTGATTAATCTCAATTGTGTCTTTTTTTTTGCAGTACTTTCAGACGGTTTATGAGTGATAACTAAATAATAGACCTTTGTGTAAATCACATAGAATGAAATTTTACTTAAATTTTATTTTACTTAATTTATTTAAAGGCACAATATGTAAGATTTTTGGATTAAAATATCCAACAACCACTAGAACAATGTTATATATTTTGTTGACTTGTGTACTTACATTATCCCAAATGTTTCCAAGAATGTTTAAATCCAGAGAAATAAGCAATTTTAACCAGGACACGGACCATGTCTGTGCGTCGCCTATCAATGACATCATACCCGCGTTACCCTCGATTTTCGGTTTTATTTTGTAGAAACCATGGAAACACCAAAGACGGTTTAATATATTGTGTGTTTTATTAGACAGGTGAGCAACTGTTTGGATACATTCATCGACAGAAAACTAATCATTGTTATATAGCTCAACACAGTTAGTCTTATTGTTTAAATCTCATTTTCTTGATGTAGTACCATGTTTTACCATGCCTAATATCGATCTAGCTTACTGCAGTGTGCAACGAGTGTCTCATAGTAGCCGCCGAGCGAACGCACAGAGTAGCATTATAACATAACTTTCAACACACTCAAATGTATGTAATATGATAAAACGGGAAGCGGAAGAAGTAGAAGTGGAAGAAGTGGAAGCGGAAGCGGTCACCTGTGGCATAATAAAAGCTCTGCGCCACCAAGCTATGCCTTTGTTTTGAATAAGCGACCTCTAGCGGGGAAAAACTACATATTGTGGCTTTAATTGCATACATTAAGCATTCATTTTGACAGTGCTAATTTGCATAATATGGTGTTCTAGGTGTCATGTCTGTTTAGGATACAGTGTTATACTGAAAAAAAAAAAAAAACACCCTCATAGTAGTCACCCCAAGGTAGAAATATTAATTTCTTAGTATGACGTGCACTAGCCACTAGGGTGACGCTCTGACATCTCTGTAGGTTTATCTGACACTGATACACACAGACATACACATACAGACATACATTTACCTTAAGAACTGTTTTGTTGTCAGATGTGGGAGTCCGACCGCCCCATAGAGCAAACTTACACGGATCACCTTCAATGTGTTCGGTGACTCCTAATTCTGATGTCTGTCAAAACACATTTGAATTCACACTACCACTAGTGACTTACTAATAAAGTGGGAAAAAGTCACTAAAGACTTCATTTTGCAGATGGTGTTTACACTTCTTGACAACGTGTCATCCTGGGGCTCCTTACCAGCAGCTTGTTCTTGTAAACATATTTGGTGCGTCCAGACGAGTCTTTCATCTCTTTACTAAAAACGAGAGAGATCTCAAAGAGGAAGAGATGTCGGTCCCGCCCCTTGCGGATCAAAGATTTGGGGTCCCACACCTGGAATGTGTCCTGTAGGATCAGCTCACCCTGTACGGCCAGGTTCTCATCAAAACCTGAAACCACAACATCAATCACATAAATAAACAGATGCATAGCAAAAATATCAACAGCTCATCGTCAATCTGAAATTCAGATTCAGTTTTTTTGGTCAGTGATTTGTTTCATCAAGCAAGAAAATACAAGTGGCAAATTTTTTAAATCATATTTTTTAAAATCTTATTCTAAAATCTGAAGTCATATTGCGACTTACATAACTGTAAAAGAAAAAACCCTTGTGCACACAGTTACGTTTTCAGCACAGCTGCTGTAATTATCGCTCACCCTCCAGCATGCTGACGTGCATGGCATCATTAGCGCGCTTAGGCACACTAAGCATCACCTCCAAACCCTCCTTTATTTCTCCTTTCCCTTCCTCACAACATGTCAGCAACTCCTGTTCACAAACACACCCATTTAGAGCTGTAAACTGATTCACAATGTATTTAAAAGGACATAATTATTACATCACATCAGGTAAAGACTGAACAAAAACACTGAGTCTCCACCTTCAGCAAGAGCTGGTATTTGGTGATTCTCTGAACGGGCTTGATCAGGTATGATGAGATTGAATTGGCCAGTCCATGTCTCCGCTGTATCTCCTGTGAGAAACAGAAGAAAACAATAATCCTGTGGTTATAAAACTGTGGTAATTGCTAAACAAACAAACAAACAAACAAAAAAACAACAAAAAAAAACAGGTTAAACCAGCCTTTTCTGGTCTAAGCTGGTCTGTCCCGAAAATAAGTACCCAAAATCCCTTGGAACAGACCAGTTTAACCACGCTGGAAGACCAGCTAAGCACCCTAGACTTGTTTAAGCAAGTTTTTTTTTTTAATCACTGTATTAATGGGGTTTTAAAAACAGAAAACTTTAGCCCCTTTCACACATACAGGGCCCTATCATGCACCCGGCGCAATGTGGCAAGTGTTTTTTGCTAGTTTCACCCCGACGCAGTTATCATTTTCACGTCCTGCGCCACGTTGTTTAAATAGCAAATGCATTTGCGTCCATTTGTGCGCCCATGGGCGTGCTGGTCTGAAAACGAGGTGTGTTCAGACGCATTGTTGGCACTGGTCTAAAGTCAACAGCGCAGTATTTTTGTGTTATTTAAAGGCCGTGTTAGTATAGGCGGGTGCACAACGTCGTGCGCACAATCTGCTTATTACACACACAGGGCAGCAGCGAACAAACATGCCAAATATTAAAAATAAAAGGATTACAATGTAAAAGATTATTATTTTGTAGGCTACATAAAGATAAAAATGGCTACGTCATGATGGATAGTCCTTGCATGTATCAGAATGACCTATTTGCAGTAATGACGAATGAAATTGGCTACTTATTTAACCAATCGTGGCAATACACATCCGTCATGTAAATAGCAAATCCGTCATGGTGCAAGCGCAACTGGCTTTTAAAGGGAATGGGAGATGAGACTCTGATTGGTTTATTGCACGTTATGCCCAAAACACACCCATTACTCATTAAGAGAATAGGGACAACCCTTTTAGACCATGCGCTGGGCACACCGACCATTTTTCCCGTCGTTAAACTAGCAAAAGTGGATTCGGACACGCCCTAAGTGCACTTGCGCCTTGCGCTTTAGACCACGTGCTTGGGCCGTTAAAATAGGGCCCATAGTCTTTACTGGTAAAGTACCGTTTAGAGATCATGAGTGAACAGGACCTTTTCAGAAATACCGCTAAATCAGTTCTAGCAATTTTCCTGTATGAGAAATTGTAACATTACCAGTAAATTACTGCACTTTCTGTGTGATCATTCCCTGACGCATGTCACTCAGAAGTTTAAAAAAAAAAGACAGATAGTGAAACTGAAGCACTTCTCCTCATCCAGGTGGATGAAGAAAATGGTGCAGCATTTAAAGGTAATTTCCAATGACTGACATCACAAAGCTTACAGATGTGTTTACTGAGGTATTTTGGTACTGATGTGTGAATGGTGTCTTACCAGTAAAAAGACAGAATGCCGTTGCAAATATTATAAATAGAATTTACTGATTTGGAACAGCCCAGCTAACTAAAGGGTGGGTCTAATGCCATCTCATGCATTCTGACTTATTTACAATCTTAAAGAGTTGGATTCTCATGCTAAACATGACCTAAACATGGGCTAAACATGGACACTTCTCCCGGATGAGCGCGTGCGCATGTCAACCCAAGCGAGAGCAAGAGCGCGCCCATCAACGAGTTTCGTTCGGGTTACGGTAACCGTCGACAGCGCTGTCATTTTGTTTTTAGACCACAAAATCAACAGTCACTAAAGAAGTGTGTTTTTGGTTGTGAGGGAAAGATAACTTTGTTCAGCTTCCCAAATAACCCAGCGTTAAGGAAACAGTGGAAGCAGTTTGTTTTTCCGGAGCAGCAACCGAGTTCTGCAAGTGTGTTTGTTTGTTCCCGGTCACGAGTCGAAACCACTGGTGGTGAGTGAAACTGCATCAAATGTCTGTTTTGTTGGCAATCGGCGCGTAAGTGCATATAATGTAAACAACACGAATGTATAGTGAATCGAAAGTTATCCAGGGATAATGCGATGATGTATTGTGTGTGTGTGTGTGTGTGTGTGTGTGTGCGTTCATGACTCTTTAACTCCGCCCACTGCACGCCTGCACAAGCTCGGGTGTTTTCGGAAAGAATCGGTACAGCATATCTGTCTTTTATAAATATGATAAAACTAAAGACTCTTCGGAGATATGAAGGATGCAATACTACTCTATAGGTACTCAAGATTAACATGAGATGTGTGTGTTATGTACCCTTAAAAATTCATGTGCATGTAAAGGCAGACGTCCCAAAACTTTTGGCAATAGTCATGGGGAGACGTTACGGCAATCAGAATTGACATGGTTGCGCACGTGCTTCAGATGCAGTCATGCTGGGGCGTTCCCCATAGTGTCGTCATCATGACGCAGCGCCTCGTTCCCCTCTTAGGGAACCATGGTTAAAGTCGTAACCAGAGATGTTTTAAAAACGTGGATAATGCAAACGTTTTGGAAACATTCCATTTTATCATTCTTCAAACATTATGGGAACATTACTTTTAAATGTTCCGTGAACATTCTGTAACAAGTAGTTTAAAAAACATTAGATTAATTTTTTTGTGTTAACATTTTGAGAACATTATTAAATACCAGATAACTTTGCTGGGAGATTAGTCAAGGTGGGTGACAGCAGCTCTCTGGCGCTCCCTGTCTGCTCTTTAAGTCGTCTCTAGCATCTCACCTCCATGCCACACAAACCTCTAAAATGAACAGAAAAAAAGAGAGCCGACTCACATCGAAGAACCTCCCGGCCTGGCCCTGGATGAGCTGACTGGAGTCAGGCTTGTTTTTGCAGTAGGTGACGTACATGTGGAATTTATCAGCCTTCAGAATAAGGGGAAAAAAATAAACACATTCACTATTTATGTTCCAAACAACCTCACCGGAGTTTGAATGTACCAGAAGCAACTGCTTATGAACATTAATACTTCACAGCTGAATTGATATTTTCGACCTTTCAAGCTTTAAATAATGATCAACAAAATGCAGTGTGGACAAATTTCCCATTTTTACAGCCTCTTAGCACACACTGGTTTTTAAATATTCATATGAAGTAAAACGATAATGACTTGTCCATACTGAAATCACAATATGTTCTCCTAACAAAGAAAAAACAAGGAGACAATGATTCATCTGTATCTCACCCATGTGACAAAACAATGGCCCACATCTTCTGGAAGCTGCTCATAGTTTTCCAGCTCTTTCAGGAAAATGCTGCAAAAACAACAAATAATGGTAAAACACAATTAGTTTTTACACTTTCTGAAAAAATATGAGTGATGTGTGTGTCGTCGCAAAAATAGTGTGTAGTGAGTGGTTGCCATGCTGTTGCTAAGGTGGTTGTTCCTAGTGAATGAACAATATTTGGCCATCTTGAGAATATCAGCATTGGCAGATGAACATTGATAAACATGATCATTCTGTCTTGAGTTAGTCTGAAAGGTTGAAATATTAAACTGTATTAAATATAGATTGACACTTTGCATCAGCCAACCTGCTCTTGAGAGTGTTATTTTAGTAATATTATGTACTATTAAAGAATTTATTAATATTCTGAATTAGACACTTTGCATCAGCCGACCTGCTCTTGAAAGTGTTATTTTAGTAATATTATATACTATTAAAGAATTTATTAATATTCTGAATCAGACACTTTGCATAAGCCAACCTGCTCTTGAAAGTGTTATTTTAGTAATATTATATACTATTAAAGAATTTATTAATATTCTGAATTAATCTTTTTTTTTTTTTTTTCAGTTTTCAGCTAAGCAACTGCCATTGAGAAGAATGGGAATGCTAACAGATCAGAACAGTTTCTCCAGGTATTACCGATCTCCTTGGCAAGCACTACTAATTACTCACATGCTTACACAGACCATCAAAGTTACAGCTTTACGAACCATCAAAGTGACAGCTTTACTGCTAAGCTATAGCGCATATGCAAATCAATGTACATAAACTTGAAAATAAAGCCTGTTTAAAAACATACTTGTTGTGGAATTCATAAATCTCCTGAATATTCCCAAAGATCACATGTTCCTTATTCGCAATTCCAGATGGGATCTCTGCACCGCTTGTCATTTCCCAGAGAAAAGTCTGCACATAAAAGCACAAGGGAGGTTAGTTCATCCTTAGTTCCCAACATTTCAGGCAAAGTACAGTATAAAACTATGCAGCCTTTGATTACTGTTGAAATCAAAAGCCATGACTGTCTGAGATCACTAAGAAAACCTCTAAAGCTTTTCTTTGGCAGAAGAAACACTCTCACCTCCAAACACTCCTGTAGGTCTCGTACATAAGCTCTTTCTGTCTGGAGCAGCTCAGCCATAATATACCTACAGAGAGACCAAAAAGCCCCACTGAAAGCCCAGCAAATTACAGACATTCAAATGCAAAGAACGTCTGAGACAGCACTTCATAACACAAAGCTAATTCCTCTAGGAAATGATTTAGATTAAAAAGGATTTTGTGTGAAGAAGAACCTATTGATGCTGTGATTTAGTTTGGCACTATCCGCTTAACCTGCGCACAGGAAGCTGGCACACAGTATAAGGATTCTGAGTCATATTTAAAATCTTCATCACTCACTCTTTCTTTCTGGCAGATTTCTTCTTTTCCTCGTTAACTTCATGGTCAGGGTCGTTGAGGTTGACCTCTGGGTCAGTGTGGGTCAGGCTGGCGGGAATAATGTCCAGCTCCAGATCTTTATTATCCTGTTGGAGAGGTCAAAGGGAATACTGAAAATTGCAGTATGTTTTTAATCTAAATTTTTGATTCCTCATGATATGATACTTTAAAACAGTATAAACAGTTAGATAACTTTCTATTAAACAAAGATTCCTGAAAAAAAATGGATCACAGTTTTCACAAAAGAATTAAGCAGCACAACCGTTTTCAACATTGATAATAATAAGAAATGTTACTTGAGAACTAAATTAGCATAATAAATTGTAATATTATTTCACAATATTACTGTATTTTTGATTAAATACATGCAGCCTCTGTCAGCACAAAAATATAAAAAAAAATTTACTGACCCCAAACTTTTGAATGATAGTGTATGCACCTAAATATGTAAATACGCACCTTCTCTTTCACTTAAAATATTACTTGAAATTAAGGCTATAATGTGACTCAAATGTATACTCAATATATACTGCAAAAGGGGTCTTAACTGAAAATTTCACAGGGCATCTTAAAAATGCAGTGCTCATGGCGTGAGGCACTGAAAAACCATGACATGCACTGCAATGGCCAAAGACATCCATCTGACACATATGTACTTAGATGCACGTCCTGATTTTGCCGAGTTAGACGCGTTCCTGGGTCAACATATTTTGTTGATCCTGGAACAACATTCCTGTCCAAAATTTTATCCTAAACATATCCCTACTCTAAACCTAACACTACCAATAAGTTATCCCTAAAATCAGAGGGAAATGATAGGTGAATAACACTGATGTAGAAGAACCTAACCCTGGTTGTAAACCTAAACTTGAGATAAACTGTAAACTTGTCCCTCAAATCTGATTGGTTGATTGGAATGTTGTTCCAGGATCAACAAAGATGTTGATCCAGGAACATGTTGCACTTGGTGAAATCAGGTTCTGCTACATGGACCAAAAATTAAAAGATGATTTTTTTGTTTTTAAGCTTTTTTATCTGATCTAAACTTTTGATTCCTTGTGATATAAGACTATGATTTATAAATATATTAAATAATACATGAAATAAAGAATAAATGCAGGATACATTTCCTAAAAGAAATAAACTGGCTTTGCTTGGCATCTCACCTCAGAACACACTCCCAGTGCTCGATCCAAGTTGCAGCGGTACTGACCCATCCGCATGGAGAAGTCTCGGTACCGTCTGTCCACCGTGGACACCCACCTCTTGAGCTCGGTCACATGGACATGCCCTTTCTCCACCAAACTACCAGCTAGCTGGATCAAGAGCTTCACCTTCTCCTGCGTTTGCTGAAGGAGAAGAACCAGCATCAGGTCAGAGTGAACAGATTCGTTTGTCTAAACATGTACAGAGCTCAAAACACAATCAAACACAGGTCTTTGTTTGTTCGGACCACTTTTATGACATGTTTGGCCAGGATATTCTTCATAAAAATTCTCCTTTTGTGTTCGACAAAAGCATTAAAGTTTGGAACAACATTAGAGTGAATGAATTTATTTATTAATCGTTATTAATGATTGTTGTCAATGTTTTTACCTTAGCGGACACACGGAAATCTTCGTACTCTTTTAGTAGTTCCTGAGCTTTTTCGCTGGTATCACCAGGCGATGTGTGTGTGGATAGAAAATATTCTCCTGTCTCCTGTAACCAGTCAATGGCCTGTGTAGAGGGTACAGTTTTAAAAAGGTAAAAGTCATTTCATGTTTTTATTCACAATCACTCCTCTCATTAGACAAGCATATTTCCATTTTGTACTGGATAAATGTTTAACTAATGTTTTTAACAAAGTTTCTAACCCTTGTAAAAAAGAAACTGTACTTACAGAAATATACAGTGGGGAGAACAAGTATTTGCTACACTGCCGATTTTGCAGGTTTTCCTACTTACAAAGCATGTAGAGGTCTGTAATTTTTATCATAGGTACACTTCAACTGTGAGAGACAGAATCTAAAACAAAAATCCAGAAAATCACATTGTATGATTTTTAAATAATTAATTTGCATTTTATTGCATGACATAAGTATTTGATCACCTACCAACCAGTAAGAATTCCGGCTCTCACAGACCTGTTAGTTTTTCTTTAAGAAGCCCTCCTGTTCTCCACTCATTACCTGTATTAAATGCACCTGTTTGTACTCGTTACCTGTATAAAAGACACCTGTCCACACACTCAATCAAACAGACTCCAACCTCTCCACAATGGCTAAGACCAGAGAGCTGTGTAAGGACATCAGGGATAAAATTGTAGACCTGCACAAGGCTGGGATGGGCTACAGGACAATAGGCAAGCAGCTTGGTGAGAAGGCAACAACTGTTGGCGCAATTATTAGAAAATGGAAGAAGTTCAAGATGACGGTCAATCTCCCTCGGTCTGGGGCACCATGCAAGATCTCACCTCGTGGGGCATCAATGATCATGAGGAAGGTGAGGGATCAGCCCAGAACTACACGGCAGGACCTGGTCAATGACCTGAAGAGAGCTGGGACCACAGTCTCAAAGAAAACCATTAGTAACACACTACGGCGTCATGGATTAAAATCCTGCAGCGCACGCAAGGTCCCCCTGCTCAAGCCAGCGCATGTCCAGGCCCGTCTGAAGTTTGCCAATGACCATCTGGATGATCCAGAGGAGGAATGGGAGAAGGTCATGTGGTCTGATGAGACAAAAATAGAGCTTTTTGGTCTAAACTCCACTCGCCGTGTTTGGAGGAAGAAGAAGGATGAGTACAACCCCAAGAACACCATCCCAACCGTGAAGCATGGAGGTGGAAACATCATTCTTTGGGGATGCTTTTCTGCAAAGGGGACAGGACGACTGCACCGTATTGAGGGGAGGATGGATGGGGCCATGTATCACGAGATCTTGGCCAACAACCTCCTTCCCTCAGTAAGAGCATTGAAGATGGATCGTGGCTGGGTCTTCCAGCATGACAACGACCCGAAACACACAGCCAGGGCAACTAAGGAGTGGCTCCGTAAGAAGCATCTCAAGGTCCTAGAGTGCCCTAGCCAGTCTCCAGACCTGAACCCAATAGAAAATCTTTGGAGGGTGCTAAAAGTCCGTATTGCCCAGCGACAGCCCGAAACCTGAAGGATCTGGAGAAGGTCTGTATGGAGGAGTGGGCCAAAATCCCTGCTGCAGTGTGTGCAAACCTGGTCAAGAACTACAGGAAACGTATGATCTCTGTAATTGCAAACAAAGGTTTCTGTACCAAATATTAAGTTCTGCTTTTCTGATGTATCAAATACTTATGCCATGCAATAAAATGCAAATTAATTACTTAAAAATCATACAATGTGATTTTCTGGATTTTTTTTTTAGATTCCGTCACTCACAGTTGAAGAGTACCTATGATAAAAATTACAGACTTCTACATGCTTTGTAAGTGGGCAAACCTGAAAAATCGGCAGTGTATCAAATACTTGTTCTCCCCACTGTATGCCACTTAAGTGTACTTAAAGTGAATACACTTTCATGACTAAGTTGCTTAACACACTTAAGTTCACTTAAAAAGTACACTTTGTAATAATGTCAAATTAAAAGTTTTACTTTAAAGCACATTTGAAATCATTGTTTTCATTATCTTTTGTTGTGCTTTAAAGAACCACTTATCTGTGTTGACTAACATACTAAAGCACATGTAAAGTGCTTGATTATAATCAAGTAGTGCGTTATTTGATATTACATTTAATACATTTTAAATGTGCAAAATTGCAACTTCATCATTACAAATGTACAATTACCAATATATTTAAAGGTGCGGTATGTAGGATTGACTAGTGGCTAGTGGTCGAAATAGGTACTGCAGTCCAAATTCAAAATATTGGAGATCGTTGTTTCCCACGCCCCCTCTTCCTCAGACTCGACGCTCACACGGGTTGCCAGCTTGTGGACACACAACAGGACCGAGCGCAATCGACTATGAAAGCCACACTGTAAGTTGATGAGTTGATTTATCCGCATATTAATATGCTCTCGTTCACAGAGATTTTTTGATGGATGCCGAGGCTTTTTAGGTTGAGTATGAATCTGCGATCTCTGACCCAGTTTGTTTGCTGGCTTCCATGGCAGCAATACGCTGCGTTTTCTGCCAACTGGCAACCTGTGGTGTCGAAATACTATTGGGTAAACTGGCGCCGTGCGGTTTCGCACAGACCAAAACAAAAACAGACATTCCGACACAAAATGCACATTTCAAAGTAGAATAACTGGCTGTAGCATTGTTTTTCTGAGAAACGAGTAGGTGAATTTAGCATGTTTCCTAAATATCTGCAAGCATATTATGGTATTTTTATGCTTTAGAAATGTGAAAAACTTACATACAGCACCTTTAAATACATGACATACGAGTTTCAATGGAAATAACATTAAATATCTTCCCATAAAAAAGTTTGCACTTATGCATATTCTTTTATAGTCTTAACCATATTATTTCCATAATAAATACTATTTTTAAAAGTATGCTAATGTATAGTTCTTTTTTACAAGGGAAGACAAAACCAAAACCACCATGTTACTGAATACTTCAAAACATTTGCCTGTATAAAACTCCCACACTCACTTGTTTGGCGTGTCGTTCAAACAGAACGTACTGTTGGCACTGGTCTAAACGTCTTTTTTTCAGTGTCCAAAAATGAAGGACACGGTTTTCCCTCTGTAGCAGCTCACTCAGAATGGCTAAACATAAGAAAACACACAAGACAAGATCAACGCACAGTTACAAACATTCAGGCAAAATCGCATACAGACATTTTGCAGGTATAATGCCTTTAAGTAGTTCTGACCTTTGACTTGGGACTCAGTAGCTCGATTGTGGGTGGCGACCCCAGGCATGCTCACATTGTTTCGATGGATGTATTTGAGAAAGACCTCTGCGTTACGACGTGCTAAAGTGCATGCCTAAAACCAGAGAAATAAAACATTTCGTAGAGTCAGTGCACATAAACTGTACAGTGACTTCATCATTTACTATGTTGATAGCAGCTGAAGTTTTGGGAGTGTTGATGAAAGATGGATAGTGATCCATTCTTTATTACAAATGAAAATATGTTTTACATGCTGTGACCTATTTTAACTGACACATATGTGGTCACATATGGTGAAATTTTGCTGCAGGTGCAGTTTTTAAAAATATAAAAAGGAAAAATTGGTGAGAGAGCTGATGAGCTTCTGTTGTTGCAGGTGTTTGAGTCTGTGTATGTGTGTGTGTGAGGTGTACCTTGAGAAAGGCTTCTTTCTGCTCCAGGTGTTTGTTGATGAGAGGGCTGACGTGGTCAGTCTCTGCCATTGAGCCCAATTTATCATGACCTCCGCACCAGTCCTCCTCTCTTCTGTACTCCAGTTCCAGACTCTCCAACACATTACATACCTGAGGTGGACATACACCATGTTACACACACACACACAGTAGCATCACAAAGCTTAATTTAAGTCTATGTACTGTTTACAGTGGTCAGTTAGAAAGCAGGGTGGCCAATCACAGATATAATGGTAATATATGTAATATAATACAATTTAATGACAGTAAAGAAACATACATAAAATTGGCACCATTAAATGAAAAATAAAACATCTGGCAAAAAAATCTGATAATAGAGTGTACTTTCGGAAGATGTTGGAACTGACACTAGGGGGAGCTAACATTTCTGTTAAGGTACAAGTGAGCATGATTATTGGGCGACAATATCAAAACATCCAAATTAATGTACCTTTATGGCAAGTCGTTCTTCAATGCCAATGGCTCTTTTATCTCAAAGGATCTCATGTGAGGTGCTAGCAAATTCATATGGGCTCTTAAACTAAAGATGCCTTAAACTGACCAAAAGTGACAGTTTACATTGTTACAAAAAAAAAAAAGATTTCAAATAAAACAGCATTCTGAACTTTCTATTCATCAAAGAATCATGGACAAAATGTATCAGTTTCCACAAAAGAATTAAACAGCACAACCATTTTCTTTAACATTTTTTTTTTTTACCTTTAGCATATTAAATTGTAATAATATTTTACAATATTAATGTTTTACTGTATTTTTGATCAAAATAAATGTAGCCTCTATGAGCGTAAGAGACTTTTTTCAAAAACATAAAAAAATAGTACTGACCCCAGATATTTGAACGGTAGTGTATAAAAACAGCTTTTCTTGCCCCTAAAACATTACATGAAATGAAGGCTACAACTCAAAGGTGAACTCAATGTATACTGCAAAAGGGGTCTTGAAATTTTCAAATGAACTACTAAAAACCTTACAGGGCATCATAAAAATGCAGTGCTCATGGCATGAGGCACTAAAAAACCATGACATTTACTGCAATGGCCAAAGACATCCATCTGATTCACAGGTACATAGACCAAGAATTTTTGAATCTAAAATAAAGGCTGATAACCCATTTAAACTGAAATTTACAGGTTTATCGCTAGTTCACATTCTCAGCCAACACTTGTTGGCATTGATGCCATCGCATACTCCATTGCAACCCACCTGTTCAGATGTCTTGTAGAAGGCCACAGAGGCATTAACCAGCTTTAATCTGTCCTCCATCTTCAGCATGAGGGTTTGCCAGTGCAGGGCCACGGTCTCGGCGCAGGCCCGGACAGCGTCTGGGTCATAGTGACCCGCCTGCAACAGCAGCTCCGCCCTCTGCTGGAGCTGCAGGGCGCTCTGGTGGGTGCGCTGGAGGGAGTCGGCGTGGAGCAGAGACTGTGGGCAAAGACAGAGGCTTTCAAGTAGGGCTAATGAAATGGAAGCTGACATTAACAAGTATGTCACTCACTTTGAAAAAACAACAAAAACATGTCTTGAGAGTTCACACCTTCACTGAGTGATGTAGCCTAGTAGAATGTAATTAGAATGAAAATCAATATATGGGGGCAAAAATGTCCCCTATGAGTTTTTGTCTTATATTTCTGTAATATAGTTAAGCAATATCACACAAACAAGCATGCTATTTTTCCAGAACATCAGCACGATTGCAAATTAGATATTGATTTTATACAACAGTTCAGTAAACAACAAGTTAATATTGTGAGTTACATTTTTCGACACAATATTGTTAATGTTGTCTGTACAGGGCTTGAAATTAACTTTTTTACTTGGTAGCACTGGTACTCCCAACTTCAAAAAGTTAGGAGCACAAGCAAAAATTCAGGAGCACCACAATTAAAATATTTATATATTAAATTATATAATGTTTAAATGTGTGTGTGTCATGCAAAAAAATCATTCAATTGTCAGAATAAAAAAGTTGCTTGGCTGGAAAAAATAGTATTTTTGTGTTATAAATATAATTTATTCTGAAGCAATATTCTTACCAGTGTTCTATCATAGCCTATTTAAATCTGCATATTTGTGATATTTACCCTGAGGGCTTTTTTTTTTTTTACCTTTTATAAATGCCATTTTCCCTAATCTTATTAAATGTATGCTTCATCTTTCATTTTAAATTATTCAATTTGATCAATAAATTAGAATAATAATACACTATAGGGCTGTTGCCAGTCAAATTAAATCATTTACACTGAAAAAGTATAATTGCATCGATTAATGTTATGAGATTGTTTTAAATATATTTTGAATATACAAATAAGAAACGTTGGAAAGAATGATACTTCAAACATGACACTAAACCGCCAATAGGTGGCGGCAGGTGACCGTCTCAATGAGTGAGTCATTGAGTCGTTCATTCAAACGGCAGATTCATTCAAGAATGAGGCAGTTGTTTATGAATGAGTCATTGAATCTTTGACTCAACCGATTCGTTCAAAACGCTGAATCATTCATTAATGAAAGAGTGTTGCTGTGAGTCGCGCTGTGGTTCTGCTGTGATCTTTGTTTGGAACTATTTTCGCTGCTGAAACAGAACAAAAACAGTCAATATTGCGTCTAAAGTGTAAGTGACTTGATTTTAACTGTTTATTGAACTGTTGTATTAAATCAATGTCACGTTTTTACCTTTGTGTGTGTTGCTGCACTTATTTGTTTTGATTTCTCCTCGAGAGGCAGCGCGAGCCTCAACAGCGCAACCTTACTGTCAGTAACATTGTACTACGTACATTATTATCCACCATCAATCGCCACTTACACTAAATTAAATTAATTCAGTATCATTCTCATGTTTTGGTGATTGCTTAGATATTTTTGACGTTTTAATCTAGCTCTTTCACTTGCCCCTTCAAAAAAACATTTCTCTTATTCAGCTCTTTACATTTTGTGCGCGAGTTAGCTCCCTGTCACGTGACAACGGAGCGCCGTTGCCTAAAGTCTGCTTTAAAGTTAGGAGTAAAGATGAAGTTCAATTGGTTATTTATAGAATGGTGGATCATCACTGTATCAGCTCACAGCGGGCACATACTAATACTAGTAATAAGCGAACGTTTTGTAGAGAAATGAAAACAGGTCGCACCTCAACAATTATTTGCACTCGCACAAATGCTCCCAAATATTTTTTGAGATCGCACAGATTCAATTTCGGGCGCATATGCGACCAAAATGGTCGCAGTTTCGAGCCTTGCTGTATATGCTCAATTTAAAATAGTACCAAACTGAGTTTCACAGCAAAACTGTTGTGCGTCTCCGAGCAACACACAGTGGCATTTCGTGGCTGAATGAATCAGCGTATTTGAACGAATCGGTGATTCAATGACCCATTTATAAAGACAGTCACTGGCTGAATCAATCAGCCATTCGAGCGAATTGGTTGAATAAATGACTCACTCAGAGAATTATATTTCTGAAGTGCAAAAATGTATTTTGTTGATACAGATTTAATTTGATAGGTTACAGAGTATTATTATCCTCATTGAATTTATTAATTGAATGTATGTATGCATCATCTTATGTCAAATTCTTACATCTAATAAGGTTAGAAAAACATGCCCTTATAAATGTAAAAATGCCCTAGGAAATAAATTTAATGTAGCAAATATCACCCCTTAATGAAAAAGTTGTCACTACTGTAAACGGATCACTTACACCAACCAAGGTACTAGCAAAAAAAATAAATAAATAAACAAAATTGGTAAATTATCGTTGTTAACAAAATTCCAGAAAATATAGACATTTTTTTCTCAATATTGCACACCCTTACTTTCAAGAAGTGGCTCATTTTAATTCTTGAGGTGTACTTAAATTAAGTTTGTCTGCCAGGACTGCAGAAGAGGTGGGTAAGGTCACGGAGGGGCTCCTTAGGAGGGCAATTAAGACACGATCAGTTAGACGTCCTGCCTTTCAAGGCCAAAACAATCAGCGGTGAAGCACAATCCGATGCTTTCACAAGAGCACATGCTGGATGAATAAAACTAGCAGCCTAATTTCGCACATTTGTTTGGCATCGCAAATATGAGTTGATGAAAAGTGGTACTTGGCCTGAAAAGTTTGAGAACCACTGCTGTAGATGATTTAAACATATATTTGGCGGAAGGGAAAATCTGGCCACTGACTTCCTTTGATTTAGAGAGGCTGTCGTTAGCCGAGAATTATACGCAGCAATTTGCTGAATTAAAACTCGTCTTCATTTCGGGCTAATGTGCTTCTTACTGCTTATAAATTTGCTGAGTAATTGTTTTCTTTTCTAAACTCAGAAAAAAAAAAAATCAACTCAGCTGCTTGGTATTCCATGTCTTTGATGAATATAACGAAGGGGGGCATTATAATTTATAGATCAATTTATCTTCTGTTTATGATAGATTATAACAACGAGAACCCCTCTAACATTCCCCAAAATGTGTTTATTACCACCTGCAGGATTAAATAAATAATCTGTTTTATATTAGCAAAAAAAAATGATTTCCTAATTGCAGGTAATGGTGTACACAAGGTTTAATATTTAATATTAATGTTCATATTACAGCATATTGGAGCCTCATGACACTGCCCCCTGCTGCATCTATTAAGGAAAATGTGTGTGTGTGTGTATACCTCGATGGCGAGCTGAAACTGTTCATGCTCTCTCTGAAGTTGTTCCGCCTCAGACAGAGAACCAGCATTCGCCGTGCTCGCCGTCAGCATGGATTCACCATTGCGGATCCAACCCAGCACCTGCACAGATCATCATATGAATGTAAATGCACATGTATGCAAATGCATACACACACATGGCCATGTGACAAAACAGGCTACAGAAGTGAAAAATGAAAGGCAATTAATTACTTTGGCTTAATCTGTTAACATATTCAGAGGTATTCATTTAGGTTTTGGAGCAGCCTGCTTTTTCCATTTTCTGACCAAATTTGAGAAATGTTTGTTTTTCTTGCTGTAACTCAATGTCTCAACACTGTCAGATACAGAAATAATGTGCCATGTCAAATAATAAATATTTGCAAATCTAGCATTCAACTATAAATGTATACTATAGGATGGCTCCAAACCGATTTTCAGCTCTATTTAATTGTTGCCACTGTCAGTAGCTATTTTGTTTTACTGGTGTTATTAGCTACTATTAGAGATACTTAAAATGTTGTGCATATATGTATGTGTGTATATGTGTATATGTGTGTGTGTATATGTGTATATATATATATATATATACACATACATATATATACATATATATACATACACACACACACACATACATAGTCAAACCAAAATTTATTCAGACGGCTTAAACATTTTCTCACATCATCACGGTTTATTCGCTATAGCTTAGAAAATAGTAATAAAATATTTCAAGAACTCAGAGAGTTAAACTGTGTCAGAACAAATTCACCTTGATAATGTCAAATAACTTTGATAATACCAATTTAGGTCAACCAATTCCCAAGCAATGCTTAATTTTGTTCAGTCTGTGGTGTAAAAGGTCGAATTAGCAATGAAAGAAAAAACACTTAAGCAAAACATGGTCAGGTCAAAGTGTCTGAATAATTTTGGCCCCCCATTTTTATCAGTTTTACTCGTAGTCCACTGTATGAAGAATTTTTGGTATAATATGTCACAGTTTACTTTATTTTCCTATCCTCACTTACATAAATGAACTATAGTGTCCTGCGCCCACTAGTAAAAATTATATTTGGTGTCTGAATCATTTCTGGTTTGACTGTATATCTGTATATATATATATATATATATATATATATATATATAAAAAAAATGTGTGTGTGTGTATATATCTATGTGTGTATATATCTATGTGTATATATATATATATATATATATATATATATATATATATAAATAATATAATATAATATATACAGTGGGGAGAACAAGTATTTGATACACTGCCGATTTTGCAGGTTTGCTCATTTACAAAGCATGTAGAAGTCTGTAATTTTTATCATAGGTACTCTTCAACTGTGAGAGATGGAATCTAAAACAAAAATCCAGAAAATCACATTGTATGATTTTTAAGTAATTCATTTGCATTTTATTGCATGACATAAGTATTTGATACATCAGAAAAGCAGAACTTAATATTTGGTACAGAAACCTTTTTTTTGCAATTACAGAGATCATACGTTTCCTGTAGTTCTTGACCAGGTTTGCACACACTGCAGCAGGGATTTTGGCCTACCCCTCCATACAGACCTTCTCCAGATCCTTCAGGTTTCGGGGCTGTCGCTGGGCAATACGGACTTTCAGCTCCCTCCAAAGATTTTCTATTGGGTTCAGGTCTGGAGACTGGCTAGGCCACTCCAGGACCTTGAGATGCTTCTTACGGAGCCACTCCTTAGTTGCCCTGGCTGTGTGTTTCGGGTCGTTGTCATGCTGGAAGACCCAGCCACAACCCATCTTCAATGCTTTTACTGAGGGAAGGAGGTTGTTGGCCAAGATCTTGCGATACATGGCCCCATCCATCCTCCCCTCAATACAGTGCAGTCGTCCTGTCCCCTTTGCAGAAAAGCATCCCCAAAGAATGATGTTTCCACCTCCATGCTTCACGGTTGGGATGGTGTTCTTGGGGTTGTACTCATCCTTCTTCTTCCTCCAAACACGGCGAGTGGAGTTTAGACCAAAAAGCTCTATTTTTGTCTCATCAGACCACATGACCTTCTCCCATTCCTCCTCTGGATCATCCAGATGGTCATTGGCAAACTTCAGACGGGCCTGGACATGCGCTGGCTTGAGCAGGGGGACCTTGCGTGCACTGCAGGATTTTAATCCATGACGGCGTAGTGTGTTACTAATGGTTTTCTTTGAGACTGTGGTCCCAGCTCTCTTCAGGTCATTGACCAGGTCCTGCCGTGTAGTTCTGGGCTGATCCCTCACCTTCCTCATGATCATTGATGCCCCACGAGGTGAGATCTTGCATGGTGCCCCAGACCGAGGGAGATTGACCGTCATCTTGAACTTCTTCCATTTTCTAATAATTGCGCCAACAGTTGTTGCCTTCTCACCAAGCTGCTTGCCTGTTGTCCTGTAGCCCATCCCAGCCTTGTGCAGGTCTACAATTTTATCCCTGATGTCCTTACACAGCTCTCTGGTCTTGGCCATTGTGGAGAGGTTGGAGTCTGTTTGATTGAGTGTGTGGACAGGTCTTTTATACAGGCAACGAGTTCAAACAGGTCCAGTTAATACAGGTAATGATTGGAGAACAGGAGGGCTTCTTAAAAAAAAAAACTAACAGGTCTGTGAGAGCCGGAAATCTTACTGGTTGGTAGGTGATCAAATACTTATGTCATGCAATAAAATGCAAATTAATTATTTAAAAATCATACAATGTGATTTTCTGGATTTTTGTTTTAGATTCCGTCTCTCACAGTTGAAGTGTACCTATGATAAAAATTACAGACCTCTACATGCTTTGTAAGTAGGAAAACCTGCAAAATCGGCAGTGTAGCAAATACTTGTTCTCCCCACTGTATATCTCTATCTATATACACACATATACACACACACACACACATATATATACATATATCTCTATATATATCTCTATATATATATCTATATATATATACACATATACACTCACCTAAAGGATTATTAGGAACACCTGTTCAATTTCTCATTAATGCAATTATCTAATCAACCAATCACATGGCAGTTGCTTCAATGCATTTAGGGGTGTGGTCCTGGTCAAGACAATCTCCTGAACTCCAAACTGAATGTCAGAATGGGAAAGAAAGGTGATTTAAGCAATTTTGAGCGTGGCATGGTTGTTGGTGCCAGACATGCCGGTCGGAGTATTTCACAATCTGCTCAGTTACTGGGATTTTCACGCACAACCATTTCTAGAGTTTACAAAGAATGGTGTGAAAAGGGAAAAACATCCAGTATGCGGCAGTCCTGTGGGCGAAAATGCCTTGTTGATGCTAGAGGTCAGAGGAGAATGGGCCGACTGATTCAAGCTGATAAAAGAGCAACTTTGACTGAAATAACCACTCGTTACAACCGAGGTATGCAGCAAAGCATTTGTGAAGCCACAACACGCACAACCTTGAGGCGGATGGGCTACAACAGCAGAAGACCCCACCGGGTACCACTCATCTCCACTACAAATAGGAAAAAGAGGCTACAATTTGCACGAGCTCACCAAAATTAGACATTTGAAGACTGGAAAAATGTTGCCTGGTCTGATGAGTCTCGATTTCTGTTGAGACATTCAGATGGTAGAGTCAGAATTTGGCGTAAACAGAATGAGAACATGGATCCATCATGCCTTGTTACCACTGTGCAGGCTGGTGGTGGTGGTGTAATGGTGTGGGAGATGTTTTCTTGGCACACTTTAGGCCCCTTAGTGCCAATTGGGCATCGTTTAAATGCCACGGCCTACCTGAGCATTGTTTCTGACCATGTCCATCCCTTTATGACCACCATGTACCCATCCTCTGATGGCTACTTCCAGCAGGATAATGCACCATGTCACAAAGCTCGAATCATTTCAAACTGGTTTCTTGAACATGACAATGAGTTCACTGTACTAAAATGGCCCCCACAGTCACCAGATCTCAACCCAATAGAGCATCTTTGGGATGTGGTGGAACGGGAGCTTCGTGCCCTGGATGTGCATCCCACAAATCTCCATCAACTGCAAGATGCTATCCTATCAATATGGGCCAACATTTCTAAAGAATGCTTTCAGCACCTTGTTGAATCAATGCCACGTAGAATTAAGGCAGTTCTGAAGGCGAAAGGGGGTCAAACACAGTATTAGTATGGTGTTCCTAATAATCCTTTAGGTGAGTGTACATATATATATATATATATCTCTATCTATATATATACATACATATATACACACACACACACACACACACACATATATATATATATATATATATATATATATATATATGTGTGTGTGTGTGTGTGTGTGTGTGTGTATATATATATATATATACACATACACACACACACACACACACCGATCAGGCATAACATTATGACCTAATATTGTGTTGGTCTCCCTTTTGCTGCCAAAACAGCCCTGACCCGTCGAGGCATGGACTCCACTAGACCCCTGAAGGTGTGCTGTGGTATCTGGCACCAAGATGTTAGCAGCAGATCCTTTAAGTTCTGTAAGTTGCGAGGTAGAGCCTCCATGGATCGGACTCAGCACATCCCACAGATGCTCGATTGGATTGAGCTCTGCGGAATTCGGAGGCCAAGTCAGCACCTCAAACTCGTTGTTATGCTCTTCAAACCATTCCTGAACCATTTTTGCTTTGTGGCAGGGCGCATTATCCTGCTGAAAGAGGCCACAGCCACCAGGGAATACCGTTTCCATGACAGGGTGTACATGGTCTGCAACAATGCTTAGGTAGGTGTCAAAGTAACATCCACATGGATGGCAGGACCCAAGGTTTCCCAGCAGAACATTGTCTAAAGCATCATACTGCCTCCGCCGGCTTGCCTTCTTCCCATAGTGCATCCTGGTGCCATGTGTTCCCCAGGTAAGCGACGCACACACACCTGGCCATCCACGTGATGTAAAAGAAAATGTGATTCATCAGACCAGGCCACATTCTTCCATTGCTCCGTGGTCCAGTTCTGATGCTTACGTGCCCACTGTTGGTGCTTTCGGCGGTGGACAGGGGTCAGCATGGGCAGCCTGACTGGTCTGATATATATATATATATATATAAAATACGCAATACGCAACAAACTGTGATGTATTCTGACACCTTTCTATCAGAACCAACATTAACTTCTTGAGCAATTGGCCGCCCATGACCCTGTCGCCGGTTCACCACTGTTCCTTCCTTTTTGGAAGGACCACTTTTGATAGATACTGACCACTGCAGACCAGGAACACCCCACAAAAGCTACAGTTTTGGAGATGCTCTGACCCAGTCGTCTAGCCATCACAATTTGGCCCTTGTCAAACTCACTCAAATCCTTACGCTTGCCCATTTTTCCTGCTTCTAACACATCAACTTTGAGGACAAAATGTTCACTTGCTGCCTAATATATCCCACCCACTAACAGGTGCCGTGATGAAGAGATAATCAGTGTTATTCACTTCACCTGTCAGTGGTCATAATGTTATGCCTGATCAGTGTATACATATGTGTATAAATACACAGTGGTTTAAATAAAATGCAAATTCTATTCCGAATCTAATCCAAAACTATTGCTGGTTTTACCTTCGACAAATTAACCTTTTATAATGAACCTTTTCCTTCTCTCAGGACTGTTTTAGTGTCTACTTTTATTAATTTTATTGTACTTTTTATTTATTTTTAATATTTATTAATGGTCTGAGTTCAGTAATTAAGATGATTTGTTTAAAGAACATTCTAGTAATCATCTCTGATTCATATCAAAGTGGAAATGCTGCCATTTTCCAAACTAACAGCAAACTGTTCAACGTTTCGTTCCATTTCTCAAGAATCAGTGAAATGTGCAGAAACATTAAGGGTGCTGAAACATTAAAGCTGAGCTGGAGGGATTCCCCACTCCCACATTATGTAACACCCTGCCTACATTGACATTTATTTTCAAAACCAAATTGATGTTCAAGAAAGTACATATAGAAATAAGATACAATATAATGAATTAAAGAAAAAAGATAAAGCTGAGAGGTCCTGAGATGACAGCACTGCCAATAAGAAAGCAGTGCTGTCTATGAAATAATGCAAGTGAACTGACTGATTCATTTTTCTGAAATGCAGGGCTGCAGTCTGCACCCACGCACTGCCAGAGTCTGGATATGAGCGACAGTGTGTAAGCGTGTGTGTGTGTATGTGCGCTCAAAGTGTCAAAGATAAAGGCAATTAGCTGGGCACTCAGTACTCAGGGCTAATTGCATCAGTCAGAATCTTAGACATTAGGATGGCACAGGCTTTTTCCTGAAGTAAAGCGTTCCTCATGACATTACGATGAATGTGACTTCAAGTAGTGACTTTCAAAATGTGCAATTGGTTTTAAACACACACCTGTTTGACCTCCGCCTGAAGGTGTCGTAGCTGCAAGCACTGCTCCAGACGTTTGTGTGTGTGTTCTGCACTCACTTCCAGCTCATGCTGCTTTTCATTCAAAAACTCCAGCAGCTCTTGAACTTTTGACGCCAAATCAGCATCTTTTTCTCCGGTGAGTTCCATACCTGAACAATACACATTTTAATCAGCATATACACATTTACACATATACATTTGATAATAAAATGTCAATCCAAGTAGCATCTGTAAACAAATGATGCTGTTTTTCTAAAATACTTGAAAAATTGACAAGAAAGTCTCCAAATACTGTTTGTGTTCTTTATGAACAGTATATTTGTACTATCATTTCATCTTTATCATCTCCAAACAAACTTTTTGTAAAATATTTTGCTTGAAAAGTGCTATACTTGTTCAGTGTTGTAGTACTCAAGTTCACCTCAAGTCCAGGACCATATTTTCTATGACTAGTTGAGAGTGTTTAGTTATAGCAGTGAAAGAGTGCGTCGTAAGATGTAAGTAGATAAACATTTAATATTTGACAAACGTTTAGCGACCAACAGTAATATCGAGTGATTGACAATTTTTATGAAATTTCACTGTTTGGCAATAAATATGACATTATTTATGTAAATCATAACTGAATTTGACGTGACAAGACACGTTTTGCATTTTTACATATTAGGCAGATGAAAATAAGAGTGAATGTGTTTTAAAAAAAATATTTATTCATATTTATATTATTTAAATATTTAAATGTTTACTTCATAACTACAATAGAACTGGAACTTTTACCGTTCTTATTTCTTTTTCTTTATTTCCTTAAATCCCTTTTAATCCTTTAATAATTGAATTCCTTTAAATAAACCAAAAAACAACAATTTTGGTCTCCCCTATGTCTAAGACATGGTTACGGCCTTGCTACAACCCCAGCTAACAAAAATATGTTCCAAGTACGTTTTGCTAACATTTCAATTAAGTTATGTTTATTTTTGAATGTTTTCTGAACATTCAAAATGTCTAGTTTTCTAAACAATTTAAAAACTTTTTTGGGTTATGCAACCATTAAGGGAACATTTAATCTTGCAAACATTATGGGAACATTACTTTTGAATGTTCTCTGAACGTTCTGAAACAAGTTGTAACATTTAAAAAAACATTACATGAACGATGTATAAATAAAAATTTTGTGCTAACATTTTGAAAACATTATTCAAGACAAGATAACTGAATGAACATGCTATTAACATTACTGGAAGGACATTTGCTTATAAATTTGTCAGAACCTTACCAGAACATTAACCAAAATTCCTGCCCAAACTCATGCCATTGGTTGAGATGTCTAGCTGGTCGGGATGCTCAAACAAACCAAACAAAGTTTTGTGCGACAGAGCCATATTATTTACACTTTTTTGGCAGAATACATAAACGACAAATAAATAAAGCTGAACTTGTTATATAACTCGGTATATCAGGATGGAATACAAGAAAGCATTTAATGGGAAAACACTACAAGTGAATAGGGTAAAAATTTAACTAGATATCACCACACTTATATGCACAAATATAAGTGTGCACAAATTTCCAGAACAGAAATCTGAACATGGGATAAAGACACAATCAAAAAAATATTTTTTTAGATTTACACATTTCAATTAATAGTAAAATACATATTTTAATTGAATAATTGATTAAGGATTGTTCAGTTATTCAATTAAAATATGTACGGCTTATTCAATTCAATTTGATGAAATTTTGCTATTGCTTGAAATGCGTAAATCTTAAAAAAGGCTTAATTTTTTTGCAGGTTTAAAATTCCTGTTTCGTTTTGCAGATATATTAGAGTTAAAAGCTTTTACAGAGGGGACTTTGGGTATTTCTTTTTATCACTCCAAAAGAAGTAAAAAAAAAAAACAGCTAGAAAAAGGTGTTTTAGGAATAAAATGTTATATAAATCCCTCTGTAAAACAGAATGTATGTGGACAGAATATAAAACTGGAAAGTTTGATGTTTGTAAGTGCTACTGAAGTAGACATTTTGAGAAAATAGCCTTTAAAGAGATGTACTGTAATTACAATCTACACATGCAAATATATAAAGTGTAATAAAATGAAAACTTAAATGTGTATTTTGGATATTTTCTTTCCACTAGTCTGAAAGAAGACGTTATGGAAGCAAAATAGCCCAAAATCTCAAAATTTACCAGTGCATGAAAAAAACAAAACAATGGTCGTGTCTTTCCATAACATCAAAAGAATCACACACTTCACATTTGCGTGTTACATGTTATTATCAAAAAATAAAAATAGCACCCAAAACTCTTTCAGACGACTATAGACGACCCCACTCTTTCCTCTGGCCAGCAGGGGGAGCTGTGCTGTGAACAACTATGGCTCAGGCCTCCTCTGAAGGTCTCCATCTCAGCGAGGAGTTATTATTGCACGTTTCAGACAGGTGAGTGTGTGATGGAATGTCCCAGCTGCACAGCTGAGTGTCAAATGCATGGCATCGATCATATGCTCGTGTCTGTAACTGCATTAGTGCGTGACAGACAACCAGCGTCTGTGTAAGAGACTCCTCTCTGCAGATACAACACAGGGCGTTTTAACCTCCTTCTACGAACCCTTACATCACCCCACTTATCCTCAGCTACCTGCCCGTGGGCTGTCTCCATGGCAACCTCACAGCAGGCCACAGGAGTCGGTTCCCATGGGAACGTGATGTGTGAGTGACAGGACGGCCTCTGCAGTATCCCGAGCATCCTCGCGGCAACCCAACAGTGAGTGATGGACTGTGTCCGAGGCAACCCCAAAGTGACGAGCGAAGGCCCCGTCACCATGGAAACCTTGGTATAGGGGACGTAAGAAGGGTTTCCATAGCAACCTCACCCCTGCATACAGAGTTAATAGTATGAGAGATCCCAGAGCAGTATGGAGCTGTCTCCCTCCACTCCTTCCAATCCATTTCATCTTCTCTTGCTGTCATACACACACATTTTCCATCCTTATCTTTCCACCCAATCCTCCGCTTCTCTCTCTTCCTCTTTCATCACACGTATCTAAGACAGCCCATAATGTGGGTAGCAGCTTTCTGCTGTTGTGTCCGTGGTAACTGTCAATAAAATACAACAGAGCATGGAGGAGTGAAGCGATGACTGATTCACACTCTTTTATCTCTCCACTGAACACTAACTCATCATCACTCCTGCGTTATTTTCATCTCTCACTGGCCCCTACAGCAGACATTAGCAAGCTCTCTTACTGCCATAAAGGCTGATTCACACTGACTCAACAAAAAGCACAGTTTAAAAACATTGTATAGTTGGCTGTTAGATGTAGAATGTTCACGTTACTCTGACAAGCTTTGTTTTAAAAGGTTAGTATTACTGGTAAAACATAAATTATGTTTTCATCACATGGCGTGAGAGAGAAGGAGCTTATAATAAAAGAGAAGCACACTGGCATGTGCACAAATAAAACACGGACAGGGGACGAGGTCAGCGATAAAATCATCTGTGCGTGCAAGATGATAAGATCCATAAAGTATGGGGCTTAAAGGCCCACTGAAGTGCCTTGAAACGTGCAGCATTATTCAGTGTGTTGGCGTAATTTCCACTGAATCAGGAAGACAGGGCGAGACATATGGAACAGCTCCTCCCCTTTTTAAAAATAGCTAATAGCGTTTAGTTTATATCACAGCTCGGCCAGAGCATTTGAGCTCAGTAAAGCCGCAATTTCCTCCTAATATCTAGCCATTTCTTCTCCTAATATCCTCCATATCGCTTTAAAATATAGCATTCTGTGGAGAATTCAAATTCTGTGCTGTCGTGTCTCTGGACCGGAGCAGACTGTGGTTCGCGTGACAAATGTGAAAACAGACTTAATTCATCCCAATGGAACGCATATTTACACTGTCTGAATCGTTCCCTATCCCCTATATAGTGCACTATGTGCCATTCACCATGTAGAAAATATAAAACGTGTGAACAAGTGACTGATTTTCGCCACAGCTTCAGTGTCTATTTATAAATGTAGTGGGCGGGATGCTTTAGATTCTAGAGCATTTGATTGGACAGCAAACCTGAGGAGAAGATGAAGTGCAGAGTGATGTCATCAAAATCATTGATCCATATTGGCGGAAGTGAGAGACTGTATGTTTTGAATGCTTCTATCTTCTAAAAATTAATTTTGTCATTGTTTTGGAGCACACTAGCTTATAGATAACAGTAAGGCTAACAAAATCATACTAAAAGCCAAAAAACTTTTTGATTTAATTTTGATTTCATGGTGACTAAGTACCTACAGTATATATATATACTATAAAATTTTTTTTACAAACTTTTATGTTTGATGCGATTAATTGCAATTAATCAATCTGACAGCACTAATATATATATACAGTGGTGGTCAGAATTATTGGCACCCCTGGTAAATATGGTCAAAGATGGCTGTAAAAATAAATCTGCATTGTTTATCCTTTTGATCTATCATTCAAAAAATTCGCAAAAATCTAACCTTTCATTGAAGTAAAAGAACTGAAAGTGAAAAAAAAAAAAAAATCACATTATGAAATAAATGTTTTTCTCCAAAACATGTTGGCCACAATTATTGGCACCCCTAGAATTTTTTATGAGTAAAATATCTCTGAAGTATATTCCTATTAATATTTACATTTTTTAGCACACCAAGGTGACTAGGAACATGAAATTGGCCAGCTATGATGTCTTGTTCCACAGGAGTATAAATATGAGGAAACACAAAGGCCAAATTCCCTTAATCATTCATCACAATGAGTAAAACCACAGAATATAGTTCTGATGTGCAGCAAAAGATTGTTGAGCTTCACAAAATAGAAAGTGGCTATAGGAAAATAGCTAAAGCACTGAAAATTCCCATTTCTACCATCAGGACAATAATTAAGAAGTTCCAATCAACTAAAGATGTTACGAATCTGTGTCTATATTGTCTTAATGCACGGCGAGGAGGAAAGTTTGAGTGGACAAAGACTCTCCAAGGATCACAGATGGAGAATCGCTGAGATTAGTTGAGTCTTGGGGTCAGAAAGCCCAAGACTCATTTAAGAAAAGCCCAAGACAAATTAAAAAAAAAAAAAAAAAAAAAAATCAAACAACCCCTACAAATCACCACATGTTGTTTGGGAGGGATTCAAGAAAAATCCTTCTTGTTCATCCAGAAACAAACTCCAGCATATTCAGTTGTCAGACATGACTGGAAATTCAAAAGGGACCTGGTTCTGTGGTCAGATGAAACTATAAAAAGAGCTTTTTGGCAGCAAATCCACCAGATGGGTTTAGTGCAAACAGGGATAAAAAGTACCCCATGCCCACGTTTAAAAATACCGCTGGATCTTTAATGTTGTGGGCCTATTTTTTTGCTGGAGGTCCTGGACATCTTGTTCAGATACATGGTATAATGGATTCTAGCAAATACCAACAGATAAAAAAAAAAAATCAAAACCTGACGGCCTCTGCTAGAAAGGGCCGTGGTTGGATCTTCCATCAGGACAACGATCCAAAACAAACATCAAAATCAACACACAAATGTGTCACTGAGCACAAAATGAAGCTTCTGCCATGACCATCCCAGTCCCCTGACCTGAACCCTATAGAAAATGAGTGGGGTGAACTGAAGAGAAGAAGCACCAACATGGATCTGTGAATCTGAAGGATCTGGAGAGATTCTGTATGGAGGAATGGTCTCTGATCTCTTGTCAGGTGTTCTCCAAACTCATCAGGCGTTATAGGAGAAGACTCAGAGCTGTTATCTTGGCAAAAGGAGGTTGCAAAAAGTATTTAATAAAAGGGTGCCAATAATTATGGACAACGCGTTTTGGAGAAAAGCATTTATTTCATAATGTGATTTACCTCCCACTTTCAATTGTTTTATTTCAATGAAAGGTTAGATTTTTGTGAATTTTTTAAATAAAAGATCAAAAGGATAAACAATGCAGATTTATTTTTTTACAGCCATATCTGATCATATTTACCAGGGGTGCCAATAATTCTGACCACCACTGTATATATATTATTATTATTACTATATTATTATTATTATTAAATAAACATCTTATATAAAGTATATGTTATAAATAGTTATAAATGGGTTAGGGTTGCCCATTTAAAATCATTTGGTAAATTTAATGTGATTAATTATACACAATGTAATGCAATAAATAATTAATACAATATTGTTAACTATAACTGAAACTATTAAAAATAGTAACTATTAAAAAACCTATTAATATTATTATTATTATTTTTTTTTTTTTTAGAAATATAGCCTTGGCAACTAAATGAAATAAATAAACTTAAATTACAAAAATTAGCCTACTGAAACTAAACTGGAATAAATGTAAATTAAAAGCTAAAAGGAAATTTTTTAAAAAGTAATAATGACAAAAGCATACAAAAGTACAAAAACTAAAAGTAAAATGTAAAAGAAAGCTAATTTGAAATATTAATAAATATTATAATACTATGATAGTATATAAATAATGCTTAAACAACACTGCACTTGACATTAAGTAAGGCCTGATAAGGGGTTTTATACCATCAAAGCAAATAAAGCTTGAAGTTCCAACTTCATGTTTTGCGAGTCCACAGGCAGCGCGCCTCACAAACCACACTTAAAGAGAGCAGACAGCACAAAATGAAATAGAACGCAGGGTGTTGAGAAGGAATGCAAGAACATGTTCTGTGTGAAGGGCCTTTTGTCTACCGCAGACAGATATGGATTACTGTGAACTGCGCACTTGTGATATGCTTATGTTCAATTACAAGGAAATAATAAAATAAAAAAATACATTGACTTCTTAAGTCATTTTTTGTGATGTCTATTCAATAATTTTGCACAATCTGCCACAGTAACGTCTTTAGATTATTTATGGACCTCTTCAATATCCAAAAATATTGATACACGTGATTAATTCCTAATAATTTGAGTAATTAATCAGCTTTCTGATTAAGTGAGATTATGTCAAAGATTCCATGACCAGACAAATGCAAAGTGAACATCGGTAAACCAAGCGTGAAACCAATGGTGACACCAACACAGCAACAACTGCCAGCAAACACCAAAAATGTTAAAACGCTGATTCAACAGAACCCTGCAACTGTAGTATGAAACTATTAACTCTGTCTTGCACCCTTCACTCTGTCTCTACATCTCCAGTATCTCTGACCAGCTTCTCACCTGAAGCCTGGACCTCCATGATGTACTGGTGGAGATCCTGTCCCTGCTGTATGACCTCATAGGTCATGTTGTTCATGGCGAGTTTGCGCTCAGTGTGTCTGTGTAGTCTTTGTTCAGCCAGAGTGAGTTCCTCTGTGTTGAAATCAGAAGCCTGTCGCATCAGATCTTGTTTCCATGCATCCAGCTCACCCATCACCTACAGAACAGACAACATTTATTACCAGTTTACACTCATATTTATGAAATAATAAACAACATCTATTCAATATAATGAAAAAGTGTGTAATAAGCGCAATTAAATTATCATTAAAGTCCAATATGATTCATGTTGAGTGAAAAACAGATCAGAATTTAACTCACCAATCGCTGAAAATTTGAAATGCATCCTAACTCTTATTATTTGTTCACAAATCAGATTGATCCAGTTCAACTCTCTCAACAGTTTGGTCACAGTGGTTAACAGCTTACTGCAGCAATGCTAAATAAATCTAAAACTAAAGTGAATGTGAACTAAAACTAAATTCTGTATAAAACTAAAATTTCGGTAATTGAAATAAAGCTGATATTAATTAATACTTTTATTCAGCAATAATGTTACAAAAGAGTTGGTTTCAAATAAATGCTGTTCTTTTGAACTTTCTATTCATCAAAAAATCCTGAAAAAAAAAAAAATGTACACAACTGTTTTCAACATTGATTATAATAATTAATATTTCTTGAGCAGCAAATCATCATATTAGAAAGATTTCTGAAGGATCATGTGACACTGAAGACTGGAGTAATGATGCTGAAAATTCAGCTTTGCCATCACAGGAATAAACTACATTTTACAATATATTCAAACAGAAAACAGTTATTTTAAACCGTAATAATATTTCACAATATTACTGTTTATTTTTTGTATTTTTAATCAAATAAACGCAGCCCTGGTGAGCATAAGAGACTTATTTCAAAAAATATAAATATTTTATATAAAAAAAAAAAATATTGCCGATATATATATATATATATATATATATATATATTATGAAAACGAATAAAAATTACAATTCCTAAATCTTAAATTAAAAAACTTGTATATAAAGATAAAAAAATACCTATTAAAATATGAATAAATACTGCAATACTATACTGTATACTAAAATAACATTGCACAGAAGGCAAAAATTATCAGTAGGATAAAAACTTAAATGTTGGTTTGTCTGTCACACAAAGCATGCATGGCTTCAGAAGACTAAGTGAAGACAGAAGAATACAGTGTATGAGTCAGATGGATCATTGTTGTGGAACTGTAATGGTGCTTTTTCTTTCTTTTTTTTTTTTTTGAAGCTTGACAGCCCTAGTCTTTATTTGCTTTCATCATATTGAAAAGAGTAGGCAGGATATTCTCCAAAACAATCACCAGGCTTTGGTGTTCCACAGAAGAAAGTAAGCCAATCAAGTACGGAACAACATGCGGGTGAGTAAATGATGGCAGAATTTTGGGGTGAACTATGAAATAAAGTGTATACAGTAAGACAAACAACACTCCTAAATCCAAAAACTCATTTACAGATTCAAACTAATTTTACAAAAAACACAAAATATGTACAGACATGCAAATGCAGATGGCACAGAAGCACATCTGTTCAAATAAATTTGCATTAATATGGAATGGTTCAGACCATCAAACACACACATTCACACACCTCCAGGGCGTACTGCTCAAAGATACGGAGCTGCAGGAAGATGTCCAGTTTGATCCTGCGCTCATGAAATAGCTCCTCCATATGAGCCTGAGCCTCATCCAACTGCTGTAGAACACCCTCGATATGAGCCACGGAGCTGGCATGAGGAAGCTTATTACAGGCCAACGCTGAGTCTCTGTTTGAGCACACACAAACCCACGCCAACACATCCAAGAGCAAATCAATATCAGTAGAGGGCATGTTAATCCAGAACCAGTATATACCAGCACGCCATCACATGTAAAAACATGTTCAGAAGTAATCTGAAAAGAATATTATGTTATACTTTATTTCGATGGTCCACTTTAGACCTATTCTACTAACTATAAGTAACTTTGCAACTACATGTCAACTAACTCTCATTAGAGTATTAGTCGACTAATACTCAAAATAAAGCGGTTACCAGATTTGGTCCTGAGACTTAAGACCTCCTGTGCTAAATCCTGTACTTCACAACTTTGTTACATTTTCAAGGCTGTTGCAAGTTGGGAATAATTTTGGTAACTTCTGGAATGGAAAATGTGAAAACAGTTGGGTTATGATGAAATGCTGTACAATAGGAGTGTGTTGTCAAACTCACCGCAGATGTTGAATAAGCTCCTCCCCCTCTTTGATGACATTGAGTGTGGCATCCAGTGTGCTGCTCTGCTGCTGCTGAAACTGTCTGATCAGCTCCTGAACAGCATCCACCGACTCAGAGTTCACCACCGGCTCCACAAGAGTCTTCTGAAAGTCCTCCATCCATGACCACAGCTAGAGACAGACAGGACAGATAGTTAGACAGACACATAAGTCAGACAGATAGTTCTACTGTATGTTCTTGGAATTTGTTAAGAGTGTTTCTATATTCATAGGTGATTGCCAGAGTGTTGCTAGGCACTGGTTACTAGGGCAAATTCTGGGTAGTTGCTATGGCTTTGTTAGAAGGTTGCAAGGGTGTTGCTAGGCAGTTCCTAAGGTGCCACCCACAACACCATAACAACTGCTTAGCAACACCCTTGCAACAGAGTGACTAGAGAGAGTTCTAGGTGGATGCAGGGGTGTTGCTAGGCAGTTGTTACAGTGTTGTGGGTTGTTGCTAGGCAGTTGCTAAGGTGTTCTGGATATTTTGTCTAGCAACCACCCGCAACACCATAACAACTGCCTAGCAACACCCTTGCAACCACCTAGAACACTCTAGCAACAGACTGACTAGGGTGTTGCTAGAGAGTTAGGTGGATTCAGGGGTGTTGCTAGGCTGTTGTAACTGTTGTGGGTTGTTGCTAGACAGTTGCTAGGTAGTTGCTAGGTAGTTGTTCTAGGTTACTAGGGTGGTTGGGAGATTGTTGGGCTGTTGCTAAGGTGTTCTATGTAGTGTCTAGGTCACTGGGTCTCATAAGCAGCATACGTACGCACAAATTTGTGTGTGAAATGTGCAACGATTTTACGTTAAATCACAATTCATCAAAGATTTTGTAATAATTTTTTTTCTAAATTTACGAAAAAATATAGAAACAACTGAAACCACACGTACGCAAAAAGAACTTGCTCTGTATGGCTTTATAATCGTGTTAAGAAGTTATATTTCATCTTAACATGACTATACTATTACATTGAAGTAGCCTTTTATTTCATTAATTGTATTATATAATCCATATATAAAATTATATAATGAAATTATTAAATAATACAATTTAATTTAATCTTAAATACATTCAATCGTATACAGTTAAAGAGTAAGAAAAGCTGCGTTATAGCTTCAGTTGCGAGGTTTCTCTGAATAACGCAGATATACGCGTATGTACAGCTGGCTAATGAGAGCTCTGTAATCTGGGTCTTTATAAAAGGTGTTTATTGTGAGAACTGGTGAGAATGGCACACTTGGCATTGCTCGAGGATCTGGGCGAGAGCGTGTCTGTGAACAGCGGCAAGTTTGACGAGAGCTGTAAGGAAAGTGTGTGCGGAAAGCCATTATATGGAGAAGGTTTGGGTGTGTTTCATGCAAATGACTAACCTTGTGCACGCGGACGCTCGTTTAGAATACTCCAAATTCACTAACATCAGAACGAGGTTAAGAACAAATTCATGTGCGTATGAACGTTTTGTGAATCAGACCGAGATTTTTCGTGAGAGGTTCTCCTGTGCGTACAAATACGAAAGAATCCACGCAATTATTAGTGAATGAGACCCATTGTTAAGTGGTTGCAAGGATGTTGCTAGGCAGTTGCTTAGGTGTTCTAGGTATTTGCTAGAACACTGCTAGGTGGTTGTTAGGCAATTGTTAAAGTGTTCTATGTGGTTACTAGGGCATTTGGGGGTAGTATGGTGTTGCTACATAGTTGTTAGGATGTTGCTATGGTGTTCTAGACAGTAGCTAGGTCATTGTTAGATGTGTTGCTAGAGTGTTCTAGGTGCTTGTTCGGGTGAGGCTAGGCAGTTGTTAGGGTGTTCTAGGTGTGTTCTAGGTGGCTACTAGGTGGTTCTGGTGTTGTGGCTGGCTGCTAGGCAGTTGCTAAGGTGTTCTGGGTATTTGCCACATGGTTGCATTAGTGGTAGCCTCCCTGTGCTAGGCAGGTGGTTGGTAGGCAATTGTTCTAGGTGTTTATTAGGGCACTTTGGGGGGTTGTTAAGGTGTTGCTAGGTAATTGTAGGTGGCTGTAGTTGCTAAGGTGTTTTGGGAGGTTTCTGGAATGTTTCTAGAGCATTGTAAGCTGGTTTCTCTACTCCTTTATAGTAAGAAATATTTCTCTCATAAAAAGTTGTTTAAATAGAATCTCATTATGTTGGCTTTGTCTATTCAGTTTAGTTTTTAATTAGTGCAGTCAGTCAGTAAGTGGAGTTGAGAGCTACTAACACAATCTCTTACGCATGAACAGAGATCAGTAACAACTAGCTTTTTGGGAAGCACTGTTTAGTGTGTGTGCGTGCACTACCTCTTTAGTGTGGGTGTGAAAAGACACTGAGATATCCAGCAGCAGTTTCCTCTGCTCCACCCTCCGTACAAACTCCTGAACTCTGACCTCCAGGTGATGGGCGGCAGCATAAATCTCTTCTGGATCACACTCTCCCGTCTGAGCCAGCTGCTCCGCTGCTTCCAAGAGCTTATCCGCATTAGTATAAGTGTTCTGGAGTGAAAGAGAGAGAGAGAGAGTGAGAGAGAGAGAGAGAGAGAGAGTACATTAAAAACATCTCCCATGAATATTAACAGGAAACTCAATAGTATGATGAACGATGTCACTGCTACTGCTCATTTGCTCCTCTCTCATCAGGCAAAAAATACACACACAACAGAAACAGAGTGGGTTCTAACCTGTGCCACCTCCTGAAAGTCATCGTGTCGTTTTTGTAGCGCTCGTGCTCTGTGTACAGACTTCCCAACTCCTGTATGTTTACTCAGGAATGCCTCTCCATGGTTTTCAATCCAGTCCAAGACCTAAGCGTACACACACACACACACACACACACACGCACACACACACACACACCCACACACACACACATCAACATTGGATTGTCTATTTCAAATTTAAAGGAAAATTTCAAATGAAGATATCTCCAATTCTTCCTTTGTGAAAAATAAGTGTATTTTTAAATAAGTGTAACAAATTAATTGCTTTGAATGTGCACTTGTAGTGTACTTCAAATCTTCTTGACATATAAAAAAAAAAGTATATTACAAAAAAAAAAAAAAAAAAAAAATTGCAGATAATATAATATTAATGAAATAAAATACCACTTAGGGTTAGTTCACCCAAAAAACGAAAATTAGCCCATGATTTACTCACCCTCAAGTGATCCTAGGTGTATATGACATTCTTCTTTCAGACGAATAAAATTTAAGTTATATTAAAAAAGTCCTGGCTAATCCAAGCATTATAATGGCAGTGAATTGTTGTCTCGTTTATGAAGTCCATAAAAGTGCATCTATCCATCATATAACTGCTCCACACGGCTCCAGGGGGTTAATAATGTCCTTCTGAAGCGAAGTGGCGCGTTTGTGTAAGAAAAATATCCATATTTAAAACTTTATAGACTAAACTAACTTCCGGCGGATTGCCTTATGCATCGATTTACGGCGAAAGAGTAACCCTTGAACCCTTGACGCATGCGTATTGACAAACGCAGAAGCGCAGAGGATAGAGCAAAACAAAACACCGGTCATGAATTACAGTCTAAATAGAGAATTTTTAAAGAGAAATGGCGGAGGATTTCGGTATAAGAGAAGAGGGGCTTGAGTTTGTTGCCCAGCACTATCCGCGAGAGGCGTCAAAGCTTGCGATGCTTCTATACATCGCGTCAGGGGTTACTCTTTCGCCGCAAGTCGAACTGCTTACAGCTTTCCGCTGGAAGTTAGTTATTTTAGTCCATAAAGTTTTAAATATGGATATTTTTCTTACAAACCCGATTCCAAAAAAGTTGGGACACTGTACAAATTGTGAATAAAAACAGAATGAAATGATGTGGAAGTTTCAAATTTCAATATTTTATTCAGAATACAACATAGATGACATATCAAAAGTTTAAAGTGAGAAAATGTATCATTTTAAGGGAAAAATAAGTTGATTTTAAATTTCATGGCATCAACACATCTCAAAAAAGTTGGGACAAGGCCATGTTTACCACTGTGTGGCATCCCCTCTTCTTTTTATAACAGTCTGCAAACGTCTGGGGACTGAGGAGACAAGTTGCTCAAGTTTAGGAATAGGAATGTTGTCCCATTCTTGTCTAATACAGACTTCTAGTTGCTCAACTGTCTTAGGTCTTCTTTGTCGCATCTTCCTCTTTATGATGCGCCAAATGTTTTCTATGGGTGACAGATCTGGACTGCAGGCTGACCATTTCAGTACCCGGATCCTTCTTCTACGCAGCCATGATGTTGTAATTGATGCAGTATGTGGTCTGGCATTGTCATGTTGGAAAATGCAAGGTCTTCCCTGAAAGAGACGACGTCTGGATGGGAGCATATGTTGTTCTAGAACTTGGATATACCTTTCAGCACTGATGGTGCCTTTCCAGATGTGTAAGCTGCCCATGCCACACGCACTCATGCAAACCCATACCATCAGAGATGCAGGCTTCTGAACTGAGCGCTGATAACAACTTGGGTTGTCCTTGTCCTCTTTAGTCCGGATGACATGGCGTCCCAGTTTTCCAAAAAGAACTTCAAATTTTGATTCGTCTGACCACAGAACAGTTTTCCACTTTGCCACAGTCCATTTTAAATGAGCCTTGGCCCAAAGAAAACGCCTGCGCTTCTGGATCATGTTTAGATATGGCTTCTTTTTTTACCTATAGAGTTTTATCCGGCAACGGCGAATGGCACGGTGGATTGAGTTCACCGACAATGTTTTCTGGAAGTATTCCTGAGCCCATGTTGTGATTTCCATTACAGTAGCATTCCTGTATGTGATGCAGTGCCGTCTAAGGGCCCGAAGATCACGGGCATCCAGTATGGTTTTCCGGCCTTGACCCTTACGCACAGAGATTGTTCCAGATTCTCTGAATCTTTGGATGATATTATGCACTGTATATGATGATAACTTCAAACTCTTTGCAGTTTTTCTCGGAGAAACTCCTTTCTGACATTGCTCCACTATTTTTCGCCGCAGCATTGGGGGAATTGGTGATCCTCTGCCCATCTTGACTTCTGAGAGACACTGCCACTCTGAGAGGCTCTTTTTATACCCAATCATGTTGCCAATTGACCTAATAAATTGCAAATTGGTCCTCCAGCTGTTCCTTATATGTACATTTAACTTTTCCGGCCTCTTATTGCTACCTGTCCCAACTTTTTTGGAATGTGTAGCTCTCATGAAATCCAAAATGAGCCAATATTTGGCATGACATTTCAAAATGTCTCACTTTCAACATTTGATATGTTATCTATATTCTATTGTGAATAAAATATAAGTTTATGAGATTTGTAAATTATTGCATTCCTTTTTTATTCACAATTTGTACAGTGTCCCAACTTTTTTGGAATCGGGTTTGTACACAAACGCATCGATTCGCTTCAGAAGGCCTTTATTAACCCCCCGGAGCCGTGTGGAGCAGTTATATGATGGATAGATGCACTTTTATGGACTTCAAAAACGAGACAACAATTCACTGCCATTATAATGCTTGGATTAGCCAGGACTTCTGAAAGAAGAATGTCATATACACTTAGGATGACTTGAGGGTGAGTAAATCATGGGATAATTTTCATTTTAGGGTGAACTAACCCTTTAAGTGTACTTAAAGAGAATAAACTTTAATAACTGTTTCTTAGCACACTTAAGTTTCTTAGCACACTTTGTAATCATGTCACATTAAAAGTATATTGAAGTACAGTTTATATCATTGTGTTTTAATAATATTTTGGTGTGCTTTTTAAAGAACTACACTTATTTTGGTGTGTTGACTAACATACTAAAGCACATGTAGTACTTGATTACAATTTTAATTGTAATGTGTTAATTGATTTTATATTTATATTTAATATTTTAAATGTATTAAATTGCATCTTCATCATTACAAATGTTTAATTACAAATATATAAAAAATGTTTTTATATAAAAAGATGTACTTAAGTTCTGAATAAGTCAAAAAGCACTCTTAACTTAATTCAATACATTCAACATTTAATATAAATTTAGACTAATACAATTTCATTGATTTCATTTCATTTTCAAATGACAAGCAATTAAGGTGTCCGAAAATATTACATTATTTATTACAATATTCCCCAGACATAATATACTTAAGTGAAAATACTTAAATGCAAACTACTTAAGTATTTTCACTTAAGTATATTATTTCTGTAATAAGTATGCAAAAGTTTACTTCTTTTTCACACAGGTTGCCTAATTTGTAATGTTTCTTTCTTATAGAAACATTTTACACATACTAATAGCAAGTGTAAATAGTTAGTTGTAAAGAGGCTCACTTGATTTTTGAAAAGGTTCAACAAACTTCATCAGTTAGAAGTCAAAGTTCTTTAGTTCACTGCACAAGCTCAATGCTCGTGTAGGCCTCATTTCTGTCTAAAGAGGCCCTGGAAAGGATCCAGTCACATCAAAGAAACAACACAGTCCTGACAGAGAACCGGTGAAGGTACAACAAAAAGCCCCTGAAAGTGACAGCCACAGGAAGTGGAGTGTATTGTTGGATGAACTGACTAAAGGCCAAGCACAATACTGCCGTCCCTCGAGGACGCTGAGGCAATCTCAGTCAACTCTATGAGTCAGAGTCCATGTCACTTCCTTGTCACTTCCTCTAATACTCTGAGCAGTTTGTTCTGCTGTAGGAGAAACATTGTTACATGCAAAGATCTAAAAACAGCTACTGAAAGGTTGAGAGTTTAGGGTCAAATTTGTCAGATGTTGAATTATGTGGGTATAGGGTATGTTTGTGTGTTGCATGCATGCGCGCATATAAGTGCATGCATATCTGAGTGATTTGCATAGTGCATGTGTGTATTTGTGTGTGCGGTTATGCACATATGTGTGATATACCTGCTGCACGTCTTGTTGAAACACACACAGCTGAAGTCTCTGGTGCAGCCGAAGCTTTCGATGTTGCAGGAGACCCTCCAGTCTGCGATACTGAAGAACTACCTCATGGACCATCTCCAGAACCCGCCTCACTGCCTGACTATAATCGGCCCCCGCCGTCAGAGACCCCGAGTCAGCCGGGGGCTGAGGCCTCTGCAACACATCCAGTAGGGTCTTTCCTTTCTGACTGACCTGCAACAAGAAATACAACATTTATTACTTTGTATTTCATTACTTTGTTACCTTTTGCGCATTTGAGTTTTTAAGTACCAATTACTACATTACAAAGCATAATATCTTACTTTTCTTCACATTTCATAAAAACATATATATTCTTTTTATTTCAAACCTGATGAAATCGTGTCTTGGAGACATGTTCGATTCATGAACAAATCGTTCTTTTGATTCTTTTCAATGAATTTGTAGAATCGCTTCACAAATTGCACTGGACAATTTTTTGGCGAATGACTGATCAAGTTGCAGCTGTTCTCGAGTCAACTCACTGAGTTTCTGGTTAACAACCAGGGCGTGACATTAACACCCACCAATCTGCCAAATGCGGGTGGATTTCAGCAGTAGCGTGTAACCCAGTCACTCCTACTAGCCACTTTGTCGAGTTGAATTTTATTTATAATATATACATTTTTCAATTGTAGTCTTTTAAAAAGGCATCTGAAATAAAAAACTAAGTGCAATGTAGTGTTGTCAAAAATATCGATTTTTTTTATACATATCGATACTGAAATATCTGAAACACTTCCAATACTCATTTTCAATACTCAATACCAGCTGTGTGTATCAGAATAGATACACAATAGCATACCTCTCTCCGACAGAGTTGACACATAAACCCACCAACCCTCAATCACTCGTTTAATTTGCTCCGGGTGAATATTGTTGGTGTTACAGTGCTTGAATTTCGGTGTGGGATTGCACATATTGCGCACAATTTTACATAATTTTGTGCTACACCCAAAGTGCACACACATAAATCTCTCAGTACTAAATTAAGTAATTTTTTCGCTGCTTCTCGCGCTTAAACAGTCAAATACACACAAAATAGTCAAAATGACGGTTTTGGCAAGTATTCATGCTAACACAGTCAGTTATGTTTTAAGTGAACGTAAACAATTGAGAAAGAAAACGCATGCGTAACAGTATAATGGATCTGTGCGTCAGGTCTTAAAGTGACAGTAGTCCAATATACCTGCTATATTGCTATATCTATATGGCAGTTTTTCCCCATGGTATCAATGTCAAAACTGTGGCCAGTGAAAATGTTAAGTGACTAGTAACTTTGGAAAACCACTAGCCACAGTGGCTGGTGAGCAAGAAAGTTAATGTCAAGCCCTGTAAACAACTCACTGAATTGGTCATGTCTGACTCAAAATGAATCAAGAACCAGAAGGAATATGATTCTCAGAGCTCGAGTGTGCAGAGGATTTGACTGATGGCACGGAGAGTAAGTTGATAATGACAAATTTTAGTATTGTTTATTGTAAATAAAAAAATTTTTTATTTATATTTATACAGTACATGACTTTGCGAACTAAATCTGCTCTACAAGAGCAAGCGTTTAAACTTATTGTACAGTATGAAATGCATCAATGTATGAAACTATTTTCACTCAGAAATTGCTAGCAAATTTCACAAATATTTACAAAGAAACTACAAGTGAAATTTTGAAGTAGAAAGACTGAAATGGTATATTCTTGTAAAACATACTCAGTAATCTGTTTTATTTACAACATCGAAAAATCTTTTTTTTTACAGTGTATATATGTGCACTTGTATCAGTATATATAGGAGGCTACTTTATGTAACAACAGTAAATAATGTAAAAAATAAAGCAAATCATTGCTTAATGCATTTTCTCTACTGTCTTAGCAATTTCAAAAGATATAAAACTTCTACAGCCCAACCACAACATTGCACCAACCAACTCTGAAATACACTGACCACAAACAAACCATTGTAGGATACATCTCATATTTCAAAAGTGTACTAAAAAGAGCAGCTCCTGAAATGCTCACCTCTGTATATGCTGTGCTGACCTGCTCGTACAGATTCTGGTGGTTGTGAATGGCCATCTCAAGTTCTTGTGTCGCCGTTGGCAATCCGCCCTCACCGCATGACTTCACCCATCCCTCCATGCTGGACAGAAACTAAGAACAGCACAGAGAGAGAACGCGCTCTTAAACTTTACAGTATAAAAGGTCCATGTAATAAAACCAGAGAGGACAGAGGTGCACAGTTGTACAAAGTCATTAAAAACAAGCTCAGACATAATTAAACAGAGTTGCTAAGGATCATACAAATTGGGGTCATAAATCAAAAAGGCATGAAGAAGCTATGTGTGCACATTTAGACAAAGGAGTTATTAATGAAGAAACAGACTGAAGCTGACAGAGGAGCCTTAAGTACAGTTGCACATAGAGGAAATCGGGAATTACTCAGGAATTTATCAAATAAATCAAGGAACCGAATTATTGACTGATATCAGAGGAACTAGTTAGGAAATATAACATCAACTAAATAAGCAGTAGTTGGGATTATAAAAAGTGGTAACAGTGGTTGCTTTTTTTGGTGTAGCCTAATGCAGTCACAGTTAGAATCAGTTTTGACTTAAATAAAACCAGTTCATTTAATCTTACCATATTAAGCACATTTTAGGTTACCTTCCAAAACAGTTTTACAGTCCAGAAACACAATGGGTAAATGATTACACCAGGGTATAAAATTGATATGATGCATCACAATGCATCGATCTGAAAATAAAAACTGAATGCATTCATTACAATCATACACTTTAAAATATCACTCAAAATACAATACTTTACCTGATTTTAGTTGAAAACTTGTTATGAAACATACTAAAATAACCACATCAACCTGAATCAAATCAAATTGAGGCCAAATTTCAGATTTCACAATGCATAATATTGTTTGATAAAGAATAATAATCACATTGTTGTCAGAGCTCATTTTTGCTCATACTGTAAAATAAAATAAAATATTATGTAATATAATTAATTGTTTTAAATTAATAACATTAAAAAAGTAAAATTAAAATGACCACGTCACGAAAAATTATACTTATAAACTGAAATCTTTTCATTTAATGAAAAAGGACCCATATGTGCAAAAGATTTTAGAATATTTTTCATTTATACATTTTGATTGCTCTTTTAAAATAATACAGTCTGACAACGCTCACATTGCAAAGCTCAGTCCCTAGTCCACCCAGACTAAGTATAGAAAATAATCAGCACAAAATGTCTAATTCATTAAGGTGCATTATTTCTCATTTTAAAAGCAAAGAGGATAGTGTATCAAAAATGATCATTTACATAAAGTGGAAAATGTCACTTGTGACTCACAGGAGCTGCAACAGATTTTAAACAGAACTTCAAGAATTTCAACGATGATGAAAATGGTCATGTAAAACAAAATTTTGTTGCAAGAAACAATACATAGAATTTTAGCGATAACCCTAGTCAGGAAAGGAAAATACCCCAGAAGTACAAAATATGGTCCTTTATAAACAATCACTGGCTGACATTAAAACATTTTTTTGTTTTAAAACTATTATGCTTTTTCAAATTTTACCTGTCATGCAGGGCCATCTGACCAATCAGAGCAGAGTAGGCTCGCGGAAAGGAGGGGTTTAGAAAGTCTAAATCTTCGAACTAACCATTTTCAGATTCTTTGAGAAATTAGGTTATGTGCATGTATTCAAGGTCAAAAAACACTTTAATTTTCCCATAATATACTGTTGTAGGAGACCTGCAAAACAAAATTAGGAACCTTTAAAGTAGCATTATAGGGGCACTTTAAAGGGGTGGTTGATTATGATTTCACTTTTTTAACTTTAGTTAGTGTGTAATGTTGCTGTTTGAGCATAAACAACATCTGCAAAGTTACAACGCTCAAAGTTCAAAGCAAAGAGAGATATTTTCTTTGAAAGAAATTGCTTTTTAAGGACTACAACAAACGGCTGGTAGGGACTACAGTGAGATTCTTCATGGGTTAGTGACATCACAAATTTACATAAACCTTGCCCCCAGGAACAACATTTGGGAGTCTGCTCAAGCTATCGCATCCGTCTGTTCACATTTATTGCAATACAGTACGTAACACAAATGCAATAGCATGGCATAAAAGCAAGATGACAACATAAGTTACAATGTAATTAAACTAAACTATACCTGTTCTATCTTCATGCAGCATATATTCTCTGGCTCGATTTACAGATTATCATGACAATATGCTAATAAATGACTATCAATGAAGATAACTCCACATCAGCTACATCAATTCATCAACTAATCGTTCAGAAACGTCCTGTTGCATTCTACATGTTGTCACTTCTCCTTGAGTCTCTCCATCATTGTCCGACTCCGGTTTGAACATAAAAGGCTGAACAGTTTCTGACATTTTTAGTGTGTGTCTGAGTGAGGTAATCGGAGCTGCTAACTTGAGCTCTTGAAGCTCCGCCCTCTTCTAGAAAGGGGGCCTAGCAGCTCATTTGCATTTAAAGGGACACACAAAAACGCTGTGTTTTTGCTCACCTTCAAAAAGTGACGATTTTAACATGCTATAAAAAATTATCTGTGAGGTATTTTGAGCTAAAACTTTACATACACACTCTGGGGACATCAGAGACTTATTTTACATCTTGTAAAAAGGGGCATTATAATACCCCTTTAAAACTGGATAAGCTTCACAGGCTTCAAAAAATAAATCTAAAATCGGATTTTTATAAATGTGTTCTAAAAAACAATAAGCGACCAAACAGCCAGTTTTTACCTGTTCAGTTTTTTGGTGGAACACAGAGGACATGGCCAAGATGGCACTGCGCTCCTCCAGTGCAGAGGCAAAGCTCTTCCAGTCCTGATCCAACTGACCAGAGATCTGCTGTATCTGAACGGCGGCGTAATGACCCGTCTCACAGAGCCGCGTCGCCACTGAGACGATACGCGAGATATTCACATATGCATTCTAAAAAGAGAGACAGGATGCCAGATACCATTAAATCAGTAACAAGAACACACAAAGGCGGTCTCATTTTGTCTAGTGAGAGAGAATATCAAGGCTGTTTTCTTGTAGCATTTCCCCGTCGTACCATAGAGTTCATGGCAAAGTGGTCATGCTGGGTCTGTAGATCTGCTGCATGCTGGTAGCTCACGCCAATGTCTGTGTGTGTCTGCAGGAACAGCTCTTTATTGTGTCCGATCCATTCAAACATCTACAGAGAGCGAAAGAGAGAGAGAGAGAGAAATACTGCATTCACAGACGGTTTGGAAAAAAAACTCTTCCAATGCGTTTAGACACACATAAAGTAGCAAACTATGACCACAGGCTGAAGATTACTGTACTGGACCAATCAAGATACTGCTGCATAAATATTTACAAAGGCCCAAGCAAATTTGCTCAACAGTCGTTCTAGGGCTTTGGGTGATTTAACTCCCTGTTAGTGTTCAAGTGATCTACACATGAACCTTAATATACACAGATTTTCTCTTTGGCTGCTGTACAAGCAATAGCCCTTAGTGTTCTGGCTCTTGTGGAGCACAGATGGGCTCAGTCAGCAGGACCGGGGAGTGTGAGACTGCCTCTCCGTTTGGGCTTAAACGGAACACAAGGCCTCCCGCGGACAACAGGCCACAAAAAGGATTACAGTGAACATTCCATTATCATTACAATCATTTATTATTTACACTTTCATATGACCTTCACCTATATTACTCTACTACCGTTAGCTGATTGTTCATTGAAACACGCTTTTAAAAAAATGTGAGTGGTGTGCAATATATATATACACTCACCTAAAGGATTATTAGGAACACCATACTAATACTGTGTTTGACCCCCTTTCGCCTTCAGAACTGCCTTAATTCTACGTGGCATTGATTCAACAAGGTGCTGAAAGCATTCTTTAGAAATGTTGACCCATATTGATAGGATAGCATCTTGCAGTTGATGGAGATTTGCGGGATGCACATCCAGGGCACGAAGCTCCCGTTCCACCACATCCCAAAGATGCTCTATTGGGTTGAGATCTGGTGACTGTGGGGGCCATTTTAGTACAGTGAACTCATTGTCATGTTCAAGAAACCAATTTGAAATGATTCGAGCTTTGTGACATGGTGCATTATCCTGCTGGAAGTAGCCATCAGAGGATGGGTACATGGTGGTCATAAAGGGAAGGACATGGTCAGAAACAATGCTCAGGTAGGCCGTGGCATTTAAACGATGCCCAATTGGCACTAAGGGGCCTAAAGTGTGCCAAGAAAACATCCCCCACACCATTACACCACCACCACCAGCCTGCACAGTGGTAACAAGGCATGATGGATCCATGTTCTCATTCTGTTTTCGCCAAATTCTGACTCTACCTTCTGAATGTCTCAACAGAAATCGAGACTCATCAGACCAGGCAACATTTTTCCAGTCTTCAACTGTCCAATTTTGGTGAGCTTGTGCAAATTGTCGCCTCTTTTTCCTATTTGTAGTGGAGATGAGTGGTACCCAGTGGGGTCTTCTGCTGTTGTAGCCCATCCGCCTCAAGGTTGTGCGTGCTGTGGCTTCACAAATGCTTTGCTGCATACCTCGGTTGTAACGAGTGGTTATTTCAGTCAAAGTTGCTCTTCTATCAGCTTGAATCAGTCGGCCCATTCCCCTCTGACCTCTAGCATCAACAAGGCATTTTCGCCCACAGGACTGCCGCATACTGGATGTTTTTCCCTTTTCACACCATTCTTTGTAAACTCTAGAAATGGTTGTGCGTGAAAATCCCAGTAACTGAGCAGATTGTGAAATACTCAGACCGGCCCGTCTGGCACCAACAACCATGCCACGCTCAAAATTGCTTAAATCACCTTTCTTTCCCATTCTGACATTCAGTTTGGAGTTCAGGAGATTGTCTTGACCAGGACCACACCCCTAAATGCATTGAAGCAACTGCCATGTGATTGGTTGATTAGATAATTGCATTAATGAGAAATTGAACAGGTGTTCCTAATAATCCTTTAGGTGAGTGTATATGAGAGTACGTACCTGAGGGAACAAATTAGTGCAACGTGGCTACGGTGTTGTGGAAATTAATTATATTTTTCCCACAACATCTATTTTTTCTTCCACATGTTATGAGCGGGGTCCATATTTATGAATCTGTTGTCAACAAAAGAGAAGCTCTTTTGGGCCCTGCATTTTTCCACCAAAATAAAAGCTCTATGTTTTAATGTCTGGAAGCAAAGAAATGAAGACAAATATTACCATTGTAATTTTATTACTACTACTGCTACTACTAAAAATATTAATAATAATAATAATAATTATTATTATTATTCTTTTTTTTAATTAACAGTTCAATATTATTATTAATATAGTAAATTATTATTTATTAATTTAACTGTTTCATTTAATAAAATTAAAATGAAATACAAATAATAATTTCTTTTTTTTTATAATTTATACATTTAAAAATTAATAATAATAAATTCTTATTATAAATAATAATAATTGTAATTATTACTATTATTGTTGTTGCTGTTGTATAGTCGTAATCACATCATGGTTAAACATTAACCATTTTTGTTTCATGATTGTCATTGTATATCATTATATCTCCTTTTTTATCCCTGACTGTTCTTCCTAATTTTCCTTAGTATTATTTTCCCTTCCTACATAATTACACTCTGATCCTATATCCTCTAACCTTTTCTGCATCCTGCTCGTACAGCCGTAACTGAAAACACTGGTCCAGCTGTTGTTTGCGGTGTTGCCAGGTCTGCAGAAGGTGCTGCCGTGTAACTTGAAGTTTATCCAACAGGGCGGAAATCTTAGGTACCAAACTCTGGAAGTCGGCCCCACCAGAGAGCCTTCCGTCTCCTCCATCCCTGATCTTTTGAAGGAGTCGCTGTCCTTCATGGTCTAACTCATCCACTGGTGCTTTCGTCATAGTCTTCCTCAGTCGAGCGTGCTCCTCTAAGAGCTTCCGCGCCTCCTCTGCGTTAGTGGCCAGCTCTTGGCAGGAAAGCACCTCTTGCAGCTCCTCCAGCCGGGAAAGTAGGTGCAGAGCGCCTCCGGTGAACTCCTCAAGAGAAACACGGAGCTCAGTCCATTCTACGTGGTCGTACTCCAGGGTCCCCTCTAGATCTGCCGTCAGCTGAGATGGGTCCACCAACTTAGTCAGACCTTCCACTGAAACCATACTGGTCTAAGAGAAGAAAAGAATAACCACTCATGTATGAAACAGTATATAAAACATAAGGATTAATATACAGTCTACAGTCACTTTTGCAAAATGAAGCCCAAGAGAGTGATCGACTGCACATAGTAAAATTAAATTACAAATAAATAAATGTAAATTAGGGCTGTGAATTTATTTAGTGTGAATAAAAACAATGGTATAAAAACAATGTACAACTAATGGGTGCTGTATGAATGGCCCCTATGTCTACCTCTTCAAAATGGATTGCTGTGAACTGTAAGCCAGAGGTAGGCTTTTGTTTATATGGAAATAAACAATATATAGAGTTCAAGTTTTCGTCTGCCACAGTAATGTAACGTCTTTTAATTATCTTTAGGTGAGGGGGGTTCTCAGCCATTACTGATATGAGTAATTGTGATAAATGTAATTAATAAAATAAAATAAAATAACTAATAATTAATCATAGTACAATTCAATTGAATGCCACAGAAAGGCATAATAAATATCTATACACTACCGTTCAAAAGTTTGGGGTCAGTAAGATTTCTTTGTTTAAAGAAATTAAAAAATTTATTCAGCAAGGATACAACAAATTGATCAAAAGTAAATATATTTTTTTTACATTGTTACAAAAAATTCTATTTCAAATAAATGCTGTTCTTTTCATGCTTTGCTCTTTGTATTCATTAAAGAATCCTGAAGAAAAAAAAAAAAAAAAAAATCACGATTTCCACAAAAAATATTAAGCAGCACAACCATTTTCAACATTGATATTAATAAGAAATGTTACTTGAGAAGCTAATCAGCATATTAGAATGATTTCTGAAGTATCATGTAACACTGAAGAGTAATGACGCTGAAAATTCAGCTTTAATCACAGGAATAAATTATATTTTAAAATAAACTAGAATAAAAAACTGTTATGTTAAATTGTAATAATAGCATGAAAGATTTCTGTCAAAAAAACAAAAAAAAAAACAAAAAAAATTATATATATATATATATATATATATATATATAAAAATAAATAAAATTTTCAACTCTTTACGTTCGTTTTTATTCATTCATTTGGAGATTTATTCAGTATGTATGTATGGATGAATGGCCAGTGCTCAGACATGAATACCGACCCCATCTTTTGAACAATAGTGCAATAAAAATGTTATGGCAAAAACAGACACAATGGAGGCTCTGTACTGGCAAATCAAAACTTTTTGTCAGTCTTTGGATCTTAAAAAATCCTTTCTTATACCTCAAATGTGAATTTGGCACTGCCAAAGTTGGTCTTCTGCTTCTGCCAGAAGTTGTCTGGTTTGATAATGAGAGCGACACAGATCTCAGCTGGAAATGACTCCTGTAGCGTCTTAAGCAACGGCTTGATTAGATCCCACTTAGATCCACGCATGTCTACGATCACTGTAAACCCTCGTTTACTTACATCCTCACTGCACAGGAAACAGAGATTGACAATGTTAGAGGAAGGCCAACAACTTAAGGCCATCCAAGAAAATTTGAATGAAAATCTGTGCATATCTTTTGTACAATTGCTTAAAGGGTTAGTTCACCCAAAAATGAAAATTATCCCATAATTTGTTCACCCTCAAACCATCCTAGGTGCATATGACTTTCTTCTTTCAGCCAAACACAATCGGAGTTATAATAAAAAAAATCCTGGCTCTTCCAAGCTTTATAATGGGAATGAATGGAGCCTGAGATTTTGAAGCTACAAAAAGTGCATCCATCCATCATAAAAGTACGCCATACGCGAGTCTAGTTCAGGCGGAAGAGTGACCTCTGACCCAACACATGACGTATTGACGAACGCAGACGCACAGAGGATAGAGCAAAACAAAACACCAGTCACGAACTATAAGTCTAAAATGAGAATTTATAAAGAGAAATGTCGGAGGCGCTTGAGTTTGTTGCCCAGCCCTATTTGTTTGAGAGGCGTCTACTCTCACCTAAGCTTACGCTACTCCTACATCCTACGTCATACGTCGGGTCAGAGGTCACTCTTCTGCCGGAACTCGACTGGAAGAGACAGGACACAACTCCAATTGTGTTTGGCTGAAAGAAGAAAGTCATATACACCAAGGATGGCTTGAGGGTGAGTAAATTATGGGATTATAATTATGGGGGGTGGAAACAATATATAAGTAAAATTTTTTGTGAACATTTTGAGAACATTAGAAGACCAGATAACGTTACTGGATTAACATTTGTTCATAACTTTGAGAGAACCTTGCCAGAACGTTAGCTAAATTTCTATAAGTTCTGCCTGTTAGCTGGGAAGCTATATGATTTTAGAGTTGCATCACATTGCATCAGAACGCCATAAAGATCAAATAGCTGCTCTAATCAAAGGCTTTAAATGCATCTATATCATTCTTTATGTCACAAACTTTAGAAATTATATTATGATAAAGTGTAGAGGTGCTGTAAGCAATTTTGATATCAGTTTTGATAAGGTTTTTGAAGCCTAAACAAGCCTTTTTTAATGTTTACAGAGTCTAGGGCTATCACAAAGGCAGCTTTCTCAGGGCACTTTTCTTCAGGGATATCTTTCAGAGACATTTTAAGTGTGGTGTTTCAAATAAATGTTGGAATTGTATAACCTGGGCACAGTAGAGAGGTAGGTCACCAGTTTGCGCAAGTCTTCTTGCTTTATTCTGTCATGATTACTTCGTGCAGGGAAAGTAAGGATGGGTCCCCCTCTCTTGTCTCGTCCTCCTGAAAAGAAGAGGATCATTTTATTACTAATTTTACTGCTCAAAGCACTTCAATGGCCCTAATTACAGTAATACCCATGAGTCTGTGTGGGTGCATTCTTAAGAGGGTGGTGAGACAAAGCTGTTCCACAGTGAATTAATGTGTGTGTGTGTGTTTACAATGCAATTATATATTTCCCACCTGAGACAAAGGCAACCTTCTCTCTTAAAACTGTTAGAACATCAGCCGCCTTTATTCCATCATTCCTAAGAGATCCTGATGAGAAAGATGGAACTGAGAGAGAGAAAAAAAAAGAAGACAAAGAAAGGGATATAAAAGTTATGTATAGACTCAGGACTGTAACCACCATATACAAACACGACTGTTCCAATTTAAAGAAGAGTGATCGACTGAGAAGTGTTTTTCAAATGATTCCCATCACTCAACCTTATGTCCTTCCATCTAAACCCATAATATTTCATTCCTTCTGTTTACAGAGATGTTAGACATCATGTTCATGATGCTCTTTTCCATACAATGAAAATGAATGGTGACCAGGGACTGAAATCCAAAAATGGCTAAATAAAGGCTACATTAATGTATCATAAAAGTAGTATCATAATATGGATGTCACGATGGATGTAATGAAGTGTACAAGGAAAGAGATAGAGAGTAAATAAACAAGGAACACTCAGGAGATTGTAGGAGAACAAACTAACACAACCACATTAAAGGGATAGTTCACCCAAAAATAAAAATTTCATGTTTATCTGCTTACCCTCAGGGCATCCAAGATGTAGGTGTCTTTGTTTCTTCAGTAGAACACAAATGAAGATTTTTAACTCCAACCGTTGCAGTCTGCCAGTCGTATAATGCATGTCAATGGTAACAGATGAGAGTATGAGAACTATGAGAGCAAAAAAACATACACATACGAATCCATATTAAACCCTGCGGCTCGTGACGACACATTGATGTCTTAAGACAGAAAACGATCGGTTTGTGCAAGAAACCGAGCAGTGTTTATATAATTTTTTTACCTTGAATGCGATCTATGTCCAACAGCCGTCAGCACGCGATGACTTCCGGTGAGTGAGGTCAAATGTACACGATATGGCGTAGAGATACGCGCGACAGATCACTTCCGCCGCTTGTATCCGATTGAGATACGCCATATCGTGTACATTTGACCTCACTCACCGGAAGTCATCGTGCGCTGACAGCTGTTGGAAATAGATCGCATTCGAGGTAAAAAAAAAAAAAAAAAAAAAAAAAAATGATATAAATACTGTTCGGTTTCTCGCACAAACCGATCGTTTAATATGGATTCGTATGTGTATGTTTTTTTACTCTCATAGTTCGCATACTCTCATATGTTACCATTGACATGCATTATACGACTGGCAGACTGCAACGGTTGGAGTTAAAAATCTTCATTTGTCTACATTCTAGTGATACGTCGCGCTAGTAACATTTTTTTCCGTAAGATGAATACGGAAGGCGGTCCGCCAGAAGCTAGATATTTTACTTTATAATGTGTTAAATATGGATATTTTTCTTACAAAAACCCATCAGTTCACTTCAGAAGGCTTTTATTAACCTCCCGGAGCCATGTGTATTACTTTTATAATGGATGGATGCACTTTTTTGGGCTTCAAATTTTGGCCTGCCATTTACTGCCATTATAATGCTTGGAAGAGCCAGGACATTTTCTAATATAACTCACATTGTATTCGTCTGAAAGAAGATGGCTTGAGGGTGAGTAAATCATGGGGTAATTTTTGGGTGAACTACCCCTTTAAATACATAGAAGAGGGTAATCAAACTGAGCAAAAACAGGTGTGAGATACTAATTAACAATCAACGAAACTAACTATGAACTCAGGCAGGCAAAACAGGAACAGAACACAGTGAAACAAAACCAAAACTGAACATACACGTTACAATGGAAGCTTGTTTCCGCCATGGAATAAAAATTATTAAAAGGTAATTGCAATTTTTAATTGCACAATTCTGACTTTTTTTCTCACAATTGCGAGTTTATATTTTGCAATTCTGAGAAAAAAAGTCACAATTATGAAAATATAAACTCGCAATTGTGAGTTATATACTTGCAACTGCGTGTTATAAAGTCCAGTTCTGAGAAAAAAAATTTTTTTTGCAATTGCGAGTTTATATTTTGCAATTCTGAGAAAAAAAGTCAGCATTGTGAGATATAAACTCACAATTGCAAGAAAAAAATGCTATGAGATAAAAAGTCGTAATTACCTTTTTTATTTTTTATTCAGGAAACAAGCTTCCATATCATTAAGGATTAAAAAACATTGGTAACACTTTATTTCGATAGTCCACTTTTGACATTCTACTAACTGTAAGTAACTTTGAAATTACATGTACCTACCAGTCATTAGAGTATTAGTAGACTGTCTGCTTAAGATCTGTTAACAACACTATTTTGATGGTCCCCCAAAGTGAACTATCGAATCAGAGCCGTTGCAAGGGCTGTGCCAAGTGTGTGACCGCACAGGGCCTCGTGCCAAAGTGACAGCTGAATTGATGACGTAAAGCCAATAGTTAAA